>JAWNNB010002044.1:3600000-4158623 GCA_035043285.1 Drosophila subsilvestris | reverse complement strand
TTTATGCCAGCCATGTATAAGTAATTTATTTTATTAGAAACCCAGCAACCCTTTTGTTTAAACTTCAATCAAAATTTTACAGAATTAGTTTAATTTGTTTATCTCACACACACACACACACACACACACACACAAAACACACAGAAAACAATTTTTCTGTTGTTATCATGGAAGAAACTGAAGAGACCGAAGAACTGACCGTGACAGCCAGCTCGAGACGACCCACACTAACCACACGCACACCAGATGGCTCAAGTTATCAGAAAACTATTACAAAATTTGAAATTCCCGTTATAGCTGCACACTCGGAATTGCAACTACGACGACTATGTAAGCGGAACAAGCAGGATGAGAAGTTTATTGGTGACTTTGACAGCGATGCATTTGAAGATGAATGTGTGTATGTACGCACAGACAAGGATCCAGATGCACGCGACATCGATCATCGGTGTCCCAGCTACAGTCACTTCAAAGATCCCCTGTAAGATTCCTCCACATATTGTACACTTAAAATCTACTTCTAATTAAACCTAAATGGGACACAGGGAAGCGGAATGTTTCGCACGATATACGTCATCTGCGAGGAAGTATAATCGGCAATTTAAAAGGAGATCACAAAGCTCATCGACTATCAGGGTTCCGCCCTCGAGGCAGTCTATCTGGTGCGGTAAGTCCTACAATACTTGAATTATTCTACATATGCATTCTGTATTTGTTTATAGAGTGACGGCGTATACCACTTTGTGGCCACCCTATCACAATCAAACGGAAATATATAGTACATGCCGTAAATTCTATCGTTTGACACCAAAGGAAGAAAAGAGGTTCGTACAAATTACGGGCATGCCGTATTCGAAACACTATTAGATCCAAAAATTAAAAATTAAAATCAAAATTAAAATCAAATGTGTAATTCCATAAATATTAAAGTAAACTGCTTCTTGGGTTTCTCTTTTTCCTTTTTTTTTGTTTGACCAATTTATTGCTGTCCAACTGTCTCTGGTGGAGTCTGCAGTATTTATTGCATTAATATTCGTACTTCAGTGAAATGCAAAAGAAATAAACAAATTGCACAGACAAAGATCCCCCAGAGCACACAGACAGAACAGACAGAACAGACAGAGCGCGTTGCAATGCAAAATGTCGCAAAGTTCTCGCCGAGTAGTAGACACAGCAAAAAGAAAAATGAAAAAAAAAACTTGAATATTTTTACAATTATAATTTATAGAATAGTTGGTAGTTTATTTGCCACACAGTCAAGAGAGTGGCAGGGAGGCGACAAAAAAGGGAGTGGCAAAAAAAAAAACAGTTACATAAATTCACAGGCACAGAAACATTCACAAGTATTCACTGTATATTCGATCTGCATAAACAGTTTCCATTTCCTGGCAAAGTCATTTACATTGCAAGTATTGGGCGGGAGATTCAACATGGTTTTGGTTTTCTCTGCCTTTATGCAAAACTACGCATAACTTTCGGGGAGGACACGGCATCTGGGGTGCCAACCCTGGTCCGAGGCATCATCAACGCGACCACAATGCTGGCCGGTGCGCGGTGTGGTCTGTCTGTCATTTACATTAAATATTAACCCAAAATGTTGATAACTCGCACACATTACAAAACGTGTCGGTGGACCTTTGAGAGCAGGGGGTGTGTGGTGTGGCCGGACAAGCAAGAAGAAAAGCGGAAGTTGTATAAAAAAATAAAAATGAATTCCTTTTTATTTTTGGGTTAAAATAACAAAAATAAAACAGACAGAAGAAGAGAGAGAGGAAAAGAAGAAAATCCCGAAATTTTTCACTTCAATGAATTATTCATGAATGCAATTTTTAGCCACAAATAAAATATAAGCAAGCGAAGAAAAATCGTGGGTGTGGCATGCAGCAGGCACTAGTGGTGGTGCAGCTGTGCCCCGTTGTGTCGTTCGCTGTCGCCTCGAGACGACGGTGCAACATTTAGTGTAAATTAAAAGGGGTGGGGGAGGAGTAGCGGAAAAAGATGAAGTTGAAGGCAAACGAAATTGTGCATGAACTTTTGTGTGAATTATGAAGTCTGTTGTCGCATTTGCGCCACAAATATTTTTGCAACTCTCCCCCCGCGCGCTGTGCTTAATTTTGTGGAAATATATTTGTTGTTTTTTTTTTTTGGTTTGGAAGAGAATTTGAAGACATATTTCATATATTTCCAATCGATGGGATTATTTAAAGCATGGCAAGAGAGAATCTGTAACGAATCGTATTAAAAACACCAAAGTGTTTTTCCCTAGAAACTTTGGCACGCTAGACAGAAAAAAAAAACTTTGCCATCGAGCATTTAGTTCGGTTTCACCCGCAACTTTTCAGTTTTGCGGCAAGTTGAAAATTTGAATTTCAAATCGGCCTTACAACCCACCCCACCCCACTCGACGCCACACCACCCCTTATGGACTGATACCAACTTGTACTCAATGGAAGCGGGCTGACAAATGACTTTCAGCCAGAACTGCAGTGGCAAAGTATCTCACCATGAATGACATTTCGGAGCCAAAAGTTTTGCAGGTGTTAAATACGTCTGCATTGGTGTCACCGATCCATGGCGAGGGAGGGACGGGGCTGGTTGCATAAAAACAAGCACGGAAATCATGCATAGCATAAGCACCCATCCGCCTCGAACTTCTGGGGGGGAGGGCATCAAACAACCCGCGAAGAGCCATTAAAATAATCGCTGCAATAACCGCATTTGGTACAATTTCCAGTAGTCTTCTGTTCTCTCTCCTCTCTGTTTTTGTCTTTTACCTTTTCGAAGTCAATAGAGTGAGGAATGTGGTGGGTGGGGAATGCAGCAATGGTGATGGCGAAATTTGCATGCATAAGTTATGCGGAGTTTTTGGGGCTGTGGAACGAGCAGCAGCAGCAGCAGCAAACGTAACATATTGACACAGTAAACTGCTTAGATTGTCAAAGTTCGAGAGGAGCTTTCGCTTTGCATCCTTCATCCTGCATCCTGCATCCCGGCGGCAGTAAGCAGCAAGCAGTCGGCGCGACGCAGCGGCAGTTTAAGGTGCATTCAAGTTTTTGAGAGTGCGCGCAAACAGTTGATACAAAAATCCTAAAGGGATTGCGTTGCATATTTCTGTCTTTGGGTCGCTTGCCATCCATCGCTGCTCTGCTTTGCCATGTGTGTGTGTGTGTGTGTATTTGTGTGCCAAGCATATGCATTGAAGCCAAGTCAGCAGCATGTGTGTGCTGCTTGTAACTCTACTACACAGGCCACACACGGAGGCAATGTATCAGCGAGCAGTGAACGAAAATCCATGCCGCTCGCTCGGTTTCTCTTTTTGCCATAATGCATCCTCGCTGGATTTTGTTTTTACTTCCGTGTGCCCGCGAGAGAGAGAGAGCGAGAGAGAAAGACAGAATGTTTGCCAGTAAAGCGACATTTTGTCCACTGATTTGAGGTGGTTCGTATTTGACATTCACGAGAGCAAGCAATTGGCAGAGTGAGGCATGCGCATAGCCAACCCAAGGGAGAGGAGAGCCTGCTCTAAATAGTGGGATATTTCATGTTCTGGATATACGTGGATTAATGAGTAAGTGGAAGTTCTCTATCGAATGCTAATCCCAATTAATGGAAAGGCCAAAATCTATGTAGTAAATTTAGCTGCAAAATAAATTGATATCCAAAGTCATAGATTATTATTGAAACATACAAATTAAAACATCTTTTTCCTTCTGTTTACCCTCCCAAAATTGCAACTTCGAAAAGCGGAGAAAAGTTTCCCCTCTCTGTGCACAAATACTGGGAACATTTTTCACCCCTCCATTTGGAACTTTATCAAAATCCTAACAAGTGCCATGCCCCAAAAAACATGCTCTCCACCCCAAAATGAGAGAGTACTCTAGCAGAACTCTCTTGGTGTAGGTCGTAAACAGCTGCAGCTGATGCGGTCACCGGGATTCTTCTTCGGTTGCCAGCAGCAACTGCGATGGAGTTGGAGTAAAGGGTAGGGCTGTCCACTTTAACGAGCGCACCTGACCAACTGCAGCTTATGTGTTCAGGTTACTTTACCCTACTGCACACACAGACACACACACACAAACACACACCCATACGTGTGTGTGTTCTTACAGGAAGAAAGATTTATATTTTGTCACACTTACTTGAAACGACTTTGGCTGCCACTTGTTCTGCGGTCTATGGCAGCATGAAGGGTGGAGGATGGAGCTGGAGTAAGAAAGAGAAAGGTTAGAGAGAGCGCTTGATTTTCGTTCCATCGTCCTGCCATCAGGCATCGTCAAGTATATCGTTTTGGTCGCTACGTCCTCTGTGCTAAGTCCTCTGTCCTCTGTCCTTTGTCCTCTGTCCCTTGGGGACTGCAGTCAGCAACATTTACTTGGCTTGCATTACCTTGCAGCTCTGAGGCCGTGATGGAGCAGCCAAACAGGCAGCACATCCCGCACGCTGGCCACGTGAGTCACGCGACCTTCTCTGGCTGTGTGATGCGCTCTATAATGTGCATTTCGCCTTGGCTGCTGCCACACCTGAGTGACTTTAAGCTGTGCCAGTCGCGACGTATGGCGTTGGTAATGATGGTTTTGGCCAATGTTCAGCGTGGCTTATATATGTATATGGTCTCCCCCCCCCTTGAGAGCATTGATATCCATCCTTACTTCATCCTGTGTACGCAGTGCACACTCTCTCTCTCTTCTACTTTTTGTATGCCACTTTTCACATTTTTCCTCGTTTTCTCTTTTACTTTTTGGGTTGGGGTGGTGGTGGGTGGGGGCACATGACTCAATTATGTTGGATTGACATTTCGCAAAGGTTTTTCATCAATCAAGTGTGCTTTTTATACAGCACTCTGTTACTGTTGCTGTTGCTGCTTCTGTTTCTTGTTTTTCGGGTGCAACGCGGCGTATACGTAATGGCTAACAGCAATTGCTAACATTGCACTTGCAATTTATCGTTTCGTGTGTGCATCTGAATGACCTGAGCAAATAATTCTACCTACCTACCATTCCATTGCATTTGACTTCTCTTTCGCATTGGATTTAATTTCGTTTTGCATCTTTGGTGCCAAGGCAATTTATGCACATTGCCACTCTGACTCTGACTTTGACTCTGACTCTGCTGCAAACTTAAAGGCGCTGACTTTAAAGCACACATCTGTTTGCGTTTAAATATTTATTAAATTTCTCACGTAAACCATTAAATTTTCATAATTCATACAAATATTTGAACGCACAAGCCGTAGAAGAAGAACCAGCGAGCCATCATCTTTGCTGACAACTCCACAATGACTTTTCTTCGCTTTCAACCCGGAAGGTTAACCCCACAACCCCACACACCCATCCCCAACCCCAGTTCCCGCCCTAACTGGCAAGATATTGTTACCTAAACAAACAGAGTGAAAGGAAAACGGGGCAAAACGAGAAAAACCGGAAGGGAAAATGCAATCACCTGTAACACAAAACTGAATACACAAACAAAACGAAACGAAAGGGGGGGGCGAAAGGAAATATTTATGCCAGACTTTGATGTTGCCAATTGAAGAAGCCATTGGGCGTGGGTCTGTGTCTGTGGGGTATGAGGGGGTGGCAAATTGGTGTAAACGTTTCGTTTTAATGCCTTGATTATGCAACAATTGGGGGGAGAAAAATGTAAAAATTAAATGGCAACTGAAGCGATTTCTGTGTCTGAAAGAACGTTTTCCCCTTCGATTTTCCACTTTTCCAATTCCGCTTTTTCTGTTGCTTATTTATGCACATTGCCTGTGCCCGTGCCTGTTCCGCTTTGTTTTTGTTTTTTCTCTCTTTCTTGTTTCTGTTTCAGTTCACATTTGGCTGGAGAAAGAGTTAACCAAAGTTTATTGTAGCCCTCTTGCAAGGGGTAAATCGAAATGAAAACTGTCTTGGATTGGAGGGCAGAAAATGTAGGTGCATGGAGTGTGACTGGGGCGGCAGGCAATACGAGTGCTAGTTCCATCCTGCCATTTCCTTCTTTTGTTTGGGCAAAGTCTATGCCTTGTTCTAGTTGGGTCTTCGCTTGCAGTGGCATTGAATGAATGAATGAATGAAAGGAAGTACATTTTACACAGAATATGCAAATAACGCTGACAACAATGACTGAAGGATGTCGGTGGGAGTGAGCGGCGATGCCATTAGCATGGACTGCACTGACACACAAAAAGCGGTAAAATGTTTGGGCCAAAAGTATATATATTGGCCATTGTGTGTGTGTCTGTGTGTGTAACAAGATATCTATACAGAATCTACGTACATAATGCAGGCAGTGAAAATGGCAACAATTATGTTATTGAAAGAGAAAAATGAAGCCAACCAAATACTCGACATCTTTTGTGCGGCCAAAAGTATTTGACTATTAAATATGGGCAAGGGTTTCTTAGTTTAGGGGGAAAGCAGCTTAGGGGGACACCCTAGAAATTTCACTTCAAAATGTGGGCCAAAATTCCTTGCTGCTTATTTTCGCTATTTTTTTTGCCATCGAACTTTTTGTAACTTTCTAAAAATATTCCACGCTTACACAAAGAAATCCAATTTCCAACTTACCAAACCCTCCATGCTACAGCCCCATACCCACCCCCCACGCTGTAAGTGTAGCCAACTTAATCGCTTTTCAATTACTTAACCTTAACCACTTAATTTATTCATTGTATTACAGGTGTCCAAGCTGGCAGCTCGCCCAATCAGCGTGCCAAATCCCGGCGAGTCCGTTCGCGCGGACTAACACAAAAAGGTAACACAGAGAGCGAGAGAACACATCTGCCTGATGGCTGGGCTATGCCGGCATCCCGCGAGGCATCAGGCAGCACCCTTCCGCTGCCCGAACACTTAGCGTTCGACATTCTCTCTCATTCTGTGTGCGAGAGCAACGTCATCGTTCGCCTCGATGCCATTAATCCACATGAAATGAAAGGTGAGCGATTTTTCCCAAATCCAATTTGTTATACAAAAAAGAAAAGGCGGAAAAGACTGTGAGCGAGAGAGGCGGTGGCAGAGGGGGGGAGCTGTGTGAGAGATTGAGCTGTGAGCCAAGCCCACTTTTAAAAAGAGTGTAGAGAGGGAGAGAGAGATGTAGAGAGAGAGTGGCGGGTGAAAAAGCATTTTAAGGGTTTAACCAGCTTTCTCCTTGTCGAACCCCGCGATCACATCTACCCACCCACCCTCTCTCTTTCCACCCTCTGCACCTGTCAAATGTGTTGACGTTAAGTGCAGTTTCATTCCATTTATTTGCCAGGCTTATCGCTTGTAAGCGTCTAATGTGTCAGCCTGTTATACGCGGCCCTCCATTGATTTTGCATAACTCACTGAATGGCTTCCAATTATGCAGCTGCATTCACTGGCTCCGCTCCAGCTGCCTTTCGTCTTTCCATATTGGCAAAAAGAGAAGAAAAAAATCGATAAGGTGGGGCGGGGTTGGGCGGCACTCATCAACAAAGGTCGTTAGTTTGATAAACCCTTGGGTCTTCCCACTGCCCCCCCCATCGTCCCAAAAAGAAAGTTGCAAAAGTGTCTCGAGTGCTTTAAACTTCTTCAAACTTCTCGCTGACGCTTCCCGGCCGGGCCAAGTCGGTGCCCAGGACAAGACGATGATGCTCTGTGCCATTTCCGCGTTTCTTGGTCGACTGATTCTCAAGTGGCCAGTGGCTGAAGTCTGGCGTCCCCTGCCCCCACCCCGGCCAGCCAGCCGCATTACGGCCAGGGCCAGGTGGAAGCTGCCTGCCACCTTGTTGAGTCGAGTGTGCGGTTTTGTGTGCGCCAAAAATGGCCAAAAGGTGAGAGGGAGAGAGGGAGAGAGAGAGAAAGAGGCAGGGACGGTACTAGGTACGATAGAGAGCTGCAGCCACATCTCGAGTGCGCACTCTTCGAACGTTCTTCGATAAACTTAATGGCCATTGAGAGAGGCCCCTGGCCTCCTAGCTTCTACACTCCTACACTGCTCCACTGCTGCTGCTGCTGCTGCTGCTGCCCTCTTGCCACCGCTTTGATGCCTCGCGAAGCCGTTAAATGATTATGAAAATTGTTGGCAGGCCCCTTCGCAATGACCTCAGTGGGTAATGGCTTGGCCTGGTCTGGTCTGGTCTGGTCTGCAGCGGCTTTGGCAGCTGCCGCAGGTCACGCCCTAACAGTTTTCAAGAGTTTTCCTTTTGCGAGTCAGTTGAAGAATTGCCAGAGAGTACTCGTACTCTCTTTTGCGGCAAAAAAAAAAAAAAAAGTTCATTGAAAATTGCAATCAAAGCGCTTATTAAATTATATTTAACCATGCAATTTGCATATTTATTGAAGTAAATCAGGAAAGGAAATATATTAATGAATAAATTACAAGTCGATTGACTGATGTGCAAAATCACATCACAAATCATTCCGGCAGCAGCAAAAAACTATAATTAAGTGAGCTGCTGTTTTTTTTTTAAAGTTAATTCACGACTAAATTTGTTTACATTTAAATTAAATTGACTTAAATATTACAGTAGAAACGACAGAAACTATTAGACTATCAGTAATCAATTTTTATTGTGCCAGTTTTCCATTAACTTTTTCTTGAAAACTCTTTCAAATATTTTCCATACATATATCCCCAATACCAATATATATTATTCCAGAGCAAATGGAAAGAAATAAACAATTTAAAATTCGTCAGTGTTTTTGGCTCTTCCTGTTGTTGTTCGTTACCAACAGTCATCAATTATGGCCAGGCCCCATGGCTGGCATAGGATAGGCCGTTCCGAACCGCCTCCGGTTTACATTGCCCATCCAACGTACTCGTACCCGCTACCGTTCCATGCCACCAACAAAAGTGTCACTGGCGGAAGCGCCCAACTAACTAAACTATGCAAATTGGTTATTTTATGGCCAGAAACCCTTTTGTTGTGTGGCACGGGGGGGGCACGGGCAGGAGGTAACACGACAACGCGGCAGACAATGCTGCAACAACAAAATAAAGCAGGCAGTGGCATAGAATAGTACAGCAACAACAACAAAAAAAAAAGGGAAAGCAGCAAGGACAACGGCAACTAATGGCACAATTTAACCAACTAGCTGGATGTAGGAATACTCGGGGATGCAGGGGATAATAGGAAGGGGATCCTGGCGAAGGGTTACTGGGTTGCGAATGCGGATGCGGATATGTGAGAATTCAATGAAATGGAAACTAACAAAATCAAATTGATGACAAAAAAAGAAGCAAGACAACAAAAACAAGAACAAGAAACACGAACACGAACAGGAGTAAGCTTTAAAGGACACTCAGCAATGCTGCCCGACCTCGGACGCAGCCTCAGCCTCAGACTTCAGACTCGGACTCGGATGAAAAGAAATCAGCGCAAATCAAACGAAGCAGCGCAGCAGGCAAAATTGGGCCGGCACCAGGCGCTGGGCGCTGGACTAAGGCAACAAAAAAAAAAAATAACGAAAAGTGGAAAAGCGGAAACGCAGCGACAAAAGGGCGGCTCCCTAGCAGCCGCCAGCCTCCAGCGTGCTCCTCCATCCCCCCTTGCATCCATAGAAACAACAAAAGATGCCGGGAATTGCCGAAGGAGCCATGACATGGAACAATGCCTCTGACTCGGCCTCTCGCTCTGCCCTTGGGCCGGAGATGAGCGGTGGGCGGATGGGCGGATGGGCGGATGGCGGCTGGCGTGGGTGGGGCATTGGGGTGCATAACTTGTGCCCCCTGCTTCCGTTCAATTTGAAGCCTGTTTGTTGCCCAAGTAGAAGAAGAAAGCCAAAGCGAAAAACAAAAGCGGAAACGAGCAGTTGGCGGCCGATTGGAACAATTGCAGCAAAGGCGGCATCAGCAGCGGTAGCAGTGGCAGTGGCAGGAAATCAAGACGCAGCGGTGGCAAAAATTAAACAAACATGGCCGACAGCGGAAATGGCCAAGAGAGAGAGAGAGAGTGAGTGAGAGAGAGAGAGGGAGGAGTGGCGAAGTGCTGCTACTTGCCCGATCCGATCCATTGTTTGAAGTTATTATTGGTGCAGTCAATCGAGTCGAGACGAGTCCGGCTGCGGACCCAATCATCGGTTGGACTTGTTATTGCCTTTCCCTCCCCACCCACCATAGGATATCGCCTGATTTTTCCCTTTTTTTTTGCCGCAGCACCGGGACTCTATATAATTTTCGCTCTCCTCTTCTGTTTGTCTTTCCTTTTTCGCAGTTGGCATGTGAGCGTATAATTTGTGAAAATTATTTGCTCTGCTGTCGTCCTCGTCCAGCAGAAAGGAGCCAGCCCCGTTGATCGGACGCTCCCGTTGTTCGTCCCTTGCTGCCGTCCGGAAGGGCGGAAAATATTTTTTCATCATTGCATCGCAGCAACCGACAGACCCGACCCGACCGACCGGTCAGGGACGACGACGACGACAGGAAACGTTGCGGTCGCCGCCTCCAGCAAAAAGGGTTTAAATTTTAAATTAAGCTCCTTTATTGCTGACTAAAAGGGGGGGGGAAGGGGCGGGAACAGGAGCAAGCATCCAGGGCAATACCTCTTGCGGTGCAATGATTGTCAAGCCCTTTAATTGCCTCAAGTGACCCAACGGAACGAAGGAATGAAATGAAATGGACTTTAATTGGACCAGAGATGATTTTCCGATCAGTCCTTCAAGTGGACTGACTGTCCATTTCTGCTGGACTGCTGCTGGACTGCTAAGCCACTTGGAAAGCCCTGAAGAGGAATGGATACTAAATATTTGTCAGCTAGCTTTATATTTTAATCAAGTTTATGAAAATGAACGACGCCCTCTCGGCCAAGACAAACTTCAGACAATTTCACGCCTCAACTTGAACTCTGGCCATTTGAAAGTCAGTGAGCCAACCACAAGCGAGGACCCAGGACTCTCCGTTACAGCCAATTCATTACAGAAAGTGGAAGGGGGGGTGTGGTACAACATGCTTCCAGCCATTATGCCAAAGCGAAAAGAGCTAGGACTACAGAAAGGCAAACCAAAAAAAAACCAAAAAGAGAACATCCCCTCAACAAAGCAACAAAGAGAATCGGCAATGAGAGGCGCTGATGGGACGCTGATTTTAATGCATGAAAGAAGCGACAGCGAGGCAAATAAGAGTTGGCGGTTACAGTGCCAGAGGCCACAGCAGTGGCCATAATGAGAGCTGCCACTGTCACATCGATGACCGTGACCAAGCCAAAAAATTATCAACGAAAAATGTCGACGAAAGTAGGCGGCGGCCTGCAAAGGGCGTCTTGGGCGTCTGCTCGGAAGTCTGGTAATTGGAAATGATGCTCGAGTCCCACTCGAGTTGCGGGCGAGGGGATTAATGATGCTGCAGCCTCAGCCTGAGATTGTTGTCCAGCAGGATGACGATAATGATGGTTGACTGCGACAACGTGTTGCCGCTAAATGAATTGAATGTGATGACTTTTAGCTGAGATTAAGCAGCAGCAGCAATGCCAATGGCAACTAACTCACTCGGGCAGTAGCAAATTCAGCTGTGGAATGTCCAAGTCAGAGTCCAGAGCCCACAGCTCTGAGCACAGGCTGCATTCTAAGCCCTGAAATGGCATTTCATCTTTTTAATTGAATTTTAATTTGTTTAGAATGCGCTTAGAGGCATCGCATGCCATGCCACGCCACGCCACGCCAAGTGGCCAAGTGCTTCTGGCCAAGTCCGCACTCCCGGACACGCCCTCACTTAATTTACCATGCAACCCATCCACACAGCCCGAGCACTACTTGCAGTTGTTGTCTGGCAGCTTTTCACAAATCGATTAAATTTAATTTGTTTTCCTTGCCGGGGCTTTCTCCAGCGCTGCCAGTCATCGTCATCGTCTCCTCTTTTTTTCCTTTTTTTTTTTTTTGCACTTCCTTCGTACCGTACCGTACTTTCGTTTCCGTTTGGGAAAAGCTTAGTTTTTAGCAGTAATTTCATAATGAGTTGACTTTATGCTGGCCAAAGGGACCAGCACCAGGCGCAAGCCTTGTCCCAGTGCCAGATGCAGATGGAAATTTTCGCCCATTGCTGTTGGCAAATAAAACTGTTCACGCCAACATTAAGCAACTATGAAGTGTGGACGGACGCTAACGAAGGGAAAACTTCGAGTCGGAAATAGCAGAGAGGTGGTTGCAAAATGGAAAATATATAATTTAAAAGTTTGCCAAAATTATTTAATTAAATTAAATTTTATTCCTCAATACACTCGCTAGCGAAAGTCGCATATTGTCGTCCCATTCTGAGGGATTCAATTCGAGCTTCGTCCCATGGCTGCGGGGGATTCTTTCCGCTTTCCTTTTCATTCGTTTTCTTTCATTTGTTGTTGTTGTTTTTGCTTTTGTGCCTTTTGTTTTTGGCCCATGGACAAGTTTTTGTCGGCTGTCAGCATACTTACCTACAATTAAAATCCCTCGCAGTTGGAATGTAAAAATAATTATCAAGAAAAATACGAGCACAACGTGAAATGCAAAAATGGAGATTTTTTGTATATTGTTTTGTGTTGAGAAAGCATCTTATACAATAATAACAATAATATCCTCCTTTTTGGGGAGTGAAATTAATTAAAAATTTTCCGCTGCTTATTCTCTGTTGCGTCCTTACAACTACGCTTTCTTGCAATGGAGAAAATATGTTTAGTATTTAAAAACAAAATTAAACAAGCTTTATATTTGTTTGGTGACTTGAATTTAAATTAAAATGCCGAAGAATTTCTCAACATTTCGCTGTAATAAACAAATTATAATAAACCTTTTCTGCCTTTTAATTTAAATGTTACTTTCGCTCCCTTTTCACACGCAGAGTTGAACATTTATTAACTGTCAAAACATGCCACGTCAGCCGGCAAATCAGACATCAAAATGCACGTTTCTAGGAAAAACATTAAAGATAAATTTCACCTGCGCCCCCTGCGTGTGTGTGTGCGCCCCGGATGTGAAGAAACGAAGAATCTCCTGCCCCACTGGTTGGCAGCGACAAATAATATTTTCATATGAGAAATTAAATGAAACTTTTTCGCGCATACAAATGTGCAAATGTCTGGCATGTGTGAGAAAATGTCAAGAAACGAAAGGAAGGAAACGGCAAGTCGTGGAAAAAGCAGCACAAAATTTAAAAGCGAAATATTTAAGCGTGCAACATGGCGTATGCGCAATTTTCAGTGGCATTTTTTGTGTTTTTTGTTTTGTTCTTTTGCGAGTGCCCCCCCCCCACGACTGCATTTGAGTGTGTGTCAGAGTGTGTGGGCTTCGCTTTAATGGCACAATTTCTACGCTCAAGAGATAGAGAGAAAGTGAATCGCTGGCTTGCTGTCTTCCGCATGCAACTCGCGTATTCGATGGGAAAATCTTGCGATAAAATGTTGGGAAAACTTTCCGCTTTGCAATGAATACATTTGAGAGGACTAGTTGTATGTGCTGATGCTGCTGCCGCTGCTGCTGCTTCTGCTGCTCATTTGCATTTGGCCTTGTGGAAAATGTTTCTTGTCATTACCACGCCCCCAACCAGCACAAAGAAGAGAGCCGAAAAAACAAAGGGGGCAGGGATAAAGGCTGCAGCTGCAGCTGCATCCGCATCCGCAAAAATGTCAACAAATTGAATGTAATTCCTTTTAATTTCAAAGCAGTCTTAAAGTCCTTGCAGGACTCTATCTCGCTGCCATTTTCTACATTTTCTTTCTGCCTCCTTCTGCTCTCTCTCTCGCTCTCTCTCTCTTTCTCTCTCTCTGTGTGTAGCACGTGGCAAGCTGTCGTGAAGCAAATTGCCCGAATGAAGTTGCCGCATGCAACGCGGCAGCGCAGCCGCGTGCCATGAAATTAAGTTGCAAGCTGCAGGATTTTCTTTCAAGTTTCACAAAATTTTCCGTGCTCACACTCACACACCCAGAGGTACGAATACATACACACAGTTGCACAAGGGACACACGCTAAGGTCCTTGGTCCTTCGTTTCGTAGATGCTAACACGCGTTTTGGCCGTTTCTTGTAGCTTCTTGGCTGCAGTCGGATAATGTCACGCTAATGCCAGCAGCTTTGTTCTGCTTAATGTTGCGTCTAGTTATTGGATTTCGGCTGTACGCTCACTTTAGTGTTCTAGGTGGATGGTAAATGAACGGCACAGCAGTGAAATTTATCAAAAGTCGTTGGAAATGGACACGAAGTCACGGAATTTGTAAACAATATTCTTCATTATTTTGTATATCAATTGAAATACGCTAAGAGAAGATATGATTTTTAATATTTTGAATTTCTATGGCTGTGGAATAATTTGTTGACGTTTAGCTTTTACATTTCCCAAATTATTTTATTTAATGTCCTCTAGTGACACAAAATATTATGTAATAATTTGTATCAAGCCACAAAACGAAACAAAATAAAACATTGCAAGGCTATCGAACTGTATAAATCATTTCCCGTTATCATTGACGTTATCTAGCAGCTTGGAATACAACAGGCAAGGTCAATTTCGATCAAGCAAGAGCGTTCATCAGAAAATAAGAACGTGGGTCAAGGGGTCTCTTTCTCTATCTCTATCACTTTTTTTTTCTTTCTTTCTCTTTTAGCTCGCTGCAAAGTTCACTGCCTCTATAATAATAATAATAATAAAAACATACAACATGGAGAAAATAATTATTTTTTAAAATATATGTTTCAAAAATTAAATAAAAAACAAATAAAAAAAAATTTAAAAAAAAAATTTAAATAAAATAAAATAATTATTTTTCACAAATGAATTACGGAATTCCGGGCACGGCTACCATTAAAGTACAACTATCGCCAAGGCCTCTTTCGAGCGTTGCTCTCCCTATCTATCTCCATCTCCATCTCTCTCTCTCTCTCTATCAAAGCCATGTCTCTCATGTTATTGAAAATACTTTTTATTTCTTACACTTAATTTTATATCTTTAAAAGGCCAATCTTTTACTACGCACATTCAGCAATAATTCCAGCAATTTTTGCCATTCATTTCTGCGCACTTTTCTTGTCAACCGCACAATTTGCGTGTGTCCAGGATATATATAGTGCATGTATCGCTGATATGATAAATGTGCATAAATTATGCACATGCAGAAGGAGTATGGAAACCCTATAAAAACGCCAGAGGCGAAAGCAAACACAATCCGCAGCGTGAAGGAAGCAAAACTGAGTCAGAGCTTCGAGTCAAAGTGAAAGTGGCCATATAAAATGATTAAGTTGCAAGTGAAAGTTATTTCATGGGTTTTTATAATTTTAACAGGATTTTTATGCACGCCACAAATTGAAAGCATAAATATCAATTTCCTTGAGCTGGCAGCCTTCGAGGACTTTCTGCGGTCGCAGCACTTGCAGCAGTCGCTTGTCGTCCGTATAAAAGGAGATGGCGTTGGCTTTGGCGAAGGCGATGGCGACGGGGATGGCGACTGGCAAATTGAATGCCACCAGAAATTGTTGTCCAACTATCGTGTGCAATTTTATCAGCCAGGAATTTCCCACAATTTCGAGGATCTCATGTACTATGGGGCGACGCGTACAGCGGTTCTGGTGCTAAAATTCGAGCACCGCCTTGTCAGGCAATGGGTCTACGCGGTGGCCTCTGAGGCGGGATACTTTAACAATTCGCTGGCATGGTTTATGCTGGGCACCAGCCGGCTATCCCAGCCAGATGAGGCACAAATTGAAGAGCATTTAGGTGGCTACAAGATGGGAATTGATGCGGATATCACAGTGGCCTTGAAGGCCACAGATAAGTTGGGGCAAATAACGAGGTAACTTTTGTGGGCACGCTATTAATATTTCGAATAAATTGCAGCACCTCGTGGCTGCTTTATGATGTGTACAAGATTAATCAGCAAGTGCCAAGTGCCCCGCTGATTGTGCAGCGCAAGGGAGAGTGGTCGCCGTGGCAGGGTTATAAGCTGTTGGACACCTTTCGCAGCAGCTGGATAATTCGGCGGCGCAACTTTCTCAATGTCACACTGCGAGGCAGCACAGCGGTAGGCAGAGACAATCCTTTGGGTTGCAGCTTCACTCATCTTTCCTCCAAATCCATCCAGCTGACAGAGAAACCTTTGGGCTATGACGACATGCAGTACCTGGCCAACGATAAGCAGCTGCTGCAACTGGATCCCATGCAGCGAAAGACCTATCAATTGTTCCGACTCGTTCAGCGGATGTACAATCTCAGGTGGGATGGGAGGAGGCGGCAGAGTGGTATTCGAGTACGCGCTAATAAGCCAACCTGCAGTTTGGCCATAAGCTTCACGGACAACTGGGGCCAGCAGCTGGCCAACGGCAGCTGGTCGGGTGTGATGGGTCAGATAACCAACGGGGAGGCCGATTTTGCCGTGTGTCCCATTCGCTTTGTGCCGGACAGGCAGCGCTACGTGCTGTACTCACCCGTTCTCCATATCCAGCCGTGAGCAGAGACTTGTTATCCTTCGATTACTTAGGCACCAGCAGTGCTCCGACTCTCTCCTTCTCTCTCTTGCAGCATTCACTTTTTGTTCCGCCATCCGCGACACAGTCACATCCGCAACATATTCTTTGAGCCACTAAGCACTCAGGTGTGGTGGTGCGTCCTGTTGCTGATTACATGCAGCACTCTGCTGCTCTTGCTGCACATCCGCCATGAGGCGCGCCAGCATGGAAATCTTGTGGAGCGACGAGTGGCCTTTGTGTGGTTCAGCATGCTGGAGACGTATCTGCAGCAGGGTCCGGCCACCGAGCTCTTCCGCCTGATTTCCACCCGTGTGCTGATCAGCGCCAGCTGCATCTTCAGCTACATGCTGCTGCAGTTCTATGGCGCCTTCATAGTGGGCTCCCTGCTCTCGGACAGCCCCCGGAGCATTGTCAATCTGCAGGCGTTGTACGAGAGCAATCTGGACATCGGCATGGAGAATATCGCGTATAATTTTGCGGTTTTCGGCAACACCAGTGGACCGCTGGTTAGGGATGTCTACACCAAGAAGATATGTCGAACTGGGCAGCAAAATATTATAAGCTTGGAGCAGGGAGCCGAGCGGATTATCAAGGGTCGTTTTGCATTCCATACGGCCATCGATCGTCTGTACAGACTGCTGCTCGAGCTGCGCATAGAGGAGCGCGAGTTCTGTGAGCTGCAGGAAATTATGTTCAATCCCCCCTATGCGTCCGCCTCCGTGATGGCCAAGGGCTCACCCTGGCGCGAGCATCTAGCCCATGCCATCCTGCATCTGCGCGCCACTGGCCTGATGCAGTACAATGACCGCCTGTGGTCGGTGAACAAGCCGGACTGCAGCCTCTTCAAGGCCTCCCAGGTGGAGGTGGATCTGGAGCA
Source organism: Drosophila subsilvestris (assembly GCA_035043285.1). Classification (NCBI taxonomy): domain Eukaryota; kingdom Metazoa; phylum Arthropoda; class Insecta; order Diptera; family Drosophilidae; genus Drosophila; species Drosophila subsilvestris. The sequence continues at coordinate 4,141,390 of JAWNNB010002044.1, read as the reverse complement.
CTTTGCACCGGCCCTCTTTGCCCTAGTGCTGGCCATGATGGCCAGTGCCTTGGTGTTTCTGCTAGAGCTGCTGCACTCCTGGCTGGCACCCTTCCGGCCACGTTAAGGCGGGTGTGCGATGTCCATTTAAGTAATCAGGCTTGCAGAAGAGTTGCCCCGTTCTGGCACGACTTTCGGCTACAAATTTTGTGTCGCTTTTAATTTTTTTCTGCATTTTTAATAATAATAAAAAATTTGTAATAATGTCAGCTTCGGGTACTTGCAGCTATTCCCATTGCTACTGCTGCTCCCCAACGCAGAACAGCGCAGAAATTAAAAATTCCATTAAACTGCAAACACTTGCATGTACTCTCCCGCCACCATCACCATCCCCATTCCCATTCCCATCAGCCTCATTCTTTCATCCCTTCTCCCTTTGCTATGGGAGGGGTGCGGGTCAAGCCAAGTTTTCTACACGAAGCGAGCTCTTCATTTAGACTTAATTATGAAGGAGCCTGGCATGATGCCGGAGGAGTACAAGTGCTGGGGGCGGGGGGAAAATGTCACTTGTTTTCTATTAACTGACAAGCTTTTAAGGGGGGCAGGAAAAACTCGTGAATTTTCAAGCGCTAACAAGTTAAGGGTTGTCGTCTGTCCACTGGTTGAGAGTTTTTCCTAGCTAGAATTTATAGCTAAAAGATCTCTGAATCACCCTTTGTGTCATTGCAATATCTTAATAAATACGTCAGCAAATTCGTTGCAGCAATCACACAAACCTAATTGTAAAGTAATCACATTTGTTGCAATTGAATGCGTTGTCGTTATCCCTGCCCCAGCGCTAAGAATGAGAGGACCAACGCATGGGAAGCTTCCCTCTGACTGTGGTCACGCATAACCTTCAATTAAGTTGTCATAATGTCTGACAGCGCACGGACAATGGACAAGGGACAACGGACAACGGTTGGGAGGACCATGAGACGTTGGACGTTCCACTGCAATATAATCACATCTCTATGAGGGGTAGTTTAGAATGAGATTGTGCAGTGGCAGTGGCAGTGATGGTCATGACTGGTTCAGCAATTGCAGCACAGTTCGTGAGCGGATAAAACTCAGCATTTGCGGGGGATAGCTTTACGCTCTTTATGTGCTGTAAGTAGTGCTAATTATTCAAATTAAATTCAAATTTGGAACGCATTTTCTTTTGTTAAAAGTCGCAAAATATATAGAGCAAACCTATATATTATATATCAATTGGATACCACACACACACACACATATGTATGTATGTAAAGGACACTCCCCCACGTACGCACACACATACACATGTCAAATTATGCAAATTTACAACATGATTAAGCTCGTTTAGCCGGACTCCCGTCCAAACTTCGTGTAGCAGTAGGCCTTCGATGTCGTCAACGTTTTGGGGTCTCCGCCTGTGTTTGTTTTGCAATTCAAATGAATTTGCTTCGGTATCCGTAGGGGGTTTTGCTCTGGGACTGGGTCTGACACTGGGACTCTCTCAACAAACCAAACCGCTCAATCCACGACCCACACCACACCACCCCACCACACATTTTGGCATGTTTGTTTCAATGTTTAGTTGTGTGTGTGTATGGGTCTGCTTGTCACCCTACCACACTTCCGCTTTGGTTATATAAATTCGTACAAATCGTTCGATGGCCGTTTGCTCTGTTCCTTTGGTCGAAGTATCAATTGTTTGGCATTGGTCTTTATTTATGCATTGTTGTTGGCTTGGCATCGTTGTAGTCCTGTAGTCCATGTCCTCCACTCCTATTCTGGTGGCCTATCCGATGTCTGCATGGTGGTCTGTGTATTTTATTGCTTATGGTTATAGTGGGGATAGAGCTACGCCCGCACTCTCTGAATGAATTTATATTGTTTTTGAAGTGTTTAAATGTTTGTCCATGTTTGTTACAGCGCCGTATGCCGTATGCCGTATGCCCAGTATGCGGGGCGTATGCGTAATGCGAATTTATGCAGGCTTAATGTTAATGCTGGTCTGTGCTGCCATGGAAATATATGCAGATGAAAGAGAGAAATACTCCAATGGCAATTTCCTCACTTCAATGCCAAGTGATTGAAGTTTATGCAAATAAAGCTTTGAGCTTTGAGCAGCGAGGACTTTGATACAAGTGCTAATTAAATAAGACAAAGTCAACTTTAATTTGATGCTAATAGACAGCTGGGAAATTGTGGCATTCCCAATGAGAGGAATTTTCTTCTTCAAACCCCAACCAAACTCTGGCCAAATAGCCACAACAACTTTGAGCAAATCGATTTTAATTGCTGGAATTCACTCAAGCAGCAATTTATTAATAAGAAAGAAAGTACACAACAACAAAAATCAAGCAGCAAATCCAGCAGAGAGCAAGCAGCAAGCGAAACACAACAACAGCAATCTGTAATATTTTCACAATTTATGCTGCTTGGGGTTTTCACTCGCCGCTTGACTACTTTTCCGCTTTCCACTCTTTTGACCGATTGTCGGTGGAGTCGTGGACAAAACTTTAGCAACTTTTGCCGCAGCATTTGTGCAGCATCCTGAGACCGAATCGTCTGTACACCTCGTGACTCTGCTCTCTCTCTCTCTCTCTCTCTGTCCAGTCCACAGTCCCTAGTTCCCAGTCGTAGGACTGCTCGCTTGTGTTATGTGCTTATTATAAAATAATTAAGTCCTTTAGGAAATTATAGTTATTGTTGCTCTCTCTCCTTCTCTCTGCTTTGGTCTGCAATCTTTGCCCTCTTCCTTGTCGCTTGCTCTGTGATTTCTGAGCTTTCCCCCCCCCCCCCCCCAGCATTGTTCTTTTGCTTTTGTGTGCTTAATAGCTGTGGCTACACAGGGACAGCACAGAATGCTTTTAATTCTACTTTTGCGCTTGATTTCTCATACGAGTGTCTGCAAAGAATTAAATTGCATTGAAATGATAACCTTAAGATTAAAAAATAACTCTACATAAATGTGAAGTAAAGTCACGAAATTGTTCTCTTTATTTTATATGCGGGTAGATGTGTGTTCTCCATAGCATTCTCTGCCCACAGACCGACACACACACACACAGAGAAATTCATTTTGTCTTCATTTTACTTGTGGGCACTGCCACTGGCATATGAGTAATTTATTGTGTATCTAATTAATTATTGCTGTCTGCGTAATTTTTGTGCCCCACAGAATGAATGTGCCTCTCTGTCTGTTTGAATGCCCATCTGTGTGTGTGTGTGTGCGGTGTTCTGTGTGTGTTGGGCAGCAGCTTCGTTAGCATTGACTTAATTGCCAAACCACAGAATGACTCTATTAGGAGTTCAAAAACCTAGTCGTATCTTGAACCCACAGGCAGCCACTGGCCCAGGACATGATCTATGTGTATGACATGTGCCCTCTAGCTGCTACAGCTGCACTTAAATTTATGTATCCTGTGGCCAAAAAACAGCTAAAAGTTCTCTCTCTTTAAAAATGCACTGCAACGTCGCGTTGTGCCAGACTGGAGAGAACCCATCCACATTCATTTTTACATGCCACGAAGTATGACAAGTGTTGGCCAGCCATAAACAGGAAGCAGGACACCGAGGACAAGCAGGACACAACCCTTGATAGAGGCATGGCATGGCCACTGACACCCTGCCAACGAGCCATGAATGGCCCTTTAGTCAATGTCGTCCATGTGGGTGCTAAAAGCCGCTTGAGGTGTGTGTGTCCTTTACAGTGCTGGTTACTTTTAGGGGATCTCTACACTGCACTTTAAGATTCATATCTTTGCACTAGACAGCGATTATCGCATATCAATTACCCAATTCATGCATTCTGAGCGCAAACACGCGCGGATATTGACTATAATCAATTTGCCAGCCCCAAAACCAACGGACAGAATTCGGCATTACCCATCAGCACAGCAAGTGGGCGGCGCGTCGTTCTACTGATTAGGTTTGATGTGAGTTTTCGTACTGGTTGCTTGTGCATTTACCTGCAAGGAGGTATTCCACTCCATTCAAGCGAAATGTTGACCCAGTAAACAAGCAGCAACAGCAGCGACGGCAGCGACAGCCCGCCCGATAATCAGGGTGCAACGCGTTTTGGTCCACTCCACAAAACGTGACAAGGATCGCAAGGGCGCTCTACTGGCTCTGCTGACCTGTTAGCGGAATGGAAAGCAAACAACCTGACGCCGACAAAAGAAGCTGCAAACTCCACAATTACCAACCCAAAATTCAGCCTGCCCCCTGCCCCTGCCCCCTGGCCATGGCTGTAGTTAATGAATCGTTACCCACTTGCACCATATGAAAATTAATTACCAAACTAGTTCGAAAAACTTTTCGCCGCAGCACCAAAAGTTAAACGCACCGAACAAAAAAAAAACAAAGGGGAAGCCATGGAGCCAGAGCCAGAGCCAGAGCCAACCAATCAATTTTCGTCTGCGACAAATGGAAATGCTCCAAATGGACCAAAAAATCGTTAATCAAATTAAAATTTATTTCGTATTTTGTGCGCAAACTGCAGCGTGCAGACATGGTCCAGCAAATTTATCATGGAAGAGCCACCAGTGTAAAATTCTGCATTCACTCTATATCTGTATCTAAATGTGTGCATGTGTGTGTCCGCATAATTTTGTTGGTACATTTCGAAGAGGTTTTTTGGTCAGTTTTGCGTTTGTATTTGTCGACCAGGCGGCGCATAAATTTGCATATCAATTGGTTGTTGCCTCTGCTGCTGCTGGTTCTGCTGCTGCTGCTGCTCCGCTCCTCCTATTGCTGCGCTGCCATTTGACCAGTGTTGCCAAAGTCCTTGTTGTGGCTGACGATTTGCCATTTTAATTAGGCAATGTCCTGTCAAAAGCAGGCTCTGAATCTGACATTGGCTCTGGTTATGGTTTGTTGAGATATAGACATAGAGACCGTGATTTGACGGCTGTTTCCGGTCAACTGTTTGTCCAATCGAACAAAGTGCGAACGAAATCGCTTAGCCTTTTAGTGGCCCCTCCTAATGGGCACTGCCGCAATTGAATGGCCAGCGCAGATAAATTCAGCTACAGGCATAGATTTAGTGCAAAATTCGGAGGGAAGTTTCTCTTAGAATTCTGCAATATTTAATTTAAATTTAATAAATATTTTCTAATATCTTTAATTAATTTTTCTAACATTAAAAAGTTGTTTAATTCGAAAAGTGAAGCTTTCCTGTATATTTTTTCAGTTATTTAAAGTACAGAAAAACTTTTGCATCCGTTTGACGTTCACACAAGCATACAAAACTGCAACTAAATAATGGTCAAAAGACTGTGCAAACGTCAATAAAGTATGTACAACCCAAACGCATACAAGCAAACACACACACACACACACAGACAGGTCACCAGGGGAGCACCGCGCTGCCGTTTCCGTTTCCGCCTTTTGCATGGCGAGTGCGTGTCGTCTGCGGCTTTTGGCCATGAGTTTTGCATGTCTGTGTGAGGGATTGTGGGTGACTGTTGACAATTTTGTGGTCAAGTGGAGTCAACAGCCACACAGTGGCAGCCAATTGCCACGAAAGATGTGCAGGGAAAAAATATTCAACCGAAGAAATAATAGAAATTTCTTGCTCTCCAATAAACTGATTCATTTAATTTTTTGTCCACAAATTTCACTCTCAAAATTGCCCAACTACGTGTTGGGACTGCAAAAAGCAATTTCCTTTCCCAAAAATAATAATTGAATATGAAATAACTTTAAGCAAAATTAAGCAACTTATTAAACTTAATTATAAGGTGCCATTTTGTGGCATTTAACTGAGCAGAGCAAACTGCAATTTCTCTCTCGCTCAAGCTGCAACTTTATGTGGCTGGCCATTTATTTAGCTGCCTCACTGTTTAGCCTAAGCCCAAGGCTTCATTAAGTTTTCCCATTGCGGTTTTTAATTAATTAATGTCTTCATATGAGTATATATGGTGTGTGTGTAAGTGTGTGTGTGTGTGTGTGTGTGTGTGTGGGCTGCGGCACAGTTTACGGCTTAGAAGGCTGAAACAGCAGCCAGACAAAGTGTTAAAATTAAAACCTGAGCGTAATTCAAAAGTGTGTGGTTCGTCCTAGACGAAAACTTGTGCTCAGCCAAAGCAGAGACCCAAAGAAACTGGAAACTGAGTCAACAACTTTCTATTTTGTCAATGAGCTGCCGCTGCAGCTGTAGCGGACTTAGAGTCGTAGTTAGAGTTTCAGTTAGTGGCATGAACCTCCTGTAAATGACACACTCTGCATATGAAACGAAAAATAATTTTTCAATTCACAAATGAAACTTTTGACACTCACACACACACACACACATACCAGACACAGATACAAAAAGGAAGAGCAAATTTTCAAGTTTTGCAATTGCAGCAGGGCAGCAGCAGCAGCAGCAGCATTTCCCCAATGCAAACCAGTGGTAAGCCAGGAGAGAGAGAGGGCAGCAGCAACAGCAGCAGGTCCAGCTGCAATTGGAATCCTACTGTCCTGTGCCGTTCCACACTAAGGAGTATGTATTTCTTGGGGTTTGGTAGGGGGGTTTCTTTTTTTTTGTGGCACTCCTTGCTGTTTTTCTTTTAGCCACGGCACAAAACTCCAGAAGGAAATTACAAACCAAAACCAAAGTAAACGCCAAGAGCAGCCAAGGAAGTTGTTGACGCAGGACGAGCGCCGGCGCTGAGTGTCAGTGTCATATCCTGTGCCAAAAGTGCACACAGAGAACTTCAGACCCCAGGCCAGACCACCCCAAAAACCGAGAGCCAAGCGCCAAGACCGACCCAACGAGGACCCGGACACGGACCCGGACCAAGTCGAGACTCTGAAACCCAGACAGAGACTGAGGCTGCACATTACAAATGAATAATTTATGCGCGCGCTCTCAACGGCAGATGGATGTGGGGATATGGATGCGGATGGAGGCGGGATGGAGTGGGTTGGGTAATGGGAGCCACTGCAGACTCCCGCCACCCATAGACACACACAGTCACGAAGGACTGCGGCAACGTCCAATCCTGGTCAATGCCAAATGAGTTGTGGCAACGTCTCGCTGGTGCCATAAATGGGAGCAAGACAGAAACGGGAGGGCAAACGGGAAGCTGTTGCGCTGCATAAACTAAAATCTTTTACACCGAAAAACCCCCCCTCCTCTACTCACCCCTCTACCCCACACAGACTGCAGAGGAGCAGAGCAAATTACATGGCTCTGGTGTGAAAATTATCTCCTTGGCAAGCCGGCAAAGAGAAGAAGGACGGAAGAAGACGGCGCAAACTCAAAAGTTATTAGAGCAAATTTTTGCCTTTTGCCTAAGTAATGGCCAAGTGCATATCTCTCAGCACATATTGAGTTATGACTTAATTGGATAAGAGCCCCGCTTTGCGGAAATTTGCACTCGCCATTCGCCATTCGCCCCAACTTGCCCCCCACTTGCCCATAAAGTTAGCCACAGTTAGCCCCCCACCCCCCACCAACCAAAAAAGTTTAGACAACATTTTTGCTGGTGTTTCGCTGGTCTACGATGGGTTGGATCTTATAAGACTCTGATTATGTTCGTTGCTGAAGCCTAAGTAATTTCTGCTGATTATCTTGCTTTGCCACAGCCTCAAATGTGGACGACACTGTCGTGACTGAAGTGCTCGATTGTGCAATTCGCCGCTGATTGGCATATTCCCATATGTATTGAAGACTTTGCTGAAAGCAATTCTAAATACTCGTATGACGTCAAACCAATTTACGTCACATTGTGCGGATAAGGTTTATGCATTGTTCTATTTGCTTTGTGCCGGATAATATCCCCAAGGGTCGAAGAATTTTAAAGTGATTAAAAGAAACAAAATTGAATTATTTTTGCTTTAAATCAGTAACCATAACGGAAGTGGTACGATCAACCCATTGCTTTGCACTTATAGATTCTGTCCGTATGGTTTACAGTCTCACAATGAATGCAATACAAAAGAATCTTCAATCAAAGCAACTTGAATGCAAATACGCTACATACTACCATTTCCCTAGCCAGTCGCCAGTCTCCCTTGAAGCCGCTTCCGATAACAAATACACACAACAAAAACAAAGGGATGATAGAAGGAATCAAGTAGATAGAAACAGCGACAGAATGACAGTGCGATTTGTGCTCATTTGTCAGTGCACTGGTATTGGTGTGCTACGTCAGTCCAAATAACGTACTCGCCCCCTTTGGCCATGCCGACTGCCGCCTGCACCGGAATGCAGTTTGTCGCTGTCTTTGCATTTGTCGATGTTGCCTGCCATTTTGTTAGAACACGAAACACGAAACACGGCACACGGCACAGTTGTTGCTGCTTTCCTCTCTCTCTCTCGCTATCCATTTGGTACATCAAACGTCGGACGCGAATGCTGTTGGGATTTTAATTTATAATTCAACACTCGAACATGTCATCAAAGAGTTTCATCAATATGCACTCTAAAATCAACAGCACAGGCGATGTAAGCCGATTAAGCTATTCGGTTATCCAGCGGACTCTAAGGGACTTTAGCTATTGTGTTGGAGTGTGGCGGAAAGTAACTGGCTGCAAAAGACTCTTTCAGAAATGATTGCATTCTGATTAGCTACGTTTTTATGCCTGTAATCGAAGAGTTAAGGGTGTGGGAGACCCAATTAAGTTTATATTCTTAACTCCGCAGCGTACTACTCACGCTCATCGTCATACGAATAGTCTTCGCTCCAATCTACTCCGCTGTCTCTCCTTATCGATGGTATATTGGTATCACCACTGGTTATATCACGCCCTGTACATTATTTAAATGATAATCTCTTATACTTGATCCTGTGTGTATTACTGCATATTGTATTTGTATTTTTGGATTCTCATTTCAGCTATGCTTCGTCGCTGACCGCGTCCCCGCGGTGACCGACGGCTACGACTGTTCGTCAGCGAGAATCTTCGAGATAGCGCAGCAGCGAACAGTGGGCACAGCTTGCTGATAAAGTGAATAAGAGTTCAATAAATTGCATTAACAATTAAACAATTTTCAACTTTGAGTGCTTAGTAAAGCTCTGGAAAATTCTCTAATAGATTTTCACATTCATTTCATTCAAAGCGTTCATAAAATATTTTTTATACCAAAGATTTCATACCGCAATACTTAAAACTACTAATAGCCAAAACTTGTCTAAACACCTCACTATTATATGGGATATAGCTATATTGCCACACAGATGTTAACAGCAAACAAAGGCTATTATAGTCTTTTAGTCTATAGACTAAAAAGGTTCGATCACGTTTCGGAATTTTCTAACAAAATGTACAATATATTTCTAAATAAATAGGGCTTTAATTTCCATGCAAAAATTAATCATTCACAAAGCAGCAGCTTGCTTTTTCAATGAACTATGCCCTACAGTGTCTAGAAGCAGGAACGATTTTGTATGCTTAAAATGTAATCTCGCCATTCTTTGTTTATGCAGTCCGACTGTCGAATCGGCTCCCACATCTGCTGACATGACCAAAATAAATTTAAAAATAAAAATTCTATATTTAGATTTGTACGCTCGAACTTTTTTGCTTGCAGAAACATTGCTTGGATATGGGACTCAAATGTATGGGCATTACGCATTCTTACTATAATATTCTCTTTGGTTTAAAATCTAAACTTTAGATGTACATATAATATACATTGTAGATGTAGATGACAGATGTAGCAACAAAATGTCAAATGTAAAATATTGGAAAATTCTACATACATATGTACATACATCAAAACCACACATATGTACATATTTATATACTGACTGAGTAAGGGTATAAAATTAGTGTCGCAGAAGTGACTCGCAATGTTCCTTCTCGTTTAATATATATATTTTTTCCATTTAAAAAGCAATCTGTGGGTTTTTTTTTTGCTTATTTCCATGCTATGAAGTTCATTTAAAAGCCCAGAAATTCGCAAAAATTTAAAAAAATGAAACTGTTTACCTATCAATCATTAAAATCTTTTAAGTGAAAATTTGGACATGAACAGAATAATAAGAATTAAAAACAATACAGCATCATACAAAAAAAAGGCAATTAAAAAAGATTCTACACCCTCAGTAACATTATGAAACTATATAAGGTGGTCCCGTCCCTCTCTTTCGGATCTTATTCATGCGCACAACACATCCAATTCATCACTCACACGCATACAATCACAGCGTTCTCTTTCGTAAATAAAAAGCGTTTCCATTTGATCGCATTTCATTCTTCTTGGCATCGTTCAGCTGAGCAGTTCAATGTGAAATGTTTCGGCGCGAATTTTTTGTATCAATTGTTTGTGTTTATTTTGGTGCGTACAACCATCAAACAAAGAAAATAATTGCATAACCGAATATTAATTTAATTTAAAGTCAGTCTACAAGCATACTGGAGCTGTAATAATGGACAAGAATTAATTGCGCTTAGCCAGAGATGCGATTCGCGAAAAGACTGTTCTGATGGCAGTGATGAAACCTTCATCGAATGCCACAATGCAAACTGCACACAGTATCAGTGCTCGTATGGCGGCTGCTTTAGCGAGAGTCAGCTGTGTGATGGCCACACCGACTGCTGGGATCAGACGGATGAGCATCCGAAACTTTGCCACAAAGACCAAATGGCAGAGCCAGAGCCCATGCTTAATGTTATCACGGCGAGATGCATGTAAAGAAATGTGTATTGATCAACAGAAGAGCGCCTAATTAATTGTGTGTGTTTCCAGGGCCCATCAGAGTCGTTGCCCTCAAACGGATAGGTGTCTGGAGAAGAAGTTTTTCTGCGACGGCATCAAGGATTGCCCGAATGGCAGCGATGAAACCAATGCATATTGCATTCCCTCCAAATGCCCCAGTGACACGTTTCGTTGCGCCTATGGTGGTTGTGTGGCCAAGGAGAAGGCCTGTGATCATCAGGTCGATTGCTGGGATGGCACCGATGAAGTGCCATCCATATGCTTTGAAATGCGTGGAATGCCCAAAGACGAATTGTGGCAAAGTTACAATCCGAATAGGAATGCTCCCAGCCGCACCACATCGACAGTGCTCGTTTATCCACCAGCCAGAACTCCCTCCAAAGACAATGGACCTACGGCCGCGAATGGTTGCCTGATTCCTAGCAGCATCAAGCATCTGAATGTGAAAACTCTCTTCAATGTGCTGCCCTACACGATTGGCTCTGCGATAGCCCATTCGGTTGTGTTGCGATTGAGCTGCCAAGAAAACGGACAGCTAAATGGCAACGATTTCAACCAGTGTTTAAATGGTACTTGGCAGGGACCCTGGCCCGAGTGCATTGGCACCTGCAGTCAGAAGCCATTCAACACCGATCTCTCCATTCGAGCCGTCTGCAGCTACAAGGGTAAGATCAGCAGCTGCAAGAGCCAGGACACCAAGATATTAGCTGGCACCTCGGCCACTGTCACCTGTGCTCCCAGCTACAAGCCCAAGGACAAAATAGCTTCAGAGACCCACTTATGCAAGAGGAAAGGCAAGTCTGAAGTCTCGGTCTGGAAACCAAAAAAAGGTTCTCGCTTAGAGTGCGTTCCAGACTGTGGCATAAAACTGCCAACCGTTGAGAGTAGTCCCTGGCTGGTTAGCATATTTAAAAGTGACAACACATTGTCGAACTATACTTTTCAATGCTTTGGCACAATCGTCAGTCCATGGCAGGTAATCGCTAACAAAAACTGCATCAATGAGGATAATGTAATGCGGTTAGCCATTGCCGAGGGAAGACAGACGGTCAGCTTTGGGAAAAATGAGGAACATCCCTATACGCTGCACAACGTGGCCAGTATTTTCTATAGGTATGTACAATGTACATTTTACAATGCCATTAATCTATAAAAATATACTTGCATCTGTTAATGATTTTAATCACATATATTTGCAGCGGTCAAAAAGCGCTTCTACGATTGGTTAATCCCATCATATTTAAGGCATCTGTGCGACCCATTTGCCTGCCTCCAATACCTAATGTCCCAAAAAACAAAAGTCCGAATGGGTTCATTTATACAACATTTGAAAATCAAACAAAATTTTATTTGACTATGGACTACACTTTGTTTCAACATATAATAAATAAACCCACAAATAAACCGAATATGTGGACTTAAGTAACTGCAATTATTTTTTTATTATTTTTAACTAGTTTAAAAACCCCTAATCATAGTTCACCGACCTTTTCTATCACACACACACAAATTACATTGATTTTTATACATTGTTCTTTTGTACTTACACTTTTTGTATTAGTTTTGCATTTTATTTTTAATTGTGATTTTTATACCACTACGCCGTATTTAACAATTAATAATGGCTACGCAAGCGATAGTAGGTGAGACCCGAGCCCCGTCAGGTGTAATTGTACCGCATCTGAGGCCATGGGAGGTGATTGCTTGGTCCCAAGAGCAGCTCGGTGGCATCTACTCGGACTGGGGACTGTACTTTAGTCGCAAGCAGCGCTACTCTAATAGCATTCAGTATTTGAATAATTCCCTAAATATCAATGCATACAACCCAAATACGCTGATGAGACGCAGTAGGGTCAAAAGGATGAATGGCAGGGCACCCGAAGCCCTGCTGGACTGTACCCAGGCAAAAGGTATGAACGATCAACGTTCAGGTTGTATCACTTTAACTTCGATTTTACAGCAATTCTGGCAAGATCGGTGCCCCCCGTTATCAATCCAAGCGTTAGCCTTGAGATCTCCGATGCACTGTACGAGTCGAATCGCTTCGAGGATGCCAAAATTAATCTTCACAATAGTTTGGGGCTGTTCAGTGGCGCCCAGGCCAAGCCCAGCATCAAGCGCTTGGATGTGGTATGTGGCTGACAAAACTATTCATTTTTGATCACCTCATTGCGATGCTTACGTCTTCTGTAGGTCGATGAGAACTTTAGGGACATGTTGCGGGATGAGACCTCATCGCAAGTACAGCGTCTGCTCAGTCGCATGCAGAGACATCGGGCCAGCCAGCCAAAGCCAGTCAAGGATGATTGCGATGTTGTTAGCATCATGGAAATTCCAGTGAGCTCAAAAATAATATATAAAAAGAGAAGATCTCTAATGTATTTGCGATTGCCTCATATCTAGGAAATTTTCGACTCTCCACTGGAACAGGCCAGACGCAAGCGTTGCTTCAATATCTACAATCAGACGTATCTGGATAAATGCTGGGTGGATATGGCATATCTAAAGAAACTGCGTGCCAATCCCAATGTTCTGCCGCAGCAAGCAAAACAATCGTCGCCCTATTTGAAGCGTCTAATGGACACAAATTATGCATCAGCGCGCACTATGACGGTACGAAATTTAACATTTTACGCCCTAAAATGCTCGCAAAAATTCAGATTTATTTCTCATTTAGAAAATGCTTCAAGCACGCTGTCCCATGTACGCCAAGTTTTCGCAACGATATCCCAACGAGCAGCTGTATAATAAACAAAAGGATGAAAATCTATATAGGATTCAGTATCAGACTAGAAGAAATATGTTCAAAATATTGCGCAGCATACGTCAGTTGATACGAGTTGGTTCTTTGAATGTGAGTATTAATTTTTGGGTGCTTTTAATTCCTTACTAATATTGTTCTAAGCACAGAAACTGACAGCATTTATTGAGGAAGTTATGGGCGATTATGTTACCATTAAGACGCATCGCACAATGCCATGGAAATTTGAATTCATTAATGAGATCTACAACTACTTGGGTTTGGCCCGCATTAATGAATACAAAATTCCCAACGATATGACCGTCTTGCAGGGCCAACAACGTCTATTGACACTCTTTGGACTGCCCAAAGAATCGGGCATGGCAACCAAACAAAATCAGAAGCAAAGAAAATTGATGTACGTACCAAGAACTGACCTAAAGGATCCCAAGACAGAGATGTTCAAGTGCGTATTGCAATTGCAATTACAAATTCCCAATGTTTTGTATTAAATTTAATTTTCATTTGAATTTAATTGCTTTGCTAGGAAGCTATCCGCACGCTATGAGAGCCGCATGAGATTCGCCAAGTATCCCATAGAACGTGCTTATCTGCTGCATGAGTTGGCCCAAGCCCATTTGAACAATAATTCATTTAATATGGCCGTTTCACTGGCGCGCAAGGCAATGGAGGGTGAGTCTGGCAGGGTTTGGATATTGCATTGCGAGTAGAGAGCCAGAGATACATAGATATAAATTCCATTTCCATTTCCAATTCCGATTCCCTCCCCCGCCCCCACCATTTGAACAGAGGCCACCAGATGCAACAGCATTGTGTGGAGCTTCTTGAGTCTGATTGTCATATGCAAGGCGCACGCGATTGTGGAGAAAGTTGAACATCAGAGGGATGTGCTCGCCGAGGCCTTTGAGTTGGCCCAACGTATGAAGAATCTGGATCTGTGTCTGTTCGTTGATATCTGCATGAAGGTCAATTCAGAGGAATTACATATCAAGCGGATGACGGCAAGAAGGTCGCTCTTAAAGTCGGGTCGTGATACTTCTGAAGAGAATTTGCATGTCTGAATTGTAGAGAGGACGGACGCTAAATGTCCACACGGTTTTGAGTTCCCGATGGATAGCACAAACTAAGTCACAGCTAAATTACATAGAAATAACTGTAGAATCTGTAAATGTGACAGCGAAATATATATGTATGTATTCCGTGTGTTATCCTTTATAATACAATTGAAAGCTTAATCATTTATCCAGCTCCTGTGTAGTGGTGCACGGAAAGAGAAAAACTTTTAAAGTGCGACTTTCCTCTTGTATTTCCGGCAGGCCAAAAAACTTTATCTCTCAATGAGAAACCTCAAACACATTAACGGCTGCTGCTGGTGTTGGCCATTCAATCACGGCAAAGTGCAGCTGCAGCTGCAGAGCTGCAAGAGAAGAGAAGAGCACTGACTGCTACGCCAACACTGGTTCTTATATATAAATAGTTGATGCTGCTTCTTTTCCGTCTCTGAGTCCAACTTCTACTTTTGATTCCGTGCTGCTGTTGCTGCTGTTAGAGGCGGCAACCTTTTCAGTGTAAACTTTGCACACAATTTCGGATTTCAGTTGGCGAGGGGGGGTTAAAATACTGTATCTAAGCGTGAATCAGACTCTTCCTCGCTGGCTGTGTCGCTTCCTTAGTTTTTGCCTGGTGTCTTGCCACCTGGCGGCAGCAGGAAGTTCCGAGCATTGAGCACACAAAAGACGCAAATAAATGAAGCCATTTGTTGTGTTGTTAGCTGATTTTCGATGCAAAGGTTTTGGCCTCAAAAAAGGTGGCAAAGTTTTGCAACACCTGGCAGCGCCTCCACTGCCATTGAAAATTGTTGGCAATTCCCATTAGTTGCTTGTCATTTAAATTTTTCTTTCTCTCGCTTCGGGCTTCGTGTGTTTCAAGTGGATTTTAAAATCCGACACGTCCAAAAAACTTTCCGCTTTCCTTTGACTTTTGGCGCGCCCCCCTCCGCCCCTTGACTGAGGTGATGTACATGCTACAAATGATGCTGCCTGCTACATGCAACGGAAGCGGCGAATTCCGCAGCGGAAATCATTTGTCGACCTTTTTGTCAGCTGTTAATTTAGCAATATTTTTCACTGCCTCTTCGGCTGTGATTAATTGGGCTGATGAAGCGCTCAAGATTATGCTACTGATTGCTAAGTAGTTGGAAATTATTCTCTATAGCTTGTGTATATTTGCCATGACATTACTCTCTTGCCGCCCCCAGCCCCAGGTGCCTCATTATACGCACTTTAAAAAGTGCTTTAAGGCAACCGCAAAAATGTTCAGATTCTCATCATCGGGTGGGCATGGTGTTCCAGCATCGGGGAATGTCTGCCTGCATTGTGCTTTGTGTGTTTTATGAGGCAAAATTACACACAAAGCCAAATAAGAACAAAGAATGCAGAAGGCAGGCAACAAAGAGAAACAGCAGCAGCAGCAACAGCAGCAACAGCAGCAGCAACAACAGCAGCAACCTCCGACAGCAGAAGGAGCGGAGCCAACTAAAATTGCAACTCAACTTTGTAGACACACCGGAGGCTGTTGCTCTTGTTGCAACTGCCATTGCGGCTGCTGTTGCTGTTGTTGCTGTTGCTGTTGCTGCTGCTACTGCATGCCATAAAAGGCTAAAGAAATTGCTTGCAAGCAATTAAAAGCGCAGCAAGGCAGCAAATAAATGGCCACGCCCACGATCAACGCCCCACAACTGTAATAGACTTAAGCTAAACGGAGTCGTCAGTGGCTAGTGGCAAGTGGCTAGTGGCTGTTGCTGGCTTGCTTGCTTGCTTGCTTGCTGTCTTGTCACAGGCTGCTGCTGCTGCCTTGCTGTAGTTACCAACTTGACGTACTAGCTGACTAATTAGTCATAAAATTACACGAACGCAGAACGGAACGGGCGGGTAAAAAGTCGAACAAAGGTCTGGCAAACACAGCCAGCAGTGAGGTTCTACAGCGGGGGGGTGAGGCCACAGGCCTTCCAGTGGCCAAGTCAAAGTGCACTGAGAGATGACGGAAGCAGTTGGCGGTGACGGAAATGCGTGCCATCTCCTTCACCCACACACACACACACACACACACACATGTGCATTTAAACATATATGTGTCGATGCCTGGACGTGTATCCTGGTGCTGGTGCTGTTGCTGGGCCTGTGCCATTGCTTATGCTTGGGGCGTTTTGTCTGCCACTAATTGCTGATTTCCCGTGCCGCTGGCTATGGGAAACGTTCTGAAAAAAACTGGGTGTGAGGCATGCCACACTCACGACGGAAACAGTGTGACCATCCCCCATGAGCGCGCCACACAGACAGACACACACACAGGCAGAGAAGCGAGGCCACACATTTGCCACATCACTTATTAGCTTTATTGCTTTTAACAATTTCAACTTCCACTTCCTGCAAACTGGATGGCAACTAAAACGTGTGCTGATTAGTGGCACACACAGAGGCAGACACACACACACACTGCCGCCCCCCAATGCCAGACACAGAGACAGAGACAGACAGAGAGACCTGCAAGCAGAGAGGCAGAGCCATAAATTCCTGAGCTGCAGGCAAAACTGCAGCCAAAGTCAAAGGCAACCAAACCAAACCGAACCAACCCACACTCACACACACTCACACACACACACACAGAGTAACAAGCCGGAATGATGGTGGAAGGAGGAGTGGAATGGGCAGCAGGCTTGGCCCAGCCAGAGAGACACATGCAACATTTAACATTGCAGACAATTTATAAGGACATTCATGGCACACGGCAATGGCGATGTGAGAGTGGGCCAGGCCAGGCACAGGCCCAGGCACATAACTTGGCACTCGGCACAATGCGAACAGCTCCGTTCTGCCCCCATCCGGTGTGGCCATGTGTCCTGTTTTAGTTTTTTTTTTTTTTACCACCCCACTGCCGCCGTACTCTAAGTCGCCCACTGGGACAGCCACTCTCTCTCTCTCTCTCTCTCGGTCTCTGGTCCGCTTGCATTGTATTTGAAATTCAACATTTAAGCCACTTATGGGGCAAGTTGAACTGGCATTTCAAAGGCTGCGTTGCAGCAGTGGCAGCAGGACAATGCCGGCTGGCAAGATTTATGACTGACTAAGAGCGTGAGTAGAAGAGCGCCAGGAGAGCGCCAGGAGAGCGCCAGCCAGTGGCAATGATAAATGCCACCACGAAAACGTTTAAAATGAAGCAATAATATTTAGCATGTAATAAATGGATTAAGACAATTACGCTGGGAATTCTCGGGGCACAGACTGCCGCCCAAAGACCAGACCAAAAACTGCCAGCCAGCCAGCAACCGCAGCAATTTTCCTTAACCCAATCTACTGCCAATCGCATCCAATTTGATATCCATTCGATGCACACCGAAAACTGGCTCAATCTGTCAAACCGCCGGACACTTAAATCTGCCAGAGAGAGAGCGAGAGAGAGATAGAGACAATTTTATGGCTGCAACTGCTGCTGCAGCTGGATGCTGTACGAGTGGTTACATTTTGTAGGTTAATGCATCGAAGACAGGACACACACACAGGACAGCATCGACCCAATCCAGTGCAGAGACCGCTCCCTGTGCCGGCCAATTCTTTTGGGGGGGACAACTTAAACGGCGAGGAAGAGTGGTCCGGTGGGGTTGAATGCATGCAAATTAGATTCGGGCGAGGTAGCAATGGGGCCAATCCGTTGTCCAGCCAAGCGACAAGGATAACTAAGCCACAGTCGCCTCTGTAACGGGAACGATGCACTCCTGGACTGGGGCTGGGGCTGCACACAAACACAAACACAAAAAATCCCAGGGAAATCTGCGGAAAATTAGATTACAACCACCCTCCCCCCCTCAAAAACTACTACTACGTGCTGGCCGAAGCCGAAGCCGAAGCAATTGTTGGGTGGATTGCAAACTGTATTTATGACACGTGACCAGATGAAATTATTTGCGACCTGGCCATTCTTAAATTGTAATTGTGGCATTTCAACCTCTCTCCCATTTTGTGTGTGGTGCCGTCACGACATGAAAAAGGTGGACAGCTGAGGCAAAACCACAAATTCAGAATTAAGTAAAATATACATACAGCAGTGGGACGAGTGCGAGTGGCGAGTGGGGATAGGGTCCCCCCATTCGATTGTAGAGTCCTAGAGTCAACAGAGGGAACATGCGGCTGCCTGCCTCTGACAGTTCTGTTCTGTTCGGTTGAGCCTTGGCTTTCTCCGGCGATGTCTAGATAATAAAGTCCCCCCCCCCCTACTGACAGCTCAGATGTCATATTCGTATTTCTTATGAGATGCGCACAGCAGCGATTACGCGACAAAAGAAAAAAAATGTTCACAGCGAGGGGTGGGATGGAAAGAGCAAAAAACAATAAAAAAATAAAACAAAAATAGATGAAATGCCAGCAGAACATTCTACATATTTATTTGCCAAATGAGCTGCGTGGACGACAGTGAGTCGAATATGAACTCATTTAAATAAACAAAAATTATATATTCCACCACTAAAAAAGACCACGCATACCACTGTAGCTCAGACATATCCTGCGGCGTTTCTTTGTGAGTTGTGAAACAAAAGGGGCACACAGAACCTGCCGAGGCAGTGCAGCAGTAATAAACTTCACCTCCCTGGAAGCCTTGAAGCCTTAAGTTTGATTTCTTTAAGAGCAAAAAGTAAATCAAAATGAGTTCGCATGCCGCTGACAGATAGCATTGAATGCAAATGGATCTGCGACCGGTCTGGGCGCCCAGCCCATTTTCTATAAAGACAAAGCTTATAAATGAATAGCCGAAAAAAAAACGTAAGAAAAGAAAGAGCAGAGCAGAGGAGCAGCCCCAGCGCCCGAAACGAAAGACAATTCAATGCGTGACTTGACTGAGCAACTGACGGATGTACTTGAAGTCAACTTCATTTTAATCAGCGACTGACAGCGACGCCCAACTATTAACAGAGAAACGTAATAGTGTGTCTCCTTGGACCGAGACCGAGACTGGAGACCCTTACCCTTACCCTTATGCCACCTACCTTTAACTGGTGGGGATAACGATGAATTTGATAAGCCCCCGGGTGATAAGGCGGCGCCGGCAGACGTTCTTCGACTCGACTTCAGTTCAAAATGGCGTCACAAAATACATTTTGAAACGAGCAGCGAAAACGTGAGTTGATTAGCAATAACCCGCTGGCTCTCTCGCTCTCTCGCTCTCTCTCTCTCTCTTCCTGTATATGTGTATGTATGTACGAGTGCCCTGTGCCCTCGTATCCTTAGCGCCATTTTGTTTCATAGCCGAGACAAGTTTAATGGGACGCCTCTTAAAAGGTTTTCCACGCACCAAATATGCCACCGACACATTAGTGCTCGAGCAGCAAGTCTGCTGCTACTCGTCGGATACCAAACACACACAAAAAAAAAAACAAAATTATTTCGTGTGTGCATCAAGATACATGGTAAGCACGTGGCTGCCATATGTCAGAGCGCTCGCTTTTATTAATATTTTATATTTGTTTTTATCAAAAACCAAACAAACACACGCCCCCACCCCGCCCGAAAATGGATATATGTTTTTGCTTATTTTCGTTTTCATCGCCCTGATGAGTTTCCGAATGGAAATTTATCCACGCGCTTATTGCATAATGGCTGAAACTGTTTTTTGCCCCGTTTTTCGCTTTTTTTTTTCTTTTCAATTAAATGCTTTCGCAATTGTCAACTATTTCAATATAGTTTGATGGGCATAGCTTATATTGTTAGCTGCTTTAATTTGCCATCGGCTGTCATTTGTCAGAGTTCGAGTGCCTTTTTTTTGTGTGTCTCCTTTCCATCTGCATCTCGATCTGCATTTGCATTTGCATTTATTTTTATCGCTTTGGCTGTCATTGCTTACACTCACTTGCCTTTCGATGGCCATTCAAATTGAAGGCCATTAAACGGCAGGCTGTCTTTTTTCTGCAGCAACAAAAAAATATAAAAAATTAATAACCATGCAACTCAGCGGCTGTCCAAATAAATCTAAAAAAAATATAGTTGAACGATGAATTTGAGTTATAAATTAAAGAAAATAAAGTCGATTAAATTAAACGATTAAACATAATTTAGTGAAATTTAATTGATTTCGAGATAATGCCAGGATGAATGATTTGTAGATAGAATTTCAGAAATAAAAAAAAGCAAAGCAAATTGTATTTCCCCACAAGGTCTTCCCCCAAGGAAAACTCCCTCGAAAAAACATACAAAAATAAAATGAATCTCAGCCAATAAACCATAAAATGACAAGCAACCCAAAATGCTGGGACATTGACAAAGCTCTCCAAGAAATTGGCCAGCGCAATATGCATGACTACGAAAATGGGGCCAAAGGGCGAAAGCGAAGAAAACTGAAAAACACACAATCCAAACAAAAGGAAATTAAAAACATAAATATAAAAGTCAACCCCCCCACATACGCAGAGGTCGGTCAGTGGTCGGTGGCAAGGTGGCCTGCCCCACACAACCAGTGAAAATTATGAGTCAAAGCTTTGCGTATCTGTGTCCAAGGAGTTGTGTAGTGTAATTCATTTGCTCTGCTGTCTTCAAACACACCAACAACAACAACAAACAAACAAAAAAGAACACAAAGAATTAAAAGCAAACCATGGCGACAAAATGCAGCAAATATTCAACACTTTTCCGAAAGGGGAATTGGTTCGGCAAAAAAAGGATTGGGAGCACTACAACGGCAGCGGAGCGACTCCGGTCGCCGTTGTCGCTTAACATAGATAAATTGCGTTAGAAAAAGAGGCGGTGGCGGTGTGTCCCCGGGTCCATTCGTATAATTCACTTTTGTCAGACTCATAAAAATTGTTGAGTGACATTTGTTTGTGTTTCCCGTTTGCCATTTGTTCCCTGTTCTTTTTGCCTGTTCTGTTGCTCTCTTTTCACTGATTTTGTGTCACACTGCAGCCATCTTTTTCTTTTCCACTAGACTACACACACACACACACTCGCACTCTCACCCACACACACACACACACCGAAATGACAGTGTTTTGCCATTTCGCTTTTAGCATTTTTCTTCCCTTTTTTGCGACTGCCACTGCCTGCCCGGCCGCTCTCGTGTTGCCTGCCTGCCTGCCGTCTCTTCTGTCTTTCACATAAAAGAAAATTAGTGAGTTTTGTTGCAAAAATATAAAACAATTCCCCTGCCCAGGACTATGCCTAACCATCTCCTCCCTCTTTTAGGTGTTCTTTTTTTTTTTTTTTTTTTTTTGCTTTTGACATTTTTGTTGTGACAAAGGTTTCCGTTTTCAAATGGCCCAACACAAAACGATGAAAAAGCTTAAAACTTGCCTTTGTTTTTTTTGTTTTGACGTTTTGTTTCGGAATTTGAATAAAAATTGCATGGAAATTGCATAGTTTTGAGCAATTGGAGCCCTTGTTTGGCCCAGCAGAGTCTCATGTGTCTTGGATGATTGTCGCCCTTTCTTTTTTTTTTGTACAACAAAGGCATGAAAGTGTGTAGAGAATGTTTCACTCTCATTTAACACTTACATATGCAGAACAGAACATAAAGAGAGAGAGAGAGCGAGAGATACTTCAAACCAATGCGATTTTTGTCTCTCTTTCATTCACCTGGCAATTAGGATTCTCCATTGTGCATTGTCCCCCTACATGGCGATGCAATTTACCAGAAATATACAAGTGATTTTTGAGTCAACAGACAAAGTTCGTTTGACGGTTTGGCATATTGAACTTTCAATCGGCCACCACTTGCTCTTCTAACGAACCACAAAACGTCCACAAATCACGACCAATACGTGCATCCCAAGGACGACCAGCACTCCAGTACACTTCACTTCACTCCACTCCACTCCACTCCATTTCCGTTCCCATTCCCATTCACCTTGTAGTGCACCTTCGCTTATTAACAATCCTTGGAGAGATGCTCTCACCTTACTCTCTCCCTCTCTGGCCATTCGTGTTGGCCATTTTCCATTTCCCGTTGGCAGCGGTCGGTGCAGTGGGTGTGGCCCATTGCCATTTGCCATTTTCGTACATTAATGAAGTGCTCTGCTCTGCTCGTGTGGGCAAGTTGTTACATTTTCTTTCGCTACGGCGTTGATTACATGAGAAATTCATGTTCAAATTCAAATTTAAAACTTTCTGCCAACTGATGGGGAAAAAAAACTTTGCTCAGCCAAAAGGTAAACCGACAAATAGAAAATAAACCAACGAAAATGCAAGTTTTCTCAACAGAAATTTTCAGCTTGACTTGTGTTGAAGTCGTGCCATTGCACTTTTCAGATACTTTTCGAGAAGTTCCTTCTACTCCTAGTCATCCTCATCCGCAGCCTGCTTCTCCATCCCATTTGCTGTCTTGATTTTGTTTCTGTCTGACCATCATTTTGTCGCTGGCCATTGCAGTGGAACATTTTTTGCACCGGTATTTCTTTATTTTTTCTTTCCCAATGTGCTCCTGGCTGCTGGCTGCATTCAAATATTATCAATTTCTATAGAGCTAACGATTTTTTTTTGCTGCTGCCAACGCTAACTGATTGAATTGTTAGAACGCTTTACGTGTGCGGCATCGAAAATGTGCAATTGAACCTGAACCACTACTGTGGTGGGAGAACCCTTCCATCCTTCCTTGGCTCATGTCTGCCACTCATCGTGAACTATGGCAGCGGGAAATAAAAAAAAAATCAATTTTCGTTGAAATAAATTGTCGAATTTCGTGTATAAATTGCAATCGTTTGCCAACACTTTCCCCCATCAACCCCCCCGCCCCGCCCGTTCTCCTGACTAACTGATTTTCTTCTTTTCTTTTTATATTTGGGTTTGTTGTTTGAATGAACCTACCCCTTCGCGGTCAGCCAAAATGATGTTTCGAAATGAGATTATTTATGATTGTTGCCGCCGCACACAAAAGCACAAAGGGGCATTTCATTCGAGGACTATAAATATCCATTATTTGTTAGCAGCCGCGCAGATAAATCAGGCATGTACCAGGCATGTCATGGCTGGTGCCTGTCCACATGCCTCTTCATTTAACCCGCTCCATTAGGCGACCCATAACCCATTTAATTATTTAGTTAAGGGCGCACACGATGCTAATATTAATTAAAGGTGCAAATGCATTTACAGATTAAGCAAATTTTATTTCAAATTAATTTAAAGTCCTTTTCACAGCAGCTTTCATGGCACTCAATGATTGACATAGCAGCACGCATTAAAGCAGCAAAAGAAAAGAAGTTTCGTTTACCTAACTAATAAATGTCTCCCTCCCCCAAACTTCTCCTTAACTTAAATGAACAGCAGCTTCATTATATATTTGTGTGTGTGTGTGTTGCTGTATGAATATTTTGAACATTGCTCATACGACATGGATGACGTGAATTTGCTGCTCTCCTGTGGCTGTGGCTGGCTCTTCTGCGTTCTCTGCTAATTGTGCCAAAATGACAATGCAAATTTTGTACAAATTCTCAATGCTCACCAGCATAAACACACACACACACACACACACACACACACACACGCACACAATGACATAAAACGCTTTGCAAAATAACCGAAAAATTTGTGTTAAATAAGCGAATAAAAGCAATGAAAGTTTTGCCACTTGCCTGCGTCCGGTTCGTTCATTCGTGTGGCGTGTCCATCCATCCGCTTGGGGTACGCTTCTGTGTGTCAGGCACTGTGCTGTGCACAGCTCCTCCTCTGCTCTGCTGTGCTGTTCTGGCCACGTTGTCGGTCATTTCCTGTTTTATTTTGCCAACTCATCATCATTGCCATTGCCATCCTGGATGGTTAGCATTAAATTTAAAGCCTGGTTGGTTGCCTCTACCTCGGCCTCCGTCTGGCAGCCCCGTCTGCCTCGCCGCCATCACTCTTAAGTGGTTGGCACGTTTCAGCATTTTCAGCACTTTATTTAGGTTTTCATTTTCATTTGCCTCTCGCGTTTGCGTTTGCGTTCACGTTCGCTTTCGTTTTCGTTTCGTTTTCAATCCAAATTGTTGATTACTTGCCAGTTGAGCGCTGATTGCTTCACGTGATATGCACATTAGCATTTCTGATTCAATTTGGCGGCATGATGTTTGCCCTTGCCTTTGGCTCTCTCTCTCTCATTGCCAATACATCTGAAACCCTTATGGCCCGGAGAGTTAGAGGAGAGTCCATTATAGTTGACAGCAGCAGCAGCAGCCCCGGCAAAAGACAAATTCATACAATGTCAACACAAAACCATTTCCCAATTTCCCAACTTTTCTTTTTTTTCGTTTCGTTTGTGTTTTCCACTCGTAACCCTGAAGATAGCAAACACAAAAAAAAAAAAAATTTGTTTAACAAGCACTTATTTAGATTATATTTGTTGATTTCCACTTATGGAGCACTTAATGTGAACACGACTTCTGCCCACAAAACCCCCAACCGCAATCTAGAGCTGTGTGGCATGGATGTATGTATCTTCTATCTGGATGTGGCTCTGGTCTGGTATATCTATCAGCGGTGACAGTTTTCCACCCCCACACCCAGCTCGGTTACAGTTTCATATTTCTTTGGCCACGTTGGGTCGGGGCGCCCAACAGTTGTTTGCCACTCAAGTATGATTGATAATTCTGATGATTCATGCGTGTAATTCAGCTTAGGGATTTTTTTCCTTTGGGTTTTCTTTTGCTTCTGGGGGGTCAGGTGGCATTATGTTGTGACATTTATAAGGAATTTATTTGGTTTGTGATATCTTTGATTGTGTTTTTTCTTCGCTGTTGTTGTTGTTGTGGAAACTCACTCTTAAAGAGTTCTTTCTCCTTTAAGCATGTCTTGTGACTCGGTTCGTCTGCCTACTAAGTAAATTACCACAACCCATTAAAACAATGCTAATTAAAATTCAGCACGTTCTTCTAGAATTAAGTTGAGAGTCATAAGCCGTGCCATAAAACAGCCCAAAACGAACGACCGCACAGAAGCCATCAAAAATATTGTAACACATTTTGCCTATTAATTGCAAGCACCAGAGCCACAGCCAGGGCCAGCCAGTCCAACGAGTCTGCAAAGAAACCCTACCAGTGCCAGTGCCAGTCAGTGAGTGGTGGTAAATCCACTCAACAGCTCAGGACAGCATCTACCGAATTTTCCACCTTTACCCAAAGCCACTCCCTGAGCGCTCGTCTTAATGAAATTTTGCAACATTGTTGAAGGAGTTGTTGTCGATGTGGGTGGGCATGGGGCATGGGGCATCTGTGCTTTCGTTTCATCTCTGTCCATCCTTTAATAATGAAAACGAAAACTATAAACTCATTTGTGTATTGGGAATCATCGGAGTGGCTATGGCTACGTGATTCGACGGGAGCACAGCTCACATTTGCAGCAGGTTGCAGCAGCAGCGGCTGTGAAGTTCGTAAAACTTTTTAGATGCCAAAAAACGGTGAAGCGTTGCTGGATTTCGATTTAGCTTAGTTGACTGCAAATAAAATCACAAAAAATGGCAAAAATTCCGAGAGCAGAAATACAGGAAACAAAAAAAAAAAACCATATCTGAGTGTCTCTTCAAACAACCCATTGAACCCGCACATGGGTTAACATTTATGGCTGTGGACAAAGTTCACTTGCAATCGCAATACTTTTGTCTGTCATTCGAGCCAATTTTTCAAATGTTTCTGCCCCCCAAAAACCTGCCCTGGTCCTACACCCTTTGCTGGCCCGCATGAGCCGTTGCCATGACAGTGGGAATAAATTGCAAACGCAAAATGTTGTGCGCACAGTAAACAAAAATCTATGTAAGCAAATTGCACACACACACACACACACACGCAGATACATGTGTGAGAGACAAAGATACAAAACTTTGAGTTTCCCCAGTGCGGCACAGACGAATGACGAAGTACGCGACCTCACTTTTTTTGGCAGGGGAATGACAGACAGACTGAGTGACGGGCAGACTAACTGAAGGACTGAAGGACTGACAAACAGGTTGAAAACGTTAGTGTCTGCACTGAGCGAAAAGTTCAAAAATATTTATGGTAATTAAAATTGATTTGAAAAGTTTAGATTGTCTGTGTGGTCGTAGAGTCAGGAGGAGTCTGCGGCGTATACTAGATAAAATCTCTTCAAAATTCACAATGTTTCAGAGTGTAGTGTGTGTGTGTGTGTGTGTGTGTGTGTGTCTGCCACACGTCATTCCACATCCACACACCCACTACTATATATCTCGTTTGGCGGCAGCCACCATCCTGCATGTGTGACAAAACTTTCTAATTAAAGTTGTTGCATCCCCGAAAAGTTGTCAAGTTCTCAACGTGTTTGTATTTGGTAAGGGTAAAGTTTTTTTTTTTTTTTGGTGTCGTCGGCTTTTAGGCGCAATGCGTAATATATTTTTTGTGCTGCTGCTGTTTTTGGTTGGCTTGGCTTGGTGCGCGGTTCTGCGATTATGCAGGCAAACTGAAGTCGTCTGAAGCTGAATTTTAATTAGGTATCTGGGCAATTATCTTAGGCAAGTATCAGTGTCATAGCAGCAATTAGAAGGTCAAAATGTTTGCTCTTTAGAGAACTTTAATGCACACACTTAAAGGCAGTTAAGTTGTCTGCTTTGTTAGATTTCTGTTACTTAAATGCCATGTAAATAAATCTATTTAAATCATTTGTGCTAACAGCATAATTTCTTTGACTTTTGCTCTATAAACAAAGCATCAAAATCAAATTAAAGTAACTTATTTACATGTATAAATGTAAACCAAAAATGAATTTCTGCATTGGACGCCAAAGGCTTGAAGCGTTGATGCCTCGAATCGAAACAAAACTTGGCCAACTTTGCCAGTGCGCATTTGTGAATGAAAATAGAAGACAACAACAACAGCAACTACCCGTTGGCTTTGGCTTTTAAGTTTGCAATATTTTTTAAGTTTCCCATTCAAATTGAATTAAATAATATGCACTCGACTCGCAAAACAGAACTTTCCCCTCTGAAAGCAGAACTTTCGCTGGGACTGGGACTGGGCTCGGCTCAGCTCGAAAGGGAAAGGCAGAGAGGGACAGGATGAACGGGGTAGCCCGAATAAGGCAGAAAGGAATCTTAGCCATCTCTCGCTCTCCGCACACTGCAACTGGAAACAAGTTTCATAATTCATTTCTGCCTGAGTGTAACAATTTTTGCACTTTATGACTTTCGAGTGCGCGCTGTGCGAGTGCCTTGAGTTTGACTTGACTTTCGGGGCACTGCAAATCATGCAACTGCAACAGCACAGCGGGACCCAGGAACTCAAGTCAGAGAGAGAGAGAGAGAGCCCAGAAGCAGAACCAAGAACAAGACCGAAAGAACTTCAAGTTGGAAACATTTTTGGGGTGCATCCTCCTCTCTCTCTTTACTCCGCCCCATGATTTTTTGTGCTAATTACAGGGGAAGCGAGGCTGATGGACGGCGCACTCCACTTGGCAACAGCCGAAAACAAACTTGCGGCCAAGAACAACAAACAGGCAACCAGAAAGCGACGATAACCATAAAGGCCAACAAAATAACAGCAGCAACAACGGCAGC
Organism: Drosophila subsilvestris; assembly: GCA_035043285.1. Taxonomy (NCBI): domain Eukaryota; kingdom Metazoa; phylum Arthropoda; class Insecta; order Diptera; family Drosophilidae; genus Drosophila; species Drosophila subsilvestris. The sequence continues at coordinate 4,113,479 of JAWNNB010002044.1, read as the reverse complement.
AACAACAACAACTACAAAAGAGAAGCAGGCGAAAAACAAAGAGTCAACGACAAGCCAAAAGGCAAGGCAAGGCCAGGCCAGGGCAGGGCAGGGCAGGCCAGAAGCATGACCAGGAAGTTGTAAACGGCATTCAGGCAGGCAACCAGGCAGTCAGGGAGCCAGGGACACCACCAGCTCTACAGAGGAGGAAGAGACGGCACTGCTGGGATGGACTCCAAGGCAAAGGCAAGACAAAGCCCAACCGGCAGGTTCCGTGAGCCGTGGGGCCAAAAACAGACTGGCAGGCAAAACGACCTCGAGCTGCTGCTGCTGGCCAAAAGTGCTAGTACATGCTCTGGCCAAAGCAGGTAGGAAGTCCGGTTTGGATTCCTTTAAGTTCTCTCTCCCTATCTCTCCCTCTCTCTTTCTCTCCCTCTCTGAGTACACAGCACAGCACTTGTTTGCTTGTGAAGTGCCGGCTTGAAACAACAAGTAGCTTACTCCCTCTAAAAACGTACTCGTTGGGGCTCACCCTCAGCTCAAAGGTAAATACTCTCTGAGATCATTTACTGTGGGGTGCCCTTGAAATTCTCTTCCTCAAGTGCGCCCCCAAGGCAAAGGCAAAGGCAAGGCAAGCCAAAAGAACTTTCATTTCTCAAACTCCACAAAAGTTTCATTAATTATGCCAACAGCATGATGCTAAAGGCTTGAATTGATTTAGACAGGGCTTTCATTTACATTCTGTCGGTGAGAAATGATTTGTGGGGTGCCTTCCACCTTTGCCGTTGACAGTTGGAAATAGCCGCAATTTATGAAATATTCAAATCAATTTCTGTAGCAGTAGCAGCAGGAGCAGCAGACACATCTTCACATCGACACATCTGTTATTTCGTTTAAATTTTCATTGTTTTTGTGGGTAAGTTTGAGGTTTCGATTTCGGTTCAATTTCATTCATACATAAACATTGTTTATGTCACGCATTGACACGCGTCGTCCTTCTTCGTAAAACAACAACAATTTTCGATTTATATGCCACAGTAGCAGCAGTAGGGGCAGGGTCTGGCAGCAGCAGGGGCAGCCAGCAGTAGGGGCAGCAGCAGGGATAGCCAGCAGTGGCAGAGCAGCAGCAGGGCCACTGGCAGTCTCATACAATGCTGGGGTCAGAGGCAACACATAAAGACAATTGAATGTACGCGACTGGCCCCCAAAAACAGTTCATACTTCGCTTGCTTGTCCTGCTGCAGACGGCATTCATCTGGCAGCCAGCATTTCCCTTATCGCATACATACTCCCCCACACATAAATATAAATAAATACATATAAATAAATAAGAGGCCATGGAACAGCAGAGAGGGAGGGGAAATGGAGTCGGCATATCGAGTCGTGTGTATAGCAGAATCGAAAACAATCGCAATGCCACAGGAGCAAATACAAAAAAAGGTCCAGAGAGTGGGAGAGGGGAGCGAAAGCATACGCAATGGCAATTTGTGGTTAAGTGAAACACTTGAAGCCATTCAGCCGTTTTGGGTTGGCATCAATAATTTCCATTTTTATGCATTTTGGGGTGCACGTGAAACCAAACAATACAATAATTAACGTGGAATCCATGGGGGAAATCTTTACATACATTTGTATGTGTGTATATGTATTTAGCAACTGATTAATTATTTTTTGAATGCGTAGCGAATCTTTTAAACTCTAAATAAAGACCGCTAAAGCGCACTACAATGGCCGATTGAAATCTACTGAAAAATGTATCCACTTAACTAGCCAAACACTTTGGCCAATACAACACAGTCCGAAACAAATTAAAACTATTTTTGGTATTTGCCAGTTCTTATCGCAAAAATACCACACGCATCTTGACAATGTTGCTGCTGAGCAATTAATCTCAAAGCAACACACAAAAACCGAACAAAATACAAAATACAAAACATATGAAATCCGGTTGGCCGCATGGCTGTGTGGCTTCTCCTCCTAATACGGTTCATAATTTATGTGCCTATGCAGAAAGTCTTTACGCACACACAGCCAGCCACACACACACACAGAAAAATCAACGCTCGTATAATTTGCATAAATTGAAGATGTATCAAATGAAATTGAGGTAATAAACCGACAGCGACTGCGACTTGAGTTTGAGCTTTGATGGCAGAATCTGGCACTGTGGTATCGACAGAACTGGAGTAATTGGCACTAATTTGCTTTCACTCCATTAAATGAGTGCCCTGCCCAGCCCTGCTCTGCCCTGCCCTGCCCTGCCTATCCACCAGCTAGATACAAATGAGGGCGTTCCACTTGATAGATACAAAAAGAATACATACAGGTTCCCTGCTGTGAATTCCATTAAAGTCAATTAAGAAATGGCAATAAAATCAATCTTTGGCTATGCTCGTACACTCCTCCCCACCCAAAATGTATGAGGAAGTGACAAAACCTGCTGCTACGTTCTTTTTTTTTTTTTGAAGCCCAAATTTATGCAAACTGCTGACAAAATGTTCAAAATTACATCCGCTCATACCCGCCACCCAAAATGAAATGAAACATCTGTGAGTATGTGACATCCCGCGCGCATCTTATCACCAGAACCAGATACGACCGTGAACCAAGTGGCAGGAGTTCAGTTCGCGAAATTGCCTCAGGTAATCAGCTGTTTTTCATGCTGAAACTTCACACTAAACTATGCTGTTTTCTGATGATGCTGATGCCTGCATTCATGATAAAAAATGTTGACGGAGCAACTTAATTGACCAGACACACACGGAGCAGACGGCTCTCTGGCAGGCACATCTTCAAACCTCTCTCGAAATAATACAAATAAAATGCCCCGTTGCTGGACAGCGCTGCTTAATCCGGTTATTAAACTTTACACTGTCCAACCAGGTTGTATGTCTATGTATATGTACAACGGTTTATGTCACCACACACACACACACACACACACGAGTTTATCTTGAATAAATATTTAATAGCTGATTTATTTGCAAATCTATTTTAATTCACCAATCAAATGATATTAATATGTAAATATTTGATTTAAAATTGTGTTAAAATTATTTGATTTATTTAATTTATTATTTTATATAAAATTAACATTTATTTCTTTTGTATTTATTTGGGCTCGTGGAACTTTACCTCGGTTTCGTTATGATAAATTGATATATTTAGCTTGAAAATGTTTTTTACCTTTTTCTTTAAATTATTTATTATTTTTTATTGGATTTAAGATTTTATTATTTTCTTTATTGTAAATAATTTTTATTAGTAAAGTTAATAGAAAATTTAATTCTATCTTATATTTTCAAAACATACGCTTATTCAAGCTCATTAACTAATTAATTTAATAAATTATCTCATCATTTTCTTACCAAAGGATTAACTAAGTAATATAAAAAATAAATTACTGTTAAAATTTGTCCTAATAAAACATAAAGTTCTCCCCCTCTCCCAACATTTTATTTTTTAGTATTTTGTGAATTGGAATGGACTATAAAAATGCTGCGCTTGCTCAGCAACGCTTTTAGTTCATTCAAAAATTTCAAACCGTTCGGTTGGGACTGGACTCGAATAAAAGCCATCCATATAAACGATATTATAACTAGCCGATATGTCGCTTAAATACGTAAGTTTCGCATTGATTGGATTGGATTGGAATGCTGTTGCATTAATTAGACAGTTCTAAATTGGCTGCATGCAATAAATGAAAGTGTTTTCGGTTAGGTTTCGGTTTCTGGTCTTTCTGGATATTTATTTAAATGATGCAACAAAATTTGTTCTAATTAAGAATTTGCAAACGTATAAATTAGTGGCAATATCCAGTTTGAGCAAACTCCGAAAATCATTTATCGTGACGTAAAAGATTATGCAATTTTTTGGGTTCTGACGGGCAGGCAAAAAATCAAATATTTACATATTAATATCATTTGATTGGTGAATTAAAATAGATTTGCAAATAAATCAGCTATTAAATATTTATTCAAGATAAACTCGTGTGTGTGTGTGTGTGTGTGTGGTGACATAAACCGTTGTACATATTTACATAGACATATTTATGGCTAAATAAATTACTTGATTATCTGAGGTGTGAATCGGCGAGCCATGAGCATAAGATGACAGATAACTTCTTTCTTTTCAACGACCAACAAATTTGCATACATTTTCAAGCTCGATTAGTTTCATTATAATGGATATGTTAATCCGGGTCTAATGACCTTTCCCCCAAACACACACACCCAAAGCGAAAGGCAGCATGCTTCCGTTAGAATAGAATGGGCCATAAAATATGTCTATCCAGTTTCCATAAAAAGACATCAAACAATGCAAGGTTTTTTTGGCCATTTTTGGAGGTCGAAGCGAATCAGTTTGAAATGCGCCCACACTTTCAGGGGTAAATTTTTTAGCCAAAATTTTCAAACTGGAACAAATCTATTTTGGAGTGGCTGTGACCAAAGTCAAACAATGGGACCATAACTTAGGAGTAGCTTGGCAAAAAGAAGTCTGCAAATCAAAACTGGATTTGGCATAATTTTCAACTAATTTTCAACTAATTTTCCCAAACTGTATTCCAGCTATTAATTGCAGCTGCAGTGCTGATCGGCGTGTGCCATGGGGATGTGTCGGAAATAAGCGACCAGAAAATCGATCTGCCATTCAATGATTTATTGCCGCCACTGCTGGATGAATCAACCGCAAGCACCAGCACCACAACATTGACCACAACTACAGGCGTACCTCCTCCTCTGCCAACTGCTGCCATAACGAAACCCACAAAGAAATCGTATTACCAGAAGCCCGCTCAACAACTCAACAAGGAGGATAAGCCGAAGCCCAGCTCTGGCAAGCAGGCCATACAGCTGCTCTCGCTGGATCTGTTGCCACCCTTCGAGGATGAGGCCAAGCCGGAGGAATCACAGCCCCAAGAAGTAGCCAAAGTAGTGGCCGCAAGTGCGCCAAAACCTGTGGCCAAACTGGCTCCTGCTCCACCAAGGGCAGCTCTGAGGCCTCAGCATGTGGCCAAAGTCGCTGTTGCCCCTCCCCAAGCGGTTCTGAGGCCACAGTATGCACGCATTGCCTCGCCGGCGATACATCCCACACAGAGCTCCATTGGGGGTGGTGGCTATACCTCTCGATTCTCAAACTACTTCCTGACGAGCACCCCGCGACCACGACGTGGTCCCCTGCCCACCATAACGCCCTTTCCGCGCCACATCAAGAAGTAGAAATCAATTTAATTAATTTAGATAAGAACTAAATCAAAAGCAAAGTCAACAACAAACATAAAATTAATTAAACAAAACACACACACACACAAAACTGAACGAAAAACAAAGTGAATGAGTGGAAAATATTCTGTATTATTTATAAGCGACAGCTTTAAGCGCTACAAGTAAATTATGCAACTCTGAAAATATACATAAATTAGAAAAACAAAAACGATTGGCTGTTGGGGCACACAAAATACAATGGAAAATATTTCAAATCTATAACAAAAAGTAAGTTGTAGGGTAAAAATATGTGAATAGGAAAGAGCTGTCATCTGCAGATGAAGGTCAAATTTCAAAGGAAAATGTAGAAGAGAGCTGTCAACGAATCTGACAGCTACATTTCCAAAATGTGTGATATGTAAGGCAAGGTGTCAGCCTTCCTCAGCACAAGTATCTTGTTCGCAATTACTTATGTCTAGCCTCTGTAACCCCGCCTGCCACCTCTACTGGCTGAACCACACTCGAATGTATACCACAAAAGCGGAAAGCAAATTCATCAACGGCATTTAATTAATTGCCAGCAACGTGCAAATAACTTGGCGCCACCGAAACTGAAACCGAAACTGAAACTGAATCTGACACTGAAAGCCGCTGTCAGCTGCCAAATAGCTACAAACGCTCTTAGCCTCCGGCTAATATACATACGAGTATAATGGCGCCTACCCGCCACCTAATCCCGAACCCCCCAAAGCCATACCGAACCCCCTCTCTCACTCTCTTTGGCCCGCGTCTCTTGACAGTCGTTCAACCTGCTAAATGCTAATTATGGCCCTCGTCGACTTGGCGTTGATGATGTTTGCCGGCACAAAATTTGTCGCATTCGAATTCGTAGCGCGCGTAGCGCCCATCCCATGCCCGCCTACCGGACAAGCCCTGTTGAGCCCCGTTGCAGTGGTAATCGCATTGCCTGGACGATCTAATCAAATCAAATCAAATCATTGCCATACCGATTAGTCATATTTATGGGTCCCGTTTGTCACTCGACATTGGATATTGTTTCAGTGTCTGTGTCCATTTAGTCGCGTTAATTACACGGCTGATTGACATTAATGCGTTTGCCCGTGGAGGCTATGATGGCTATGATGATGCCCCCTGCCAGTGGCGATCTTGATGCAACAGCTCATGCAAATTGATATCTGTTCAATGGCAGATGCGTAACAAATATTTTCCATTGATTAATGATATTAACATAAGTTCAACAAGCCGTATTAATGAATGCTTTTGATAAATGTTTTATGCATTTATATTTTTTGGGAAGCGAAGGGGCACATTCTCTTGAATTTTATTGATAAATCATTTCGTATTGCTTGCACAATTTCATGTTTTATTACAGTTTGTTAAACGAAAGTTGATAAGCAAATGGCAGGGCATATTAACTTTGGAGAGATCTGTAAAATAATATATGGTACTCATATAAAACCTCCTGGTCTTGCCTGAAAGATGGATATATTCTTAACGTTTATTTTGGCATGCAAAATGCTGCTGAATAAATCATAAATTTATCAACTAACCCCCACATTGGAAATGTTCAAAATTCATACGAAAAAAATCATATAAATATTTTAATTTATTTATGATTTAATTTCAGATACGTTGCTGCCTAACTTTTCAATTAAAATGTCCAACAGGAAAAGCAAAAATAGTAGCCAAAAATACGTTCTTCTCAATTTAGTGTGAAATTGCTAAAATGCTTGGCCAATTGTCATGACAACTTTATAAGCCGATTCACCTGCTATGCTAACTCGTACTTTTCAAACTGAAACTGAAACCGAAACCGAAACCCCTCAATGTCATCCCGTGACAAAATCATAGCGATTTAATGCGCTTCAACTAATTACTGCCAGTGGCAACAATCTGGCTGCGTCTCGTACTCGCTGTAGTCGGTAGTCCCCTGCCAGCTGTGGCCGGGAGCTGCCAAGCCGAGCCAACGATTTAAATGACACTAAGCGATGCCGAAAGGCGATTCGAATAGTGGGAATTTCCAACGCCAGAACGAAGTCTGTGTACGCTTAATGAGCTCTTAATGGTATGCTAATGGTAATCCAATAAAGGGGCGGGCGGGCCGTCTGTCAGTTGGTTTTGATGTAACCCTATCTTACCTAAGCCAACCTCAAGTCAAACTTATCGCATATCACACATTTTAATTGGATTTAAATTGGTAGCCGTCGATAATCCACTTTCGAAGCAGCTGTGCGTGTGGTTAATGCGTTTTGAATGGTTTTTATGATTATTTCGCTTATTTATTATACTGAAAGAGAAAGACATTTCTTGTGTCAAAATGATGTATGCTGCATGCTTTATTAGTTTTGTATGGAAATCCACTTTAAGAGAGACTTTTAAGATAGTTTTTTCTCATTCTTTTGCATTATTAAACACAAATTCTAAGCCAAAGTTTTCATATGCCGCTCGAAAGGGTATCGGCCTGATGCGCTCTCATTAAAAAAGTTTTGCGTCTGATGCGTGGAAAGCCATTAGATGTTGGCCCTGGCATTGGAGGGAAACTGCCTCCCGCATACCCCCTATCGCACACACACACACGTGTGTGTCTGTGTGTGTATGTGTGGATATCGTGGCAGCATTAAAAATCGCTTTTAACAAATGGTGCCATAAGCTCTTAGGCAAACTTTTAATGTGCACACATACTCGCACATATAGTGGCGGGTATGGTTGGTTGGGGGGTGTGTAGGGTGTAGAGAAAGATTTATGTGGCCAACGCTGCGTATGAGCGTTGCAAAGTATTTTCAACTTTAACACGCAGCCTGGAAGAGTGGCCACCGCACCAGCGCACACCCGCACACACCCCACACTGCATGCTCGTAGCAGAACACAAGTATTTAGATATATTAAAAGTGTCTAGACATGGCCACATTAAAACAAAGAATAAACCATTCACATAATAATAATACAAGAGAGTAGAAATGACAACTGAATTAAAATATACCAACCCCCCTCCCCATGTTTGAGTGTCCGAATGGTGGCTCTTGGCGTGTCTGAATGGAGTTCTTTGAGTGTCCGAGTGGGTTATTTTCATGGTTAATAAGATGGCAATGATATGGCCAACATTTATATTCCATTGGATGCAAAAATGAGAGTCAAGCAGATATCCATTTAACAATCATTTTTTACGCCAATTTAATTAAATTTTCCTACTTGCTTGCACGGTATGTTAATTTTATTTTATTTTCCATCCCCAAAAGCATGAGCGAGACAGAGAGCGAAGAAAGACGATTTTCACTTTTCGCAGCTGTCGCTGAATGAATTAATGACCTCAAGTGGATGGTCGAAAGGACAATAACTTCCTGCCACAATACTGTTGTTGCTCCGTACTGTTGCTGCTGCTGCTCCGTACTGCTGCTGTAAATGTTTGCGCAAATTTTAAATTGATAGTAAATATTAAAGTTTGCTTGCAGATTCATGGGGCCCGTGGCCCGTGCTGTATCCTGCTTTAAATGCACTTTTGGCGCCAACTTTTCTCATTTTGGGCCCCGCGCATACAATAATAATTTTTAATATGGCCATGTTGCAGGCCGCCGTCAACCAAGAGGGATGTGCGAAATGTGTGTGGACGTTGATGAGGTTATCATGCAGCTGGCCACCCACATATCCCTTTAATTACACTCTACCATCAGTGTAACGAAGGATGGTTTTTGTATATTTCCAGCGGTATGGCCAAAATTTACATGGCACACAGCAACATACCCAACGATTGAAGTATCGATTGTCGAATCAATGTACCGTCAACGTTGCCAACGTTGCTCGGGCTATGAGCCATAGATGTTTCACCCAACCGTTAATGTCTCGCTTCAGTTACAATAACGGAAATGAGTTTTAATGTGGAAATAATTGCATGTCATTGACGTTGACAACAGCAACAACAGCGAGACACACAAACCAACAAACAAATGTGCGGAATATTGATATACAATAATATCATTAAATTTCATTTCATATTTGCTCTCTGATGAATGGCAGACAAATTCAGTCGCTTCTGCCACGGCCACTACCACAGATACATGTATCTGTATCTGTATTTGTATCTGTTTCTGTGCTTGTATTTTCTTATGAATTGATTGATATCGAAATGCAAAACCTTGACTCACTTCTCATCGGGTGGCATCTGGCATTTCTTTTGATTCATAACTTTTTCTGGCTTTAATTGAAAAGTGAAATCCACAAGTCCATTCAATTATAAATTTTTGTTCTTTTTATCCTCTGATTTCTTTTGCTTTATTTTCTTGAGCCTACTGAAAGAAGACTTTGATTTTGGTATTTGCAATTAAATGTTGATGGGGAAATTGAGAACAGATTTGTATGTAATATGTGTATAATCTTGTGGCACTTGAAATTCTTGATGTACATGCAAAATATCTTGACAGAAATGCATTACATAACTTCTGGAAAATATCTCTAGAGCTGTCAGAAAATGTATTTCCATTAAAAAATCAAAAAATTCTTTGAAATTTATAGGGGCTAAAGATAATGCAAAAATTCTTACATCCGATTATTATTTTCCACTTTTGAATTGAACCAATTTCTCAATTATATTTCTGTAAATATTTTTGTAGCTTTTACTGCATGTGCAGCAAAAGAAAATATAAATAATCCCAAGGCTGTGCCAGCAAACAGTTCACTCTGCTCTCTCTCTCTCCTATCTCTACGGAATATCTTTAGTTTATCTTTATTTTTTTCTGGAAATTCCAAATTCAAAAGTGAAAAGTGAAAAGCAAACAAAAACAAATCATTTCTTATTCGTTTAACGTTCGCAGACAAAATGGAACTACGCATGAATAATGAATACTGAGCATCCGTCAATCATAAACTTTGATTACAATTTGTTTCGAGCCCATGGCCCAGGCCGACAAACAAATTGAAGAAAATGACAAAACAGATTATCACTGGAAAAACAAGAAAATGAAAATTGGACAAAAATCAACGCCCAGCACAGCACGTTCCGGCAACCAAAAAAATGAGTTGAGTCTGCAATCGGAAGGATAGTATGGAGAGGAATCCAGCAAACAAATACAGTAATTGACCGGAGGAACAGATATTCTTGACATTAAAATAAATAATTCATTTCATTCAACGACAAAACCGTGTAAATTCGCAGAGTCAAGAGGGGGCTGGGCTGGGTTGGATTGGGCTTTTGGGGATCTCATAGAAATTATTAATAATTTATTTTAGCACATTTCAAGGATTTTGCACGCCGGCCACACGTTTCGGCAATTTCCGGGGCAACAAAACCGGCAAAATACTTGAAAATGTAATAAATTTCGAAAGACGTGGAGGCTGGGATTTGGGACCTGTGACTGTGAAACCGAATCCGAACCCCAGCCGGTCCCTGTCTGTTTGTGTGGGTGTGTGTGTGTGTGTGTGTTTGTGTCAAGGGTCGACAGCTGTGCGCCCGGACTGGGGCTGGGTCCTGGAGTGCGGGTCAAATGTGAGTGCTTGACAAACTGTTGCCGCCGGGTCCAAATCAATGACAAAAATTACACACGAATGCCTTGGGGGATATTCCTGAAGAGATTTGCAAACGTAACACTCCCACACAGACGGTCCATCACGGCCCTGGGGGTGGAGGTGGGCAAATTAATTTCATTATCAAGTTGTGCGCCTGGTTAAGTTCTCCAGCCAAATGGCAATTTACTTAATGCCATGACCTTAACTCTTGTGATTTCAATTCAGTTTTCCGTATACGTCTCTCTCATTAAAAACTTTGAGACCTTTGCTTTCCTTTCGCTCACAAAGCCAATTAAATGAAATTGTTTCAAGTACTTGGGCCATGGTCGTGAAAAGGTCCCCAAATGCACAGTTTTTGTTTTCTTTTTTGTTGTTTGCTAAATGAAAAGGTAATTCTATATAAAGCAACACTTTCACAGTGCCATAATTTTATTTCATGCTTTTATTTGGTTACTTCTATTTTTTAATATTTTTTAAAGCTTTTTTTGCCAGGAAAATTGATTACATCTGCAAGTCCCATCACTACAATGGCCAAGGAAAGTTAAAAGTATTTAACAAAATCAACAAAGAAGTCCAATTCCACTGCCACTTGCACCCCACCTTGACCACTCTGTGAAATGAGAGCAAATGAAATCCAAGGGAGCCTTTTGTATAAATGATTTTCCGCGTCGCAGACACAAAATACAGAAAAAGCGAGAACAAAAATAAAAAATAAAATAAAAAGCGAACTGCCTCTCGCTGGGGCAGTCTTAAATCAAAACACCAAAGCTTTTTCAATGCCACGTGCTTGGAGGTCAAAAAATGAGCAAAAATCAATGGCAGGAGTCCGGTACTGTATCCAGGGGGGTTTCTGAGACTGAAAGTAGCACTGGGTGCTTGGTTGGACGCGTGCGACTGACGAGCTTAGCTGAAAAAGACCATTAACAAAGTAAACAGCTGCAGAAGAGCCCCCGAGAGTCTGTGAAGTCTCTTCCCACCCCCACCGACCAAAAAACAGTCGAGTCAGCATTATTCTGTATTGTATACAGAATGGAGGGGAAAATTAAAGAATTCTCTTTGTTTTGACACCTCATTCTGAAGTTCTTAAAAGTGGGTGCCCCTTCCTCCTCCATCCTGCTGCTGCTGCTGCTGTTGTGGTTGCTACTGATAAAAATCGACTGCGCCACATATATTAGCATAATTTTTGGGCAACTTTTAAATAAACAGCCATTAAATTCAGCCACCGACTAAAGCACACAAGATGCTACTTGAACAGAAATTACGCTTCGTTTTTTTTTTTTTTTTGTATTTGGGTCAGCCAGAAGCTAAGGTAACCATGCACCCTCTTCAGATCTCTGAGAACATTCTGAGCCAGTGCTTATCTCACCGCATCTTGACAAGTAATTGCTCATGATGACCCAGATTAACGAGGATAGAAATGAAGAGGTTTCCTACGGTGAAGTTTCGCCCCAGATTTGATTAATTTCAAAGCTAAGTTTGATATCCCGCTGGAATTGCGACTCCATTAAATCAGTGGTGGTATTGTGTAGTAGATCTGGTCCCAAATGATGCTACCATTTCCTTTCCTTATCCATTTCGATACACGAAGCACCCATAAATATCATAGAGAGAGATGAGGAAACTGTTTGCCCGGCTTGAATATAAATAAAAGCAGAAAACAAAATCGATGGCTCAATGGCAAACGCCACAAGACATCCGTCAGTAATGGTGTTGGTGGCGAAATGGCCGCACGGACGATCCACAAAACCGAAAACGGCACATATCGGTTATTGAAATTGTCTCGCAGGTGTCATTAACGTTGGCAGCACTTTACTGCCAGTAGCCAGTAGCCAGTAGCCATGGGCCATGGGCCATCAGTGGGTGAATGTGCAAGGAGAAGCAGCAGCAGGTGCTTCCATTTGTGGCCATGGCATAAACGAAGGCCAAAGTCCGCAGGTCCGTAGTCAGCCATCCCCCTTCGTCTGTCCCTCTTGGTCACTCGCTGGCAATGTCATTAATTTCGATTTATGGTCATTAAGCTGAGGCATCGGCATCGGCCTCCTTTCTATTTAATATGGAAAATGTTTAATGAGTCCTTATAATTTATGCGCATTTTTGTTGCGTGTGATTTACCCAAAAAAAAAGAAAACAAAAAATATATGTATATAAATTATGAAAAAAAATTTCGCCCGCCTGTCGATTTGAGTTTACGATTTTAATTAATGCCCTGCCATAGGGTATGTCCTGCCACATTCTTGTCGCATCATCAGCTTTAATTTCACACTTAAAGTGTGTGTGTGTGTGTCTCTTCAGGACAGAAAAACTTTTGTTTCATTTGCACCGCCCCGAAGGAGAGGAAAATTATGAAAGAGTCGCAGCATATTTTCTTGCATACTTTTTGCACAAATAACAAACCATAAATAATGTCATACGCTCGGCCCAAAATGCCAGCCAATGTTTGCCACGCCCCTGAAGGCAGCTCCCCAGACCCCCAGCCCACAATTCCAACCAGAAAACATCCGCCCTATAGCCCATCTATATGTACATTCATACATATATATATTTCTTTCTGGTCGCCTTCGGTTTGCTTTTAGGCCAAAGTTTTTGAACTACTTGCACGTCTCTTTTTGTACGACGGTTTTTTTTTCCTTTTTTTTTTTTTGCCTCTCTTCTCTGATATTTTTTTCGAATGTTTTGGCAACCCTGCTGTTTTGTGTCTTGGCCGATTTCTTCGGCAGCTTGGCCCGAGCATCTTCATCTGCTTAGGGCTGGCACGCCTTCTAGAGCAGGCTACCCGCTGCCTGTCGCTGCTTTATGTTGCCGCCGTCGCGCGAACCCAAAACTTCAATAGGGCGAAAATGATAAATGGCCATGCTGGGGGGATTTTTTTTCTTGTGTGTTTGAGAGCAAAGAGAATGAGTGAGCAATGGAAAGAGCATAAGAGAGCGCATAATGTGTGAAGAATAAATAGAATCAAATTATTTGGTGGATACTTATTGCAAGTAAGAAACTCAGCTTAAAGCAAAACAATTTAAGCGTAAATTAAAGATTACGATAAATAATCCATCAAGCACAAATCCACAACATTTTAGACTTTTCCCACAAACACACACACACATACACACCCACACACACAGCTTAAGCTCCAAATCCATTGAATATTCCATCATGATTACATCAAAATAAATTCTATTAACACAGTCGCTGTAAAAGCTGTAATCATTTACTGTGAACCACTTACACGGGGTGTTGCAAATAGAAAATCTATTTAAATTTGCTCAAATTAAAATTTCACTTCATGCAAAATTCAGTTATTTTAAGATCCATCTAATTACAGCTTACACCAAAATCAATAGGAAAACCCACTTCACTTCACCGATAAGATAACTTCATTAGAAATGCACAGTGCTTTGGTTACAAAAGTGTAAATATTGCGAGTGCTTTTAGTCGATTCTGGGGTGGGGTTGGGGTTTGGGTTTCTTCCAAGCCCAAAAATGTTTCAGCCACCAGCCCACACATACGAATATCCGACAAGTGAAAAGCCAAATGCGTTCGTACGTTTTCCCTGCATGTTTACACAATTCAACCGCAAAATCCTTTTGTTTGCCAAATATGCTCGGCGTTCTGTGCTCTCATCCACGTGCGTATCTGTGTGTGGATATTCTTCTCTCTGTGTGTGTGTGTGTGTGTGTGCAATGCATTGTTCCCTGTGCGAGTGTGTGGTACGGGGGTACTCTCTGCCTTGTTTCCAGTCTTAGCGATAATGATGTTTATTTAATGCATTTCAGGTGCAAGGTGCTATTTGCCATTTGACGTTTTGCGCGCGCCATTGTACGTCGGATTTCAGTGCCAGCCACCAGCCCACCAGCCCACCAGCCCACCTACCATCTTCATCTAGCACCCTGCTGCTGCAACCTCTATCTTCATCTGCTACAACCACACGCCCTCTCTCTCTCTCTCGCACCACTACTGACACTAATGCCCTGCTTGGGCCATTGGCTTATTGGTAGTGGGTGTGATAAAATGGGAGTTCAAAGGGGGTATGGGGATGAGCATTGTGGGTGGATGGCCGCTCATTATGCCAAACGTGGCTCCATTCCATGCGCCCGGGCAGCTGCGACGTGCATGCGATAAGCGAGAGCGTTAGCTCAATGTCATACGCTGCGTATACGTAATGCTGTTCAGCTCGCTTGGGGCTTGCAAGCACATTGTCCTTTAAAATGCAACACACGTTTTTGTGGCACTGCATTTATCGTCCCATCACATCCCATTCTCCCCATACCCATACCCAACCCCATTATCCGTCCCCACAGCCAAAGGCAACACTCTACCCATAAATAATGCGCATAATCACATTTAAATAAGTAATTTAATTTGTGATTTTCACATATCGTTAAGTTCTTAAGCTACATAATGAAAGCGTAGCGATGGGTGGGTGAGGCGTGGCGAGGTGAGGTGAGGTCTTCATTGCATCTCGTTAAATACATGTACATTTGGCTCCCTTCGTGCGGTTAAACGGTACGAAACTGATAGCTTCTTATTATGTATGTTAACTGTGGGGTTATCATCGCTGTATGACAGCGAGGGAGCAAGTACTGTAGAATTTTTGGGTTAGCTGACAAATACAAATATAAGTAAAAGTCTTGGGGTATTTATATCATTTGATGATAAGCTTCTTGCTGCTATTAATAGCGCTTTTACTTTATGCTGACTCTCACTAGTGTAGCGATTAAAAATTTTGTTTTTAAAGAATACCGTTATATGAGTTTCCGTAGTGTAGTGGTTATCACGTGTGCTTCACACGCACAAGGTCCCCGGTTCGAACCCGGGCGGGAACAACAATTTATTTTTTTTGTTTTTTTATACCCGTACTGGATAATTTGGGGGGTGGGGTATAATAGATTTGTGATCGAAGGGAATGTGTGTAGCGCAAAGGAGCAAACGTTTCGGACCCCATAAAGTGTATGTATTTTTGATCAGCACCCAAAGCCGAGTTGACATAGCCATTTCTGTCTGTCCGTCCGTCTGTTCGTCTTTCCATCTCGATGAGCGCCTAGTTTTCAAAGACTTTAAGAGCTAGAGCAACCAAATTTTGTATGTAAACTTCTGTGATGTGTGTTTTTCAAAATTGCTTTGTCTCTCCTTCTCTCACACACTCTGCCGCGGGTAAAGTGCGCCCTCTGGCGAAGGAAATGTAGAAAAATATTTTTAAAAATTCGACAAAAACCATAAGCTCACATAGGATTGAGTACCGGGTATACCAGCAACTGCAGCGAATCACAACGTTTTTATTAATATAAAAAAATTAGGCCAAAGCAGCATATTTCAAGCGAAAGTCTTCGCCATTAGGAAAGCGTTGGAGGCTGCTCAGCCAAGGCTTGGAGCTTCCATAAAAGTCCCAGATTGAATAAATATTTCTGATCAATCATTATGATTTTCACACTCCTAGCCCTTACAGAAGTATGAACCAATGTTTAAAATACCTTTAATAAACCATTCTCTTCCTTCAAACTAATCACCACAAATATACCGCAAAAACCAACATTCCTCTGGCACTCCCACACGATGATAACCCCCCAAAAATAAAATAAGAACATTAATTCAAATTTATTTACTGTATCAGCTGGCTGCTACGAGTGGAGGTCTTTTGGTATTGGACTGCAACTTTTGCATACTTTGCATTTTTATTGCACAACATCCGGTAACAAGGACTTTTCGCAGCATTCAACTGTAAGAGATTCCAGCGGGGTGAGGGCGATGGCGGCGCAACCCCAAGTCAACCAAAAAGAGCCATTACCACAATGCCAGGGCTGCTGCAATTACAAACAGTTGTTCAACTGCTTGACTTGAAATTCAGCTGGAGCTGAAGCTGGAGCGAGCTGCCCCAATATGCAATCCATTCCCCCTGCGACTCTCCTACTCCGCCCTCCTACTGAACTACTGTTGTATCTGTATCTGATGCCGTCGTTTGTGGTTTACAGATTAAAGCGCGTACATCCGTGGCGGCGTGGAAAAGCCGGATGATGAGGCCATGGCAAGCCGCGCATGCGTCTCGAGCATACCAAACGAAAAAAAAAATGCAGCAATAACAACAACAGCAACAACAACGCAGGGGTAACCCGTAACAGAACCGGGAATCGGGTTTCAGGATACACTGGGATCCACTGGGGTCACGCGGCGGGCGAGCGAGAGTAAAGAGTCTGGTCAATGGCGTCCGGTGTCATTGCGTTTCCGTTTGAGTTGGCAATTTATACAATTTTCGCTGGCGCTGCTTGTAAAATGGAAAAACTTTGCCACCGCCGCCGCCGATGCCGCCGCACATTTACTTACTATGCGGCATGCAGCACGGCTACGGATGGCTCTTGGATGTGCACTCGAACTTTTATACGGCCTCGTTTTTGGGGTGGTGCAACGTTAAATTGATTTATAATTTCTCTCAGAGTCGCATTTTAACTTTTCCTGTTGCCGTTGCACTCCTCCACGAACCGTGCGTCCTGTTCCCGTTCATTTGGCATTTTTTAATTCGCATTTTTAACGCTCCAACCGAAGCCTCCAACGAGGCTATGGATAGCCAAAGAGTGGCCGCACAGCCACACACACACACACACACACACACACACACAAATGCTTGGAAAAACATTCTTTACAGTGCAAATGTATGCATTTTGCAGGCGGTCCGGTCCGGTCCGGTCCGGTCCTTCATGTTTGTATGAATTTTAACGCCAAATTGGTAACTGCAACAACTTGCATCAGCGGTTCGTATCAGAGTGGGAGAGACAGAGAGGGGGCTGTTCTTTTTTTTTGTTGTTGGCTGTGCACACCCTTTAATTAAAAGTCAAAAGTTCAGCAATTGATATTGTAATCAATTTATGAGCATTGTACTCGTATTTTATTTATACTCTTGCCTTTTGCCTCTTGCCTGGCAGCCCCCAAAAGTCCTGGGCAATCAGAATTTATGGGTCAACAAACATTTCGGCAACTGCGGAGGCGAATTCATAAATTTTGTTGCTCCTTATAAAACAAATCAAGCATGGCTTTGCCCAGGGATTTTCATTTCATCAGCTCCACTTTTATGGCAACGTTAATCACATTAATAAGGGCCCAAAATATCAGCAGTGAATGGCCATTAAAGTGACTGGATTCAAATGGAACTGTAAATGAAATCTGCCATCGCAAAATCAAAGAGAAACTCGAGCGCGCGCGCGGATTCGTTGAGCATAATGTCCTCACAAATAATCAGAATAATGCAGGACACAGTGGGGATGAGAGTAGTAGTAGGGATAGCCCAGAGTAAATGACAATAATGACATAATAAAAACGACTGTTAAAATATACAAAAAGAGTGGCAAAGTCGAAGTATTTGATGCCCTTCGAAAGCAATGATATTGTAGGGCAAAATTAATGTAGTAATGGAATCACAATACCCACTGCAAGCGTATGCCAAACAAGAAGACAGACAGAAGCTGCCACTGCTGCCCCATTGCTGTGCTGTGACTGTGCTGTGCTGCGGCTAAGCAGCATGACAATAAAATAAACGTTAATAACGATAAGATAAGACGAGCTCAGACAGACATTTGCTGCGGTTCTGCGTGGTATGGCAGAGCAAATGTTAAAACAATAACCAGCTAAATGTGCCAAATAAGGAGAGGGGAGAGCGTGACCAAAGACTTGGAATTTGTACGCCACTAAGCTGTGAAGATGAAGACGTTACGTTACGAAATGAGTGTCACCAGAAATGTTTTTCTAGCAGCTAGAAGACACCCCCACCCGCCCCCGAAATGACATTAAATTCGGTTTAGCAGAGAGGGGCGAAATGTATATATCTCTGTGAATTGTGACTGTCATGTCAAACAATGTACTAAGGCTTTAATAAATTAATGATAATAACTCGCCTAATGACTCCATAAAGATGATGAAGATTCATGCAACAAAAAGCTAAAATTCTTCTATAAATTCTTTAAATTTTTTGTACTCGTTTCTACTTACTCTTCCCCAAAATACCATTTGACAAATCGAAAAATTTTCAAAACCTAACCCCAACCCCAAACACAACATAAACCTTAGGTACGCTCCAATGATTCCAATTCGGTTGTGGGTTCGCCTCCCCAAACTCAAAACTTTTCGTGTACCTGGACTTAAAGTTTATGACGCAGGTGTTTGCTTTGGATTAGAGCAGACAGTCAGGAAAAAAGGCCAGGACAGAAAAGCGAAGAGAGCATAAAAAGATGGGCTTACTTGACCCAGGCAGGGAGGTCCAGAGGTGTGAGTGTAAGTGTTACAACAACGATTCAAATGAGGATACGGCTCGCTGCTGGTCCGAACCGAAAAACCTCAGAATTCATTTTGCCAGCTTTTCAGCACAAACGACCACAACAAACAGCCTACATGCCAATCTCCCACATGGTTGGGGTGTGTCACCCCTGTTTGTGTGGATCGTCGTGCAAAATGTTGACAAAACTATAGAACAGGCCTTAAAATTGTTTTTAAATTGCCGATGAAAGGCCAAAGCCAAGTGCGAACAACTGAGTGGACAGGACAGCACATGGAAAAAATTGTGTGATTTTTCGTTCCTTTTTTTCAGCCAGTTTTTGCCCAACACTAAGCCTTTAAGTTGGCACTGCTTTCTGGGTGTCTTACTTGTATTTTATTGTATCTTATTGGGATCATTAATTGTTCACGCATAATTTGCTTATCATTGCATCGAGACTTAAAGCCATTTTGTGGTTGTTCGTTTGTTGTATTTCCTGCGTTGTCATAATTAAAATACTTATTTTTTGTTGTTTTTTTTTTGTTGCTATGAAGACATACGCATTAAATATTATTTATAGGCATTTGTTCGATGTTTTTCGTAGATTTATTTATGACTTTGCGGGGACTTGTTAATATTTTTTACGCAATAAAATAATTAATAAGCGACAGCAAGCACCAGCGGGACAGTATTAATTATATCGGATTAAAAATACATTAAAAAAACAACCAACGAGTGGGGAAATAAACATATCAGCAAGATGCATACTTAAACCCATAGTAAATGTATACAGTATGTATATATATATAAGATATATGAACATGTTTCCTTTCCAATAAGCCTTTCGTATTTGGAATTTATATTAATTTCGTTGATAGCAAAAGGGATACAACATTTACGATTCCGGTCCGGTATTGGCCTTTTAATCAGCTTTATTAATAACAGTTTATGCAAATTTAAATATACGATTAACCTTAAATCAATAACGCACCGGAATCCTTTTACATTTGGTAAGTATTAAAAAAATAATAAAAAAATGTCGCATTTGTTGGGCCTTAATTAACGGCGACATTTTTGCCATACAGTTTTTCCCAATTAATTGCCTGGCATCAAAGTGGATAATCCTTTCCGGTATCATGGGCTCTCTTCCGCACTGCCATTTAGCTAATTATCGAATGCATCCTCCTCAAAAACGATTTCCCGGCCATCTTTAATGAGACAGATTTTCTTATTTCTTTGGTTGGGGGGGTTGGGCGTAAAATTAAATGAAATTGCATTAACATTTTCCAAAGCTTCCAATTTTTTGCAATTCTTTCAGCTAATAGGAAAAAATTGCGAACGAAATGAATGCATAAAAATGCACTTATTGACAGTTTTTCCGCGAGAGAGTTTTTTTCCACTTGGCTGTTGCCGCCTCTCCTCGCCTCGTTCGGGCAATGAATACCAAAAGAAAAGTGCCTGCATTTGACAGACGAAAACAATGGCCCAGATAAAGGCGTGGGGGTTGGAAGTGCAATTGGCAGTCGACAGTCGGCAGCGGGGAGTCAAATGGCTGAGCAAAATAAAAAAATAAAAAATATCTTTTTAATTTCATTGAGTGTCGTTTTGCCATCGTAGAGACAGGCGTTGGGTACTGGAAAGTGCTAGCTCAAGTGCTGGCTCATAATCGATTTCATTATTTTTGCAAGCATAGTCAAACTTTTTAATTACACTTTGTTACTGCATTTGCAACTTTTCTCCTTGGCCAAAAAGGTGTTATTACAGCCACACCCGCACCACCACGATGATGGGCAAACACTCTGAGTCTGAGCTGCAGCTGCTAGTTGCAGTCCCCTGGAAATCGTTCTATAATAACAGAATGAAATTTATGCATCCATCTAGAGTCTAGAGTCGGCTGCACTCCCTCCTTTTGCTCTGGGTTGAGCACATGACACAAGTTTGTGCAACACTTAAACTTTAATTGTGCAAAGTTTTTGACCATGTCGTGTGAATGTCCTGTGCATTGTGTGTGGGGCCTGTCTCCTGCTCTGCTTCTATGGGTGTGTGTGTGTGTGCTTTGATAGATGGTGGAGAGAATTTTGCAAATGGGGTCACAGTCTACGTCTGGGATACCAAATGCATAAAGGATTAGATACGCACACACACAAAGCAGATTGCACGACTACTACTGAAAAATAACTGCCAGCACACAGAGAGAGAAAGAGGGAGGTAGGGAGGTAGGGAGGTAGAGGTAGAGAGCAGCTCATTGATGTCTGTTTGCCAAATGGTTTAGCACACTCATTGGGTCCTGACCACAAATTCAATTTGCCTGATAAGATAGTAAAGAGCATGAGCACACACACAAAAAGGAAACGAAACAAAAGTTAGCCCAGGAAAAGCAAACTATAAGAAGAGCAAAAAAAGAAGAAGGTAAAAGAAATTGCCAAAGGTCAATTACCATAATATTCCTTTGGCAAAAGCATACACTTTCCTTTTGTATTATATACTGGATTTCCTTTATGCTATATATCATTCTACATGCTCGAATGCTGCTCAAACCCAAATATTTTCGCCCAAAAACTAAATAATGAGATGCAAATATTTTAATGGGACCTGTTCACACACACACACACACATACATCTATGCTTAACCCAACACACACACACACCAGAGACGGTCCATCCTTTAGCCCCGTAACTTCATTTATTTTGAAAAGCTTTCCTTTGGGCAATTTGGTTGCCTGGCGGGGGTATAGCTGCGTAGAGCTGTCCTGTCGTCGTTGGCCCCCCAAGTGAGAAATATTGTTTTAGTTTATCATGACAGGACTTTTACAAGTTTAAACTGCTCATACATTAATTAAAAACTTAATAAAACACACACACGCCACACACACAGCTCAAAAAAAAAAAAGGAAATAAAATAAAATAACACATGTGGAAAAGCTAGAGCTAAAAAATAAACAGATGTAGCAACGAGTATGTACATATGTAGATGTGGGGGCGGTGTTGAACATGTGTAGCTCTATTAATTGCTTTCCTTTAGTCTTGTCCATTTTTTGTGCTAGTTTGCTGCTGATTAAGCGATGTTTAAAGTTAGTAATTTGCCCATTCCACCTCTCTTAACGGCTGTCCTTCAGCTCCGATTAAGCTGTGCTTAAATGCAGCCCTATCCCTTTGCTTCAGCTCTACTCACTCTGCTTCAGCTCCATCCACTCTGCTTCAGCTCTACCCTTTCTGTTTCAACCCTCTGAAAGAGGTGAACATACTTTTCCCTGTTCTCTCCTAATTGCACAGCAATGTTGTTGACACATTTGACCAAAGCAGAGTACACGTAAACAGGCAAGAGAATGTCAGCCATGAACTACGCTGCAGAGTGCTGACCAGGCTACAAAGGAATACCAAATAAAATTTGCTTACATTCGGTATTTATTTTTTGCCACAGACAAAGTTTAGCAGCTTAAACGAATGCTAGAGTTGGGAGAGCATGTTGGAGTTGATGTAGCACACTTATACAGAAAGAGATTCGTTTTTAAAATTCCCTGACAAAAACTATTGTTCACTGACTGTTGTAGAACTCCACTGAGATGCAGTTTGACTCGCATATTAAATTCATGAAATTACTTTATTAATTCATAGAAAAAAAACCCTTGTACATTCCTTTGGGTAATCTTCTACTTTTGGTTGGTTTTCTCTTTAGAAAGCGTATGGGAACTATGTTTATATTTTAATTTCACAACTCAGCAGAGACTCTGGACATGCAAAAGATGCCTGCGAGCACTATTTTCGCCCAGTCAGTTTCATAAAGAAAATCCCATACTCAGACTCATATACGCACACAAGATTTTGCAATTTAAAAGAAACAAATTTGTTTCTTTCGTTTGCAATTTGAACCATTTCATATACATATTTCTTGGCTGTCCTGCTGTTTCGTTTTTGTTTTTTTTTTATATTTTTATTTTATATTTTTCTTTTCATTTTCTGTCTTGTTTTATTATTTTTGATGAATTACTTTGCATAGAAATCGTTGAAAAGGGTTTTTGCACAGCTCGCTTCCTCTGGCTGTTTTCGTCTTGATTTATTACTTCACAGAGAAAGCGAGAGACAGAGAGTGGAGTATGTCTGCAGGGGCAGTGCGTATGTGTGCGTATGGGCGTTTTCCAGTTATTGTTTTTAAATTCATGCATAATACGACATCCGTGAGTTATGAGCCTCACTGTCGATGCGGGGGCCGCCTTGTGGGTCAATAAACTCTTCACCGAATCGGATGTGGGGTATAAAAGGCCAAATCCGGTCTTTGCACTCTCTGCTCTCAGATCGCGATAAAGTCAGAGACAAATTTTCTAATTTGTCAACTAGAGGAAGTCCAGAGAGAAAGAGACAGCGAGAGAGAGAGATATCTGATCTGATCCTGCACTTGACTCTTACATATGGCTGGGAAGTCGTCGTGGGACGGCTGCAGTTTTCCGTATGAAATGCTCTGTGTGCTTCCTGTTCTCGTTTCTACAATTGTTGGTGTTGGTGCATGTCAAGCGCTTGACTTCCGCTCACACACACACACACACACACACGTCAGACAGACAGACAGACATGTCGTCTGTATGGCCTGCATTTAACAGTCTTGGCCCCCACACTCACAGTTGGTTACATTTTTATTTCAAATTGGTCATTTCCGATCATTTTTGCAATTTTCATTTGTCGCTCGACTGGAGTGGAGTGAAGTGAAGTGCCGAGTGCCGGGTGCCGGGTGGCGAGTCCTGTGTGGCCAGGACATGTGTGCTCCATCATGCAAGTTGACTTGGCAACTTGTTTCCGTTTGACATTTTGTTGAATATATTTCATATTTATATTCGAATATGTATCAAGTGAAATGTAGATAGAAAGAGCAGTCAGCCAGCCACACACACACACTCACACAGGAGTTTTCCTTCTAAACAAAGCCATTTTCCGGGCACTTGAATATTCGCCTGGATTTCCTTTTTAACGAGCTTTCACCCCGGCTCCTGCTCCTCCTCCTCCGCCTTTGGAGTTTATTCCCTGCACATATGGCTGGCACCCTCACGCTGTTTAATTTGCATTTTTATCGATTCGGAAAGGAGCTTAGCTTTGTCTTTGCCATATTCACTTGATTCACATAAAATACCCATAAAAATGTCAACACCCCAAGACTCCCCACACCACCTAAAGTCGAAACGCAAACAGGACCCACCTCTCTCTCTCTCTCTCCTTCTCTCTCCCTCCCGACTAAGCCACACTTTTAAAGTGTAAGATTCTTTTATGGTTTTGGCACTTTGGCTGGCGGTTGGGATTTTAAAACACAATCAATTTTATTAGCCAAAGTAAATTCCATACTCAGCTGACGGGCATAAGCCAGAAGCAGGCAGCAGCAGCAGCAGGCATCTGGCAGCAACTGAAGTGCATTAGCCAAAAGTGTTTCATATGAATTTCATTCAATTAAAGTGTGGACAGACAATATGCTCAAACAATATGCCAATTGGCAGTGGCAGTGGCTTCAATCAATATTAAATATTGACAAATGCAACGATCGAACAAATAATAATTGCTTGTGTCTGTTTCTTATTTATGCTGGCCACAAAATTCATTAAGCCACAATACAAAAGAGCAGAGGGCCATAACAAACAGGAACCGGAAGTGGGCAGGCCTACGGACCAAGGGCAAGGCAGCAGACAATACTCGTATAGGCAGGGCAGTGGCAGGGGCAGACAATGAATGCATGCCGTTGCATATTTAATTGCATATTGAAATTGCATACAAAACAAACATAAACTTGTAGATTTCAATTAAATAAACCCCCAACCAAGAGAGAGAGCAAAGCGTTGACAAGTCGAATGGATTGATAGAGGGGGGGCTATGGGTATTCCAATGCCTGTACAAATAATAAAACTAAATATTTACATTTTCACCCCAGACTCTCGTGTATTCTTGCTATGTGCTGTTTGCTATGCCTGGGGAGTAAAAGTAACTGGCTTATTGGTGAATCATATTACGCATACGCCCCCACATGCATCCCCCCCATGAGCTTCGACTGCAACAAGGGAAAGCAAAAGCCAAAGCAAAGACTAAGCCCGGCTAATAGCTTTAAATAAATAAAGAAAAAAAAGCAACACAATAAAATGGAATAGAATAAAAGCAAGCCGAGCAGCAGAGCAGTGCATGTGCCAGTATAATGCCGGCCAATATGCAGTACATAATACAGAGTACAAATAACACAGGACACAGAGATCCCCAACACTGAGCTCACTGGCTTTACCGGCTCTATGTCCCTCTGTCTGTCTGTCCCTCTGTCTGCCTGTCTGTTTGTCTGACTGTATGTCTTTGCATATGCCAAAGGCTTAAGTAAAGCCACTTCCGGCTAAAATGCATTTAAAGCAATTAGCAATTGTATGCGCTACAAATGGCATTACGACGACAACCGAAAACAAAACGACAACTGGGGCGGGGGGTATAGCAATATCAAACATATGAGTACATAAACATTTTCCCAGCCATAATCTATAACCCAAGAAACATTTGCTGATGGCTAAAACCAAAGAAAAGATAAGGAGGCACACGGAATATCGATTCTTGGTAGAGCAAGAAATCAATTTCATCAATCAAAGTTGAGCTTTGATTGCCAGTTGCAATGTCTAATCTTCGGTATATTCTACTCCAAGAGGAGCTTATTTTCTCTCTTATTACTGCTCACATATGTATACATATCTCCTATATTTACCATTACCAAAAATCTACTACATTTTGCACTTCTACATCCAATTCTCATGTATTTTCAGTCCCAAAACGAGAGACAATTCAAATCCAATTCCATTCCAATTTGTTGACCACAATGTTGACTGGGTTCTGGTTTTGCTTCAGCTGCACTTTGGGCACAAGAAGGCACCGGGTGGAAGTTGCCAACACAATCACAATACAAATAATAACAGTTCCGAGACCGACAAACTTGAAGATACAAAATAAATACGAGTATGTATGCACTCTCTCTGTGTCGCTCTGTGTCTCTGTATCCCCCCCCCCCCCCCCCCAAAAAAATGCACCAAAAACAACATCAATGTCATTGCTTACATTTGTAGCTAGCAGCAGGACAACAGCAGTGCCCAAAAATCTTGGAACAGGAACTCTTGGGGAGGAAGGTGGAAAAACGCAGGCAATTATAATAAGGCATGGCAAACCGGCAGAAGGAACTTGTTGTTGCACTTGGCTCAACACACAAACACACGAACACACGTATAAGCGAGAAGGGGAAGAGAAAGTTGCAGAATGTATCCTGGTTGTAGGATTCTTGTTCTTCTGCTTGTATTTGTATCTCCGGCAAGTTGGCAACACTTTTGTTTGCTTTTGCCCATTTCAAAAGCAGCAACAGAGCCGGAAACAGTTTGTTAGTGCCGGCGCCTTTTGCAAGTTACTATTTGGCATGCACTGGCTGCAAATGCATTCGGCAAAACAAAAGTCTTGGCTGCACACACAATTATATAGAAAGTGCAGAACCGAGACAGCCAGACAATAGACAGCAACACCCCCCTTCCCCTACCCACCCAAAAAGGACAAGCATTGTAATAACAATTACAAGGACAAGCACTGGCAGAAGGCTAGCGGCTACTTCTGGAGTGCCTTTGCGCCTCATTCTCACTTTATTTTGAGCTTAGCCTGGGCCTGGGACTGGTCCTTTGCCTGGGACTGGGTGCCAGTGCTGGCAGTGCCATCGTTTGTTGCTATTCAAGTTTAATTAACCTAAAAGTGCTTGCATTATTTAATTTTATTTTTGCTGTCATTGTTGCTGTTATTGTTGTCTTTTGGTGTTGCTGCTGCTGCTATTGCTGTTGCTACGAAGCGACACACAGACAGATACGATACTAATTTAGTTGAAAGCAAAATTTCATTAGCAGTGAAAATGTCGCGTGTGAAAATATTTATCTTAAGTCCTTTTGTTGCTACATTGAAATGGAAATTGAAATAGAGTTATTTAAGCTGCAATCTATACACAGATACCTTGGCTTAAACATCAATAAAAGTGCTTATAAAAAAATATAAATATAAATATCTTTGCTGCACAGAAATGACAAATCTGTTGCTGCTAACAAGCTGCCAGGGGGCGCCGACAGCTCCATTAGAAAGCACATCCCACCCCCGATCAATCAGCCATCACACAGTTCATTGTCCGCGCATGTCGCAAGTACAATGCAAATTGATACACTTGGTAAAACTTCCCATTCCAAGCGCCCCCGCATAACCTTATACCAAGAGTCATATCTAGCTGCAGTTGAATGCAAAATATTATTCGCGCTGGCGCTTAAAGAGGAAATGAAATCAGCCAGCAAGCAGCTCCCTTTCCTTGACTGAAAATTGGCATAAAGTCAGCGCCAAAGTGCGTTCTCTGGTCATATTGCATGATGATACAAGATGGCAAGCCATTCGAAATGTTGGGTAAGATATATGGATATATGTATGTATGTATATGTGTGCGGAGGGTAGTGCGGAGCGTGGAGCGTTGGCAATGGCATTTTCATGCTCCTTGGCTGTTCAATCATAAAAAAAAAAATTTGATTTTCGTATGGCACTTGGGAAGCAAAGTGCACATAATTTTTCCTGACTCCTTCCAGGCATCACATTGCATTGCATTTGCCAGTCATAAAAGCAGAACAAGTTGAACTCTAAAGGGGAAGCAATCATTTGTGAAGAATTTTTAGCTGCTATAAGGCATCGCCTTAATTATAGTTATTGCTTTTTATGCATTGCATATAATACGATATGGAAATGCTAGGAAACTGCCAGCATAAAATAAGCAAAAAACGAAGGCTGGATGATCCAGCTCTTAGGCAGAGATTAAAAGTTGTTTATATTCCTGCAAAGTACCGAATATTCTCAACAAAAAAATGTAGCATGCATCAATTAATTAAAAAACATTTAAGCTAATGAAAGTTTTTGCGTAGCAATACCTTGAACTCTATAACATATTTTAATCTTACAGAAAATCCCCTTGAGACGGCACTCAACTCTTTTGCCCACTGCCTGCTAGAGCAGTGGTGGGGGGGTTATGTATCCTTGGAAATTAATAAATATCTGATGCTGCAATCAACATTAGACTCGAATGGTGCGAGGCGTTCGTGTAATCGCAAATATCTGTGCAGCAGCAGTCGCATTAGCAATAAGCGGAAATGGCCATAAAGCTGCTAACTCTCTCTCACCCACTCACCACTCTCAGACATGTGTGTATGGGGCACGCCGCTTCGCTGCATGCAATCTAGAAACGATTCTAAACAAAAGAAATCCGCTTTCATAATTTCCCTATGGAATGAGCATTCTTTTTATTGCCACTAAGCGACCGAACGAGAATGAGAACGAGAACGAGGCTATGGGCAACCCAACGACCCACCCACCACTGCAAACAGACTCGCTCTCGCTCTCCGCTGTGCACACTCACACCAAGACAATTCTAACCCACACACACACACAAAAATACAGATACACACGTACAGAGAGACAGTGAGTGGAGGAGTCTCGGCTCAATTACAATTGCAATTGTTTGCCTGAATGCGTTTTGGTTTCGCGCTGTTCACCGCACGGCCGCATCCACAAATGCCGAGCCATTTTTATAAATGATGTTCGCCGCAGCTTATCCAACGACGACTCCCTCCGCCACCCCATTGGACCACCACCCTATCCTTTATTATGCTGGGGTTTTGTTTTTTTGTACCCGTACTCAAAGAGTTAAGGGGTATATTGTATTTGTGTAACGCTGAAAATTCCGTTTGAAAATTAAATTAAATGAAATTAATTTGATTAATTTTTTTTGGCACTTTGCCCAAGCGATTTTGACTTTTCAAAAAGAGACAGTTTTAATACGTTTTTCCAGCTCGTAGCCGGCAAGTTTTTCGCCAATGTTTTCACGATTTTCTTCTGACTTATATGGCTTTGATCGTTGGGAATTGTTTTGGAAATACATAAATCGTACGCAAGATGGTAGCAGCTTAAAGATCAAAGCTTAAAAGTCTTGAAATCAAAGCGTATTGTCAGGGGATTTTTCGGGGATCTTTAGAAAAAATATATGGTAAAAATATCATGAGAAAAAATATGGATATGCATGAAAAGTTGTTTGTATCATAAAATATTGTTATCTGTGGAGACTTACCTTGCAGTAAAATGGCATCTCTTTCGGTCTTCGCTTCACGTGACGAAATCACTGAGAGCCTTGAAATAAATGTACAAATGTTTTATGTATAAAAATGTATAAAATATTGCACAATATTGTGTTTATTTTAATTTAAAATATAATGCAAAGTCCAGTGTAGAATTACCTGACATTTTACTAATGCTCCTCCGCTCTTAAAACTCCACATTCCGTTTACATTCCGTTTACATTCCGTTTAAATTCCGTTTACATTCCGTTTACATTCCGTTTACATTCCGTTTACATTCCGTTTACATTCCGTTTATCACTCGCGCACAAACACACACTTATTGCCCTATCGCCTGATTTCACTCGCTACTCTGCTCTTGCACTCATTTGATCGCAGCATTTCACTTAATTTTTCTTCACTCACTTGCGCTGATTGTCTTGGGCCGCTCCTTTCTTTAGTCCTTGCGGTACATTTAACTGTCTTTATTTTACATGCGCTTTCACTTTTCACTTTGCACTCACTATTTCACCATATCGCCTTCTTTCACTTTTTTCACTCACTAGCGCTCAATTTCTTATTCCGCTCCTTTCTTTAGTCCTTGCGGTACATTCAACTGTTTTTTCCACTTGCGCTTTCACTTTTCACTCACTATTTCACCATATCGCGATTCCCTTTTGCGTTTCATCCACACTGCAAATGAGCGCTGGAAGCAGCGCGACAGCTGCGGCGACACAACAAGCAGCGCGACAGCTGCGGCGACGCAATAAGCAGCGCGACAGCTGCGGCGACGCAATAGAATGTTGGCTGGCCGGCTTTTTTTTCCACTTTGCACTTTTCACTCACTTGCGCTCAATTTCTTATTCCGCTCCTTTCTTTAGTCCTTGCGGTACATTCAACTGTTTTTTCCACATGCGCTTTCACTTTAACACTTTTCACTCACTATTTCACCATATCTCCGCCTTCCTTGCCTTCTTTCCCTCCTTGCCGTCTGATGACCATCCCTGTACGACAACAGTAAAACATGATTTTCTCCTTTCCTCCTTCCTGCCTTTCCGTCCACATTCCAATAGCTGGAAATGACTGCTGGAAGCAGCGCGACAGCTGCGACGCAATAGACTTTTTGCAGGCCGGCGTTTTTTCCACATTTCACTGCTACGAAAACGCTGAATTTATTCTTTTTCACTAATGCTGCGATCAATTTCTAACTTGTAGCTTTTTTTCGGCTCTCTCCACACACTTTTCGGCCTTTTCACAACAAAAAAAATATATATATTTAATTTTCAGGCTTTTTCGGGCTGGTTTTCACTTTGCAAATTAGCAATACTTATTACGCGTGACTTCTACGGGTTTTTATTATTATTTTGCGAAGTATTTCCCGATTTTTGCGTATTTTAGGTCTGCGACATGAACGAACGTGCTGCTTGCGCTGAGATTTTAGGCAAAACTTTATGCAAAGGGCGCTGCGAAGAGATCATCGCCGACGCAACGTCTTATCTTTGGTTCTCTCTGCCCGCGTCAGATAGCGTGAGAGCATGCGTGGGCGAAGAGTAAAGAGAGCATTGCGAAGCGTGGCTTTTTGCGACTCATATATGGGTCGAACTGCTGCTGCTGCGCTGCTGCCGCTGCGCTGCTGCTGCAGCGTTGCTGCTGCGACGTGAACGAACGTGCTGCTTGCGCTGGGATGTTAGGCTGAACTTTATGCAAAAGGACGCTGCGCAGCGATGAGATCATCGCGACGTCTTATCTATGATTCTCTCTTCTCTGCCCGCGTCAGGTAGCGTGAGAGCATGCGTGGGCGAAGAGTAAAGAGCGCATTGCGAAGCGTGGCTCTGCTATTGCAGTGTGAGTGAATGCGTGCGTTGCTCATTTTGCGACTCATATATGGGTCGAACTTCTGCTGCTGCTGCGCTGCTGCTGCTGCGACGTGAACGAACGTGCTGCTTGCGCTGGGATTTTAGGCAAAACTTTATGCAAGCTTGCTGCTGAAAGAGAAGAGAGCAATTAAGAAAGTGGCTTTACCATTGCAATGTGAGTGCATGTGTTTTGCGACCTATGTACATGTATGTATTTATGTAGGAATCGAAGGTGGCTGATGCGGTCAGATTTCGGACAAAGTTGTAAGCTGAGATAAGATCATTCCGACGCGACGTCTTATCTATCATTCTCTCTAGCAGGTAGCGCGAGTGCATTGACTTTATGCGCGAGCATGCTAAAAGTGACTCTCAAGCCGTACCCGATGAAACCCCTTGCAGATTTAGCTGGTCTTGCCTTGGTTTATGTCTTGTAGTTGTTCTTGTAGCACATAAGGGAAGAGGGAGAAGGGGGAAGACCGTAAGAGAGATGCGATAATGAAAGGTATCAATAGCCGAGTCGAATCCCCCCCTCCTCTGGCGATGTTGACGCTACTTATTCTTTTTCTCGCTCGCACACATTCTGCGCCATGCAGTGCGCGGGCGCCCTCTATCGGCGAAGATGTAGAATCTAAATGTTAGATGTCGAATATACATTTTAGATTATGTATAATCTACATTTCAGATGTAGATTTAGTTAAAAAATGTAAAATATTAAAAAATTCTATTAAAATTTCAATCATATGCTCACAAATACTGACTGAGTGCGGGTATAAAAGTAGAGTCGCGTTCAGAAGCGACTCAGACGCGTCCTTCTCGTTTGAAGTACAATTGCATTCTTGTGCTAGTTTTTTGCCTTGGATTCAACTTTAATCAATGCTGGCAACGCAAGGCTAAAGGCAGCTTGGCATAATAGTTATTACAGGTCTCTTTTTCGCTCTCTCTCTCTCTCTCTGTCTGATGGTAGATTAGCTTTGGCTGGAATTATGTGGTTCGAGCTAACAACAAACAAACAAACTTAATTCAAAATTAAAATCACTCATTGGCCGCAGCGGCGCTGTCAATGG
The DNA here is from genome assembly GCA_035043285.1 of Drosophila subsilvestris. Lineage (NCBI taxonomy): Eukaryota > Metazoa > Arthropoda > Insecta > Diptera > Drosophilidae > Drosophila > Drosophila subsilvestris. The sequence continues at coordinate 4,081,526 of JAWNNB010002044.1, read as the reverse complement.
AATGTAATTTATGCAAATTCTAAAAACCAGGCCAAAATATGTCGCTTATCGGCCTGTCATACGCATTTGTTTGGGTGGGTGGTGGTGGGTGGCTAAACAAACATTCCGTTCTAATAAATCAATAAAGGCGAAATTATGACAGTCTGGGCTGTACGTATGTATATGTAATGTGAGTACTGATTAGACAGACAGGCAGGCAAGCAGCGGCTCTCTACTAATTCCAATTGAAAGTGGAACCCACCAGCCTACAGCATACGGCCTGTGCCTGGTAGGTTCAATGGCCGCTCTCTAGGGCATATCTGGGTTATCCCTGGCACTGAGTATGTTAAGTCTAATAACTGTTTTGCTGCTGCTGCCACAGTTATTAATAAGCAAGAGAAGAGGCATCATCAGAGGAGCCAGCAGAGTCTGCCACAGTAGGCGGTCTCTGAAGTTAGGCAGCCCACCACTGGAATGGGCGTTTTTAATTTTCCACAACGTTGCGCAAAGAAATAGTTTCGGTTTCTTACATATCAACTCCACGACGCCCTTTCCACTCTAAGGCTTTAGCTTTTACCCCCTTGTTGTACTCACTCAAGTGTCTCCCTTGGAAGTCATAAGTTTTTTCTTCCTTCCTTTCTTCCTTTCTATCTTTTTTTTTTGGGGTTATGCTTCGCGTTTACGAAGCGTTTGATGTTTTGTGGAGCAGGCAACAAGCGTCAAGCGCAATCTCAATCTCAATCTCAGCATAGTTTCTCCTCTAGAAATTGTTGTTCAATCAAATTTTTTCTGCTGCTTATTGAGGCGGCAATTTAATATTAACTGGTTCGCTGATGCATTCAATTTTGTTGGTTTGCTGCTTACCCACATTTTTGTTTTCATTAATAAATATTAAATGGGGGAAAAGGAAACACACGCACACACATGAGTGCAGCATTGGCCTTTTGAAACCCATTGAAGGTTGATTTTCGATGTGTAACAGAGTGCATTAACCTCTTTTGCGGTTATTTCTGATGTAGTAATCCCTTGCGGTAATTGCGGTTCTGCTCTATACGCAAAAGCAAACCAAAAGGAGTCAATACTTTCATGCTGAGGCCCAATCAATTATATAGCCCCCCCCCCCCCCACACACACACACACACAGATGATTTGCATTCAACATTAACCAAATGTAGAATGCAATTGTTGGCCATTCATCAAACCCCCGCACATAATTGCTGTTGCCTTTTGTTGCGCCATTGAATGCCACTCCAAATCAGCGAAGTTGTCAGTGCGGTTTTGTGGCCCCAAAATAAAGTGAATCACTGCAAAAATAAAGTTTAGTCCTGTGACAGGCAGACAGGACAGTAAAAATGCGCCTGACATGAGCCGTGAGCCGTGAGGAGGCAGGTCCATTGTCTGGGCAGTGTCTATGGCAACATTGCTAGATGTTTTCTTTCTTTCTTTTCCGTTTGCTGACATATTTTGTGTACCCAACTGTCTGGCAGAGTTGAAGTCGGGGGTCTCGTCCAGGAGGAGTGATTAAAAAAAAAGTAGAAAATAAATGGGAAAAAGTATACAGAGACTGGATAGGGGACTGCCATTCACCGAGACAGAGAGAGAGAGAGAGAAAGGTTAAGCAACTCTCGCAGTTGGCTGACAGGCCCCTGATCCTCTGGCCCCTAGACACAGGTGTGCGTTTTGTGATGAGACAGCAATTTATTGAGCTCTGATAAGAACTGAGTTGTGTGTGTGTGTGTGTGTGTGTGTGTGTGTGTGTCTGCAGCGGGGAAAATGTAAAATGGGAAAAATAATTGAAAACAGTTTTGCAGCAAAGTAACAGAAAAATATGAGGCTAAGCTAGAGGCAGGTGGGAGGCAGGCAGAGCTTGGGCGTGTGTGGAATTAATCAAGCATACAAGTATTTATTTTAAGTGTAATTTACGTTTGTAAGATTCAAGAAAAATACATTTCTCCCTATGTCTGTCTGTACCACCACTTTGCCCTGACAACAAACATTTATCTTTTCTCCAACCCCCTTTAGAGTTTTGTGTGAGCGTCGCTTGTCAACAGCTCCTCGACACAGAACAATTAAAGTACTTAAACGTTTCATGGTGGTGCACCGTATGGAGCTTTCTAAATATTCAAAGAGCAACTTGTCAAGCATAGCAGGACGCACCCTACACACACACACACACACACACACACACACACAGCCCAAACATCCTGTTTGTTTGCGGTGCACATGTGTTTTGTGTGCGTCTGGCTGTCTGCTTGTCACTTACTTTTGATTTCTTCCCTTTTTTTGGGGCTGTAACGCTGCTGCTACCGCTAGTTGTTGTTTTGGTATACCCTATCAAGGGGTAGGGCAGGAAACATTGCTACATTGCTGCAGCAGTTTATATGGGATATATGTAGCTGCCATTTAACCTACTAGAGTATCCCCAGCTTCGGCTCTCCATGCCAGCATTCCCCGCTTGTTTCTCTTATTTCACTCCTCTTACTTTACCCACAGCCAAAAATTGTCTAGCTTTGATTTATGCCACACACATGCAGTGCATACGTTTCAGCATGCCACGCTGCCAACCGAAACTCCGACTGTCAGACGTTTGCTTGATTTTTCCTTTGGCTTTAGCTTTTTTTTTCTCTCACTCTCTGGCGGCCATTTTTCTTGTTGTTGTTGCGTTATCTTTTGCGAGTTGTGCTCCAGAAATTAGATTTGCCTTTCGCCGCTTGTTTGCGCCGCTTGCGTTTTGGTGGTAGCCAAACAAATATCAACAGGAGCGAATGGCCAGACCAGCGAGGGGAATTGGAAACGTGTGCGAGTCAGAGTCAGATAAAGATGATGAAAATTGCCTCACCAAAGGCGGAACGAAACGAAACGATGCCCATTTAGGCCCAAGTCTCTGTTCTCTGCCAAATGGCTGTCATTTATTAAATATCAAGCAGCATACGCAGTGTGTGTGCGGCCTTTAAATAATTAAAATGGAAACGCTGCACATTAGGGGGCATCATAAAACGCATTAACAGCCATTACAGCCGTTGTGTGTTTCAGTGTTTCAGTGCTACAAATCACAAAACACAACAAAACAACAATTTAAAGTTAGCTTCAAACAATTTGGCCTATTATCAAGCTGATGATCAAGCAAATGGCCAAAGAGCAGCTGCCAAAAGAAAATGTTTCAAATTGTTGTTTCCTGGAGGTTGTTCTCGTTTTGTATAACCCAGGATTATGCCAGCCAATAGAGCGGCTCTGTGGCGTTTATATGCGGATTTTGATTTTGGAAACAACAGAAATGGTCACAGGTCTCTCGCTTTGGTTATTGTGGTGGCCAAAAGCCAACAACTTGAACAGCAATTAAATTACAAGAACAATGAGGCACAACAACTGGGGCACACACACACACACACACACACACACACACACACACGCACACACACACACAGCAAGTGTTAACTGCAGCAAATGTGCAATAGGAAAAATTACTAAACAGAACAGAACAGCAGAGGAGGAAGCCCTGCACGGCATTGTTTTTCAGAGCTCTCTCGCTCGCTTTCTCTCTCTCTCTCCAAATGCTGCACGACTTCATTACAATGGTACAAGCACACCCTGAAAAATAGGAGCAGAAATTGATGGTGGAATTGGAGTGGAGTGTAGTGGCAGTTGGCTGAGGGTAAGAGGTTGCAGCCGTTTCGAGCAATTAGCGTGTGCCACAATCTCGGCAAAAGGCTAAAAGGAAGAGGTAAATTCCACAGCTACGATGCAGACACACAGAACACAGACACACACACAGACACACACACAGACAATTTAAACAAAATTAATTGCCCGACAGACATGGAAGTATACACACACATCTATGTGGCACATAGAGAGCTGCTATGGAGGCTGCTGTGCAGAAGGAATGTTGTAAAAATACAACATACTTCATTAATTGAATCCCCAAAGGGTGGGGGCAAAAAGAGATTTGTTTCCGGCTTGAAACTTTGCCCGGGATTTAAACTATAAATTCTTTACATAGAAAAATTGTACAAAGTTATCAAATATTTCCGAGTCTTGGCAATCTTGTACTTCATGTACTGGGCGCCCCAGGGGGTTAACCAAGTCAGTTGCTCCACACTCCAGCTGCAGCTTGGAGCTGAAGCTGGAGCGCGAGCCACAGCCACAGTTGGTTGTGGGATGCAGCGCCCGGATGCTTGGCATTAACTTTTTCGTTATATTAATTGCCAACATTTGAACTTTTATTCAATTTACGAGCGTGTATGCGGCAACCAAGCCACAGCCACACAGCCACACACCCACAGCGCCCACCCACCCACACAATCAGCTAATACAAATGCCAAGGCGTGCCAGCAAGAAGTGCAGCATGGAGGAGCCAGAGATAGAGCCAGAGCCAGAGCCAGAGAGCGACTTGACTTGCACTCGAAATATGTAAGTTTCTGCCTGTCTGTGAGGAGGGTGTGAATGTGTGTGGCAACACACACACACACACAGACTCGCACTCGCACTCGCACATAAAACAAAGAACAGGCAGAAAACTGAGCATCAGCCAGCATGGCGTATTAGCAATGTGGAGGCCCAAGTGTAGGTCGTTGGCGTGCTATAAATACGTGTCATGTCTGCCTCAGTCCTTGTTCCACCACTTGCCAGGGACACCAACCCCTAGCTAGTGAGGGGAAGTGGAAGGGGGAGGGGGGTTGTAGATTTATGTAGAGCCACATACGCGGGTTATTTCAGGCTCATGATTTTAATTTTGCTCGCAGCGCGAAGGTTAATTGCCATTAAACTTAAAATGTTTTACTTGTACCCTTGCGCAACTGGGAGCGGAACGCAACCCTTAAGGCCGTACGCGTCCTTTAACTAGTTTTTATGATAAATTTGGGAATTGCTAAGATTTTGTGCACACTTTGGGGCCCATAAAATGTGACGGCCAGGCCGAAGTTAACCCGATCAAAACATTTATTCAAGCTGTTGCTGAATAAAAACCTCTGCCAGCCCATCAAAAGTTTTAGCATTGCAACAATGTTTTTTTTTTTGCCAAAGCTGAGGGGTGGATGGAGGGCCGTGTACATTATTTTTGCATATTTGCAGCCATTTATTTGGCAACAAGCGGCAGGAACAAGCAGTCGGGAGAGCACAAATAATAAAATAAAATGGTTAAATTATGCATAAATAGCGCGAAATGTTAAACAAAGTGGGAGTGGCAAGCAGCTGACTCCTGCCGCGGCAGCAGGACCTGCATCCGTTCGTTCGTCCTACTGCTGCTCCTTCTGGGCCATAATTCTTGCGAGTCTGCGCCAACTGAATGCGTAATTAAAATGTTGCACAAAGCAAATGTTGCACTGCCACCCAAAGACGAGCCACGCAACAACAACAACAGCAACAAATCATGAAAGAGGGCCAAGGACAGTAATATAAAGAAATTATGACTTGGCACTACACACACAAAAAACAGAGTGCAAAACATGCCCGAAAATATGCAAAAAAAAAAAGGAAAGAAAAGCAGCGAAAAGCAGCGAAAAGTTTCCGCGTTTCCAGTATGACGGCAAGGGGAGTTCTTAGACAAGAGAATTTCGCATGACATTAACTGCAGCCAGCGTCATACACAAGGCCAAGGACAATGGGGGTTAAAACTTAATTGTTGACAGAGCGCTGCTGCCTGCTGCTAAAAAGTTGTTAAGGCTGCAAATCTTGTGCCCATTTTGGTAATTGATTAGCTTTCAAGACAGCAAACATTTTTACCTTTCGCATTTACATTTAATAACAATATTTCTGTCTAATAATTCGTCGCTAAATTTTGAAATAAACTCTAAAATTTTGATGTATGTTTCCATATGTTTTGGCATTAATTTTCTAGAGCCTTATTGCGTTGGCAGTGCGGACACATCTTGATTCGTTGCTTAGGCTTCACACAATACTTGAAGATAGCGGCATCAGTTCTGCGCTGCTTAGCCATCGAACGGACTCGGTCCATTCTTTTGCGTGACATGGCAGACTTTCCACGATGGGCACTGCGGTCACGACGGTCACTGCGATCACGACGCGAACTAGAGGCTACGGTCATCAAGCTGTCACTGTCCCACACCTTCAGTGCCCTGCGACGGTTCTTCATGCGCCTCTTCACCCCAACTGAATCTGAAGTTTCGTCCACGGAGTTGTCGCTGTCACAGCCGTTCTCGGCCATATCTTCAGCTGTCAAAATGGTGAGCGTTGTTTTAGGTGTCAACGGAGTCACATCAAACTGGCAGAGTCGATTGCGTTGCATGAACCCAAGCTTAGTGCCAGCATCCAGGGTTTCACGCACAGTGCTGCGTCCGACTGCGCCTAGATCCTGATTTGTGGCATTCGCCATCAACTTCATAATGAACTCGTAACCAATGGGCCCATCCACACGCTGAATCAAGTCCACCAAAAGTTTTCCGGTGGTGTTGCGGCTGTTCCAAAAAAACAAAAAAAAATTACACGATAAGCAAAGAGGATTCGACCACAGATTACTAGATTTATTTTACCACGCCATTTTTTGTGTCTTATTTTAAAATTGTTGCTTAGAGAATCAAAAAAAAATTATTGACTGTGAAAAAATACTGATGTTTACCGGCTGTCGTTCGTATTGAGAATGAAACAAAATGGAAAATGTATTAGCTCATGCAACAAAAAATATGCTACAGCCTACTATGATGCAGAAAAAACACACATAAAATATTGAAACTTAGACTCGAAAACATATAAATAAAAATAAATATACTACACTGATAGAAAAAAACCAAAGTAAAATGAACTACAATCATATTTGAATTTAAAATGCGATTTTTAAATACAATCATAGTAAAATTAAATTAAATTCACTTTGATTCAAATATAAATTTATTAAAATGGCTTTTTTAATACGTTTATATTTAATCTTATTAAAAAACACTTTAATATATTAAATTTAAATATGAAATATATTTAAATTAAATATAACTCTTATGAAATATATTTAAATTAAATATAAAATATATTAAATCTAAATATTTTCATATTTATATCAAAATGTAAGTGAAAAATATTCAATATTAATAAAACCACTCTGGAATGAAAATTAATGGCATAAATTAGTGAAAATATTACAATTTCAGGGCTTTTTTCTATCGGTGTAGAGATGTTTTGCTGTACATAAAAAAAGTGCAGTTTTTTTTACTGCGCATCGATTTATAGCATATTTGATTGCGGTTAGCTGTCACACTAAATTATATTTAATTGCCGAATCACCTGTCATCAGTGTTTGCCGGCGGTTAGCTGCAGTTTCAAACTCTGAAAAGTAAGTTACAAACCGACCAAACCAATGCACAATTTTTGTGCAATATAATTCACATTTAATTTGATTTTCAATGTTGAATGCACTAATACTTATTAGGGGGCAACAAAGTGTCATTTCTCATTTACCAACAGTCAATAGCCAACAGCCCAACATGTCAAAGCTAATCCATAAACGATGCTCTCTTTTATTATTTTCTTTTTTTCCGAGTATTTGTTACTTTTTATGCGCATGCAGATAATTAATTTCATTGCACATTCGCCTGCTTGCTAATTTAATAAAATCATGTAAAATGGTGCAAAATGCTTTGCTGACTTTTTCCCATTGACACATTAATTAATTCGATTGTAAATCTAGTGTTTAAAATTGCTAAAATTCGCTACGAATTTTTGTTCATTATTAGAAACTAACTTGCTTAATTTGTGTGCGGGTCAAGTGAACTGTAAAAATCGGTTTTGTTTATGTGTGTTTTTATGCCAGTGAATTTCATATAATTATAAAGCCAAAAATCGCATTTATAGCGCGTAGGATTTGCCGTGCACAATCCCCCACCTCATTGCTAACACTGTCATAAAGTAGAAACCTTTATTGCTTGTACTTGGTTGAACAACTAAAGCCTGCGGGAAAACTTAAACCCCTATCACGCCCACCACATAGAGAGCATACAACAATACCCGAAAAGGGGGGGAGACGACACACACACACACACACACACACACACACACACACACACACAGTGTGCAATACTCGTAAACTTTTGCTTAAAGGAGCGAACCGAAAAAAACAAAGGTACGAAAGCGGCACTAAATGACGAAGTTTTAGGTACCCTGACGCAGCTTTACTTAGGTTTTTTTTTTACTTATGGATAGATGATAGATAAATGATGGATCACTGATATACTTTAACCAAAATGCATCTCCAGCTGCATGGCAAAACATATTTTTCTGATCATCAGACCTTCTGTAAAGGTCCACTCACACTTCAGCTCTATGCTCTGCCTTTTGTAGGTACTAGCAGTACAACAATGACTGAAAATGGGCGAAATGTGTAACCCGGACACCTAAACAAACAGTGCATACTTCCAGTCTCTGTGCCTGTCCCTGGTCCCTATCCCCACCCCACTGTGGACACATGCAAGGCGTGCAATAATGCGAGCCACTGGGCGTGGTGTTTGCCGTGTCAGAAGTATTTTGATTTGAAAATTTAAATTTTCACCCCATGCACAGCAACAACAACACCAACAACAAAGTAAAGAAGCCATGAAAAAGGTTGCCTTAGATCGGAGAAGGTGAGAAAAGGCACAAAAGACAAACAATGTTTGGTGGTGCCTGGCAACAAGTTTTATTTTTTATTGCTTACCAAATGAGCTGATGGCTGGGGGCAGGGTTCTGCGGATCTTGGGTTGTTAAGTTTGAGCCAATTTTAACTGGCAGCAAAAAGAGAGGATGGTGATGCCGGATAGGGGCGGCTATAAAAATGCATTCTTTATTTGGCTTAGAGATTTATTCGTTTGCCAACGAGTTGCTTATCAAAAAGAAATAAACGTAAGAGAAAGAGTGAGAGTCAGGGAGAGTTGAATGTGTGTGGCACGCAAAACGCGAATTTCTATTTCTTTGCACTACGTGATTTGCAATTTTCCAATTTCCCAAGAGCCGAAAAATAGAGTTAGAGCTATGCTGTGCCATGCTGCCATGCTCTCCGCGCGCTGTTTCACTCTTTTGTGGCATATCAAGGCGAACGAAGGAACGAACGAACACACAGACACAAAATGCGGTTGTCCACACGGCAAATGTCGGCTGGCATTTGATTTTTTTTTTTTGCTTGTTGCTTGGCAATTTTATTTGCCAGTCGAGTTGCGTATTTTATACATGACTACAGCGGTTATTCAGTTGGGGCAATTCTGTATCTAAAGTCGGCTGCAAAGTGCTGGAAATATTCAATCAACGCTAAATTGATATTTATAGAATATTTCCGGCTTTGGAAAAATCAATTCAAAATTCTGTTAAGATCTCGCTGTTTAAATATTAAAGTTCTGGGAATTTTTGTCTGGGGTTACACTTAGTCAATTATTACTGTTTGGTGTGGCCTGTCAGTGATTTGGTAGCATTTCAGCTTTGGTTTGTTTGCACTCCTGGCATCCTGCATTTGTATTGCATTTTATTTACGATTTCTTGCCCTTCCTTATTGCTGTTGTTGCTGCAGAATTTCCCCTACGCGATATGCACTTCCTGGTCTGATACCTCAACTTTGTATTTCCGCCATTTCTTTAGAATTCCCTTTCCCCTCCCGTTTTCCCTTCTGACGGCGTGGAGTAAGACCAGGCACTGTGATTTCTATTTTAACGCTGCCTTGGCTTCGCTCGAGGCAAATAAATATTTTTTGGCGCACGCGAGTCTTTCTTTCGTTTCTTTCGTTTCTTCCTTTCTTATTTTGTTGTGTGCACTCTCTCTTTCTGTTTGCCTGGAGATGTTTCTGTTTCGGTCTGGGCCCTGGTCCTACCATTGTCTGCCACACCATTTAATGTGTTTACCAGATAATCGAAATCATGGCATTTTTGTTTAGTTTTATTTGAAAACGCAGACACTTTGGCCCTGCCCATGCCAAAGGAATTTAGTCTATTTAAGTTTACTTTCTAATTTGTAGAAGTGAAGCCCCCCAGCCCACAGCCCCACAGATAAACAAGAAATATTTCTGCAATTACTTTGTTGCTCTTCTCAGTAGCTGCTCGACTGCAATTTTCGATTGTTGAGTGAGTCGTTGAAAAGTTTTGTAGATTTGCAAAAAGGCAATTCAGGGCACATACGATACACATTTCGACTCGTCAAAGGTTTTAGGCTGCTGCTGCTGCTCTATAATTAATTTCCTTGCAGACAAAAACTGCAAAAAACTTTTATAATTTATACGCGCATGAAGTCGAAAACTGAGCCGAGAGTCGACAGAGCTGCCTGATGTGTTGTCAGGCGATAAATACAGTTGTCAGCAGGGTGGTCGGGGTTGCCGCGGGTCGGGCAGAAGTTCAACTATTAATTACGTAACGGAAATGTAAATGTTTCGAGCAATTTGTGCGCCCCCAAAACAAAACACAGCTACGTGCAACACCCGACACGAAGTAGATAATTAGCAAAAAGTTGCAGCTAAAATAAAGTTGCTGCCTCACACCCACTCCGACTCTGTGTGTGTGTGTGTGTCCTTAGGTTGCCAGGGTCTGCTGACAAGGTGTTGCCAACAATTTTTGCATATGTCTTCCTTCCATTTTTTGGCAGTTGAGCAGCGGAAATTGCTGTCGGCACAACTTTCCTTTTTGTTGTGCAGCTCACAGCCCTGTGCGAAAAGCGGAAAGGAAAACGATTTATAATTTAGCTAATTTGATAAAGATGTGTGTGTGTGTGTGTGTGTGTTTTTATATTCGTTTAGTTCCCATCGTTTTTTATTGGACTTTCCCCTGGAGCCTCAAGGACGCTTTAACTTTTATCATATGGCAAATATTTTCCATGCACTTTTATTGCTTCAAAAGTTTATCCAAGTACAAATGAATGGGTTGGGAGGGGTGGAGGATAGACAAACTATTGAGCATTGTTTTACTTTTTGTTCGCAGAATGTTTGGCTTGTTGCACTCGACGTGTGCGGTGGTGGGGGGTTGCATGCTTTTTTTTTGCTATTGTTTTTTCAACGCTCTCGTAATGAGAAAAGTTTTTGGCATTCCAACAAATGTTTTCTCTCTGTCTGTCTGTCCGTCCTTCGTGTTGACTTTGTTTTTTATTGTATTTTAGGTTTTTAATTTTATACAAAAAATCATTTGGAATATTTGCATGCAAGATAAATACAAAAATGTGCAGTAATTTTTGGTTGCAGAATGTCAAATGACTGGATAATCTGGAATCAGCCATCCTCTTATTCCGCTCTCAATTTTCGCATAGTAAGTACTGCTCCAATACGGTCATTGGGACATGGCCATAAAACCCTTCTACCAGTCCACAAAATCCACACAAAAACAACGAATATGTCATTACGCATACGCACTGTGGGCGTTAACCGTTAGAGTTAAACAAATGCGGGCACTCAGAGGGATAGAGATCGCTGCAAAAGCTCTCACTGCGGCAATGCAAAAATTTAATTTCCCTCACCAACAGCCCAAAAAAATGTTGGAGGCAGAGCAACGCCTAATGGGATGCAGTGGGGTGGGTGTAGGGTGTAGGGGGAGTAGGAATATTGTCGGTTCTGCCCCTACGACAGTTACAAGTGCTGGCAGAGACTTGCCAAAAATAGTCAGCCAGCGCTGGCCAGCGAGCCAAACAAGCCGCATTAATTAGTGGCCAAGGACATGGACATGAAAGTTCCTGCAGCTCGCTGGGCTCTCTCTCTCTCTGTCTCACTCGCTCTCAACTTTTGCGTTTTACATTAAACAATTTTTTTTTTTTGTCTCTGTAGTCCGCTGTTGCTTTACTCCTGCTGCCATGACAAATTGGACGTGCTCTCTGGAGTGTCCAAAGTGGCGAAGTTATTACTACACTATGTAGTCCTTGGATCCTGGGACCTCCCGCCGCTGCCGCTTCCTTCAAACAGTTGCTTCGACTGCGCTGTGTTATGCTGTGCTGTGCATTTGTTTAACGATATTTCCGCTTTGGTATAGCGCTGGCTGGCAGCTAGCGATGCCCTTTGCCTGATATGCATTGAGTGCATTAGTTGCATATGTATAACTGTCTGTCTGCCCTGTATCTGTATTTTGCAAGCGAGAGTGGAGGAGAGAGACAGAGAGAGTAGCTGTGGGAGTGTGCTGCATCGCTGTGTGTGTATTTTTCGGACTGTTATGTATTTTGCGCTGACACTAAAAGCTATTTGTAAATTTTCGTGGCTGCAATTATGTTTGCTGTACAGTTTCCTCGTTTCACCCACCACTTCTACACCACTTGCCGCACTTAACACATTCCCAACGCTCTGTACGTCCCTTCCTCCTGCCATCCCTCTTGGCCTGCTTCTTTTTTTGTATTTGTTTGTTGGCTGGCCATGTGGCTTTACTGGTTATTATTAGTTTGCTGCGGCTTGCACACTGTGTCCTGTGGGGTCCATCCTTTCTTAGTGCGTGCCCACATCGTGCATTCATATATGCAAATAAACTCTGTGCATATAAATGCTGGCACTATCGGCCGATAACATTTCGCTTGCTCGCTGCTTTGCTGTAAGCAGGCTTAAAGTTTTCTTTAAATTTTATGGCACATAAAAAGCAGTTTTAGTAGCTTAATTTTTGGCACATTATTTTCATATTTATTATTTTTCGCTTGCATTTTTATTTTCTGCCACATTTGCGTTGTTGCATAAATTTTAAGTTAATTTTCAGACATTTACGTCAGCTGGTCGGAAGTGACGAGAGCATAACATGAATTGCCTATCGGCAGTTTAACCGACACGTGGCCACTTTTTTCACACACTCTCTCTCGCTCGCTCTCTCTCCTGGGGCGATATGACCAACTGCACACATCCGGTTGCCATTTAAATTATTGCATCCGTTCCATTAAAAAAAACAACAACAACAAAAAACCCCGCCACGCTATAAATTAACAGAAGCCTCAGGCGGCTGGTCAGGCAGGTAGGCAAAAATATGCATATAAAGTGGTAACCGAGACCAAAAATATATATCTAATAATTTGCCAGTGTCTGTGTGCTCGGGGGGCAGCAGATGCTGCAGCAAGGTTTACTTAAAATATGCCAAACAAATTATGTTCACACTTCAACGGAAGGCCAAACTTCGATGGCGCCAACGCCTGGCCCATATCGAGAGAGCAGAGCAGCCGCCGCACATTTTCCATTTTGTAGGTTGCTGCTACAAATCATTCGGGAGGGGACATGAAATATTGCTGGTGGAGCTTAGAACGTGCTCACAGCGTTAAAGTGTCATTACTGGGCTTAATGAGTCGGCCAACTGCACGAGAACGCACACACACACACACACACACACACACTGACTCCAGACAAAAAGGCAGCGAGACCAAATGAAGAGAGAGACTGTAAAACGAGACAGTAACAGATACAGAAACACCAAAAAAAAGACTACAGAGATGGCCAGGCAGCCAGACAGAGGACGGACAGCAGTCGGAAGGAGCAAAAGATGGCGTGAAAGTGAAAAAATGTGTAGCATGCAAACAGGCGCAAAACTACATTGTTCATTGTCTGGCTCTAATTTATGTGGCTGCTCTTGGTTGGTCAGCCAGAGCCAGCGACAGGGCCCAATAAATAATAGTTCTTGCGGCGCGGAGCCACACTTAAACGATAGGGTATTAGGTGGGCGTATTGGCACATTTTCTATGAATATTTTGTTACTTTTTCTAGGCTTCATTTTTATGTGATAAACCCTTAAAATTATTGGCCCAAAAAATGTGCAACTTGGATGACTTTTATTCACTTTAAATATACCCCATCCAGGGTACCATTTGGCGCACATTTTCTAACATTTTACTTAGTTTTCAGCAACATCCAAATGAAATGGATGACTCGTCGCCGGCATTGTTGCTTCTGCACTTGATTAGTTACGTCCTGACGTGGAAAAACAAACCCATTAACACTCATACGTCACGTTGTCTGCGGTGGAGTGCAATTCTAAGCATCTCGAGGAGGCGCCTCGAGTAGCGCACCAATACACCGACGCACTCTCGACTCCTCTGGCCACATAAATTGTGGCACCCAAAATGCATAAACCAAGCATGTCGCGCAATCATTTTCAGCTGCCACGTGCCCCGGCATACATTTTGTGCATTTTATGGGGGAGGTTGGACACTCAGACTCAGACACAGCCACCAACTGCTTCGCCTTCGACTGCTGCTGCTGCTGCTGCTGCAGCTGCAGCTGCGGGCTACTTTGGCCCAAAAAGGAACAAACAAATGGCCAGAAAATGGGGGAGGTATGGAAAAGCTGCAGCTAGGGCAGTTGGCAGTTGGAGTTGGGTAGAATTTTAAAGCTGATTACTCAATAACTTTGCCTTGGAGTGCATAAAATGCGAAGCATATCCTTCGAGTGCATAACTCCTTGCGCACCCCCACACACCGTGGCACTCGCAGAGCTTTCAGCTGCCTTGCCACTCGTTTTATGTGCACTTAAATTGTGTTTGTTATTAAAGTCTGTACGGCTCCTTCTCCTTCCTTCCTTCTTCTGCTCCTGCTTCTCCATTGGGTTTTTTCTACCGCCTGTTGTTGTTTTCCACCTGGACCAAATGAAATTTATGCTCAAATTGAGTTGTGTTTCGTGTGCGTCGAAGTGTTTCTACGGGTAAAATGCAACCGGCTTCGGCTCTGGCTACGTCTCCGTGTACTACTTGGCAACCTTTTTCACATAATTTGAGACACTTAAGTGAATAATTTATGCTTGCAACATAATTGAGTTGCAGCTGGCTCTGGCTTCTGGCTCAAGCAGCACTTAAACCTTCGAGCAAAAACACTTTGAGGTCACAAAAATATCAACAAAGAAGCACAACAAAAAGAATTTTCCTTGTAAGTTTTGGGTAAAAGAAAAAATAAACTGAAAAAGCTGAGTTTTGATTCAATGAAAATGTCAGTGGAGTGCTAATGGAGAGTGCAACCCTCTATAGAACTCATCTAAGACATCGTTTGACATTCAAATATTTCCACAAAAAGCTGCCAACTTTAATAGACAATTTTTATTCCATGTCTGGTTGTAAATTGAAAAATTGTATTCCTCGATTTGCTTGCCATCAGCAGCAGTTATTCAATTTGAAAATTACTAAAAAATATGTTACATATTTTTTACAACCAGAGCTGTCAAAGTCACTTCAGTGATCCCAAAAACCACGCAACAAACGGACAAAAAATTGTAATAAAAATGAATTTTCGTGGATATATTCCACTCTAACATAGCCCAATTTTATGATGCTTCTATTTTATTATTTAAATTTGCAGTAAATTCAATTAGGCCACTGTTAAAAATAGCAAGGACGCACAAACACACACACACAGACCCAAGGGGGAAAAATAGAAGAGTCCTTGCCACATGGCTGAAATTCAATTACAACCGCTAATGCCACTTGTATTGCAGTGTAGTACCCGCGCAACCCGCAGACTCTGTACAAGCTCTAAATACCTGTAATTCGGCAAATTTAATTTCATAAAAAGTTGAACTTCAATAAGCGACAAAGTTTCACATGGTCGTCGGCCCTTATAATTGTGGTCTGCCTATCTCGCTCTCTCTACCACTCTCTCTCTCTGTCTCTGTCTGTCTGTGTGAGTGTTGACCAGTTTTTGTTAAGCGTACACCGCAGTGCAGACCGCAAACAAATATGATCAGACATCCGACGAGTGACGTGGGGATAAGCAACAACCAACAGTAAAAAAAAAGGGTGGCTTTCCCAACGTCAGAGCAAGTGGCAACACGGCGGATGAATACGGCTTATGCAAGCAAACTGTGCACACTGACACACCTCCTCTCACGCACACTGGCAGCACTCTTAACAAAACACAGACACACCTCTCCCACGCATACGCACATTGCCACACGCAAATATCAAAAAAAGTTAAGCTAAAAAAACATTTAAATGTTGCATACTTTTCTGCGGTGGCTGAACAAAAAACAAACATACAAATTATGTACCCCGCATAACTATGAAATATATAAAATTAAGTGTGTGCTTAAAAATAAATTTATGAAATTAAGCTAACAGCCATTTGGGGTATGCAGACTGCAGACTGCATTTTAATTTCATTTAGTGCGCTAAATTTATTAACTAAAAAACCCCCACGACTTGCAAATAAATTGAAAAAAATATATATATATATTTAATCAAATGCGCTGGCACACAGAGAACACAGAGAATGAGAGAAATCGCATTCTCAAACAATTTTTGTGCAATGGAAAAAAATTCTAATTTATTGAGTTAACGCCCATTTTTACACCCTCTGCACATGAACAGGATTTAGCCATTGGCCCCACGGCCCCACCCACACCCACACCCCTCACGGCTCATAGTCACGCCCGGTTGCATTCCACCACCAGCCATGACCATAACACAGTCTAAAATTCTACATGCAAAAAAAAAACATATATAGAGGGAAAATTTAACGAAAAATTGCCCAACTCAGTGCTGCTGCGACTTTGGCCCCGCTGCCTGTCGTCGACAAATGCAATTTTCACGTTGCTGATGAGAGGCGATCCGATCCCAGCGACCCACAGCGAACACGCATCCACACCGAACAAAACCTTTTCTGGATTTTTACCACACAAACATTTTCGGCTGTGTGCCGGCAAAGGCACAAAACCAAAAAAAAAAAAACAAATTAAAAACTTGCAAAAATTTTAATGGAATTTTTTTTGTTTGGTTCCCCTCTATTTCCACGCTCTGCTCTCAATCTGCCACTCCCTTCTGCTACGCTTCGCTCCAGTTGCTGGGTGTCATCCTGGCTGTCGTTGTTGGCGGTGGCATTGCGGAAATTGTTGTCCCCTTTTGATTGTCAAGCGTCGGCTTACACACATAAATGTCACATCAGCATACTATACGAGAACAGGGCGTCCAGGGCGTTATGCAAGTGGCAGTCGGGCAGGGTTTTAGGGTTAGATGGAGCATCAAAAATAAAAGTTTAGAAAAATATACGACAGGTTTTCAGTGAAATGCTGTCTTAAATGGCATTCCGAACTAAAGCTTTGGTTTGAAGTTCATATTTAACGAGCAGAGAAATCTATGCATCAAAATATTATATTTTCTCCTTTAAAACTCAACTTATATTAACTAAAATCTTCGTGTCTTGTCTTGGTTAACAACTAAGTACAAAATATATGTAAAAAATATTAATTTAAACCAACAATTTCAATCTTATAACCCGAATAAGTATATGTACAACATATTTACACAATTGCAGACAAAAAGTCCTACAATTGAGACAGAGCTAAAGCTATGGTTACCCCCCCTGGCACTGAATGGAACTACAGCTTATCGGGCGCATAGAAACTATTCCACACTGGCTCTATTTTCTGCAGCTCCGGCAGAGTTTTGTACTCAAACTCGGCGCCAATGTTCAGACACTTGATGTTCGACTCATTCTCGAGCGGTGCAAACTTCAGCGACTGAATGCTCTCACAATTGGGATCTCCATTGGCAGCGAAGCTCGTCCAGATGTCGATCATGCCCATGATGACCTTATGCTCGGGCGAATCCGGTGCCGACTGGTGTGAGAGCATGCTGTGAAAGATGTAGCACAGATCATCGCCGTGGCAAACGCCACGCATTTGATGGCCACAGAGCACGATGCGTATGGCATTGCAGAGCTTTGAGTCATAGTCGAAGCGATACAAATAGGTGGGCGCACTGCCCTGACGCACTCGCGTCAATGCGGCACGATAGATGGGATGCCAGAACTCGCGATAGGAGCTGAGCTCGAGGAACTTCATCATGCTGGCCTCATTGCAGACCTCCTCGCCAAAGTAGGCGCGCTTCAGCTGCAGGCCATAGTTCTCACGCAGCTTGGCATCCAGATTGTTGCTTAAATCATTGGGCAATAAATTCTTGCAATTGCCCACCTCATCCAAGGTGGCCGTGCGACGGGAGACCTCTAAATAATAGAGGAAAATCATGTAAGAAAGTTCCTACCAAGGAGAGCTAGCCAAAAACTCACCTGGATAAAAGAGCAAACCCTCGAAGCTGGTGCCGCCGAACATAATGGGCACCCTGTTGCTCCAGCTGTTCTGCATTAAATCATGTGGTGGCCTATCAATCACCGTGTGCGCTGTGCTGTAGGGCTCCACCACAGGTCCAAAGGCAAATAACACACGATTATGCTTCTCATCCTTGCTCAAGACTGTGGCCGACGCTTTGACTATCTCTCCGCCATTTACAGAGCTCAAAAACTCAAAGATTGGCTTGTCCTTGTTATCGCCCGTGTAGCCCAGTTTCTGGGCCAGACGATAGGCCCAATCATTCCGGGGCGGATATGCCCAAGGACACAACACACTGCCCGACATAACGATGGCCTTGTGCATCAAACCCTCTGTCTGTGGACTCAACGTGAGGAAGTGAGTCGAGGCACCGCCAGCACTCTCCCCAAAGAGCGTAACATTCTTGGGATCCCCACCGAATGCTTCGATGTTCTGCTGCACCCAACGCAGGCCCATTATCTGATCCTTGAGTCCTGCATTTCCGGGCACATTCAACTGCGGATCATCGAGGCTAAGGAAGCCCAGGGCGCCAAGTCGATAGGCCACTGTGACCAGCACCACATCCTTGGACATGAAAAAGTCCGGACTGTACATATCCCGCGAGGCCTCACCCACCTGAAAGCCACCGCCATAGATCCAAACCATCACGGGACGCAGTTTATTCGGTTGCAGCTGTTAAAATTAATGCGAAAATTAATATTTTATTTCACATTTGTTTTTGTTTACTCACATCCTTGGCATACACATTCAGATACAGGCAATCCTCGGAGCCAGCGAACTTCCTGAAGAACATGTGTGTCTGCAGTGGCTTGTCGGCTACCGAAGTGCAATCCAACTCTCGATCCCATGGCTCCACTGGCTCTGGCGCCCTGAAACGCAGCTCACCCAACGGCGGCTTGGCAAATGGTATCTTCTCGAAGCTAATGTAACTTCCACCCCAAATGGTATTCCGCTTCACACCGCGCACACTGCCCAGATTTGTCTTGACCACAGAATAAATGGCTGTGGCAAGTTTGCGCTGCTCATATTTGAAGCTGAGTACCCTGAAAAGTTGCAAGCAAATGTTTGGATTATAAATGCACAGGTTAACGATTTTTTACAGCTTTTAAAATTTATTTTTTGAGTATTGTTATCGTGAGTTTCATTCCTATCTTGAATCTAAAGGTAATACTTTCGTGTGCGAAAGGCAGTCACGCAATGGGGCCATGCCACCAACGGGCGTAGCAGTTTCAATGTCATTTTGTGGTGGTCTCTTTGTTGGTTTTGAAAGTCTTACGAATTGTCAACAGGCTTTTGACCAACCTCAACGCGATTCGCTTAACATGCACAAACAGTCTTCTACGTATTTTTCTATACACATAACTCTCTGTGTACTTTGATTTTTTTTATGGATAATTTGTGGGTGGGCGTGAGGCATGATTTTAGCATTTTATGGTTTATTTTTATATTACTGCGCACTGCGCACCTTCGGTATAAACAAAACAATTTTATTTGTTAACTGGCATTCTGCAAGTGCACTGACACAATTCGCTCACCATTAATGGTACACGAATGCATACAAATCGGTAATTACAAATTGTATTCCACACAGACAGACAGACAGACACAAAAGAGAGAAAGGCAACACAGATCGAAAGATTGGAGCTGATGAGGGGAGAGAATACGTGACTGCCATGTGGCTGAGAAAGTAAACAGAAAGCCAATAGAAATTATAGAAATAATCTACATACAGTTGTCATTAAGAAATGCATTTAAAATAGTTGATGCAAGCAAAAACTAACAAAGCAAAACTAATTAAGGCAATAAAATCGAATTTTATGAGTACTTTGTTGCAATCATTTAACAACTGCTTTGACTAGCTTTAAGTGCAAGTGTGATTCAATTTATCTTATCAGTAAGTATAGCTAAATATACTACAACAAATCAATACGATAAAGTGTGTGTGTTTTTACAGTTTGATGTTTATTTTGTTATGGTTAAATAAGAGATGCCTAGCAACAAAAATACCACTCACTAATCCCATTCATTTCACATAGCCATAACTGTACATATATTAATTTCTACGATTTATCTATCGCACAACACACACACACATCGAAATAGCTTATATAATTTTTTTAATTTTTTTTTGTTGGGGCTAAAAAGCTGTCGTGTCATGCCCGTGAAGCAGAAATCGGCGTCTATCACCTGAAAGTGAAATGAACCCTGTACCCTACCCTAGAGACTTATCAGTATGGTTGCTACATTTATTTATATGTACAAAAACCAATTAAGTTGTCAGGAAATTATTCATACAGTATAGACAACGTGTTATGGAGTTTTTATTATAAAAAAAGGGGTTTCATATAAAAGAGACACAAACGGACATTAAAAGAAATGATTAAAGAAATGTGGCAGTATTAATTATATTATATATAATTGGTATAAACCCAATAGAGCTAGGAGCTACATATCTTCCTATTTAATTGCATGTCTCTATGTGTAAACGATTATAATTAAAAGAAATAATGCAGTTAATAAGGTTTATAATTAAATTACACCTCAAAATACCAACAATAACGGCAGCTGAAGTCCAAATCTTTTACGCTTGGAAACTCTTTTGATACTCTTTGATTGAAAGCTTGAAAGGTATTTGCATTTCTACACCAATGCAAAAAAGCCCTGAAATTTTAATATTTTCACTCATTTATGCCTTTGATTTTGATCCAAGAGTGAATTGAATATTTTTCACTTAAATTTTGATATATTTATGAAAATATTTAAATTTAATATATTTTATATTTAATTTTAATATACTTCATATTTTCATGTAATATATTATATTTTTTTAAAGTGTTTTGTATTTAGATTAAATATGAACGTATTAAAAAGCCATTTTAATACATTTATAATTGAATCAAAATGTATTCTATTTAATTTTACTAAGCTTGTATTTAAAAATCGCATTTTAAATTCAAATATGATTGTAGTTAATTTTACTTTGGTTTTTTTCTATCAATGTATGAAAACTAGTGTGAAGACTGATAGCTTCCTAGGAACAATTTCTCAATTTCTTTGTTAATTTTAAGGTAATCCCATAAACCATTAAACACTTTTCCATTTTTCTTTGCTCTGCCAGGGCATTCACACTTCGACTCACACAAAGTACGCACCTTTCTTTTTATGCTTTTCAAATACAATAAAAAAAAAAACCTATATAAACATAGACGCGTAGCCAGCCCGCACTTTAACAAATATATATGTATATTTGCAATTAACACAATTGCATGGCTTTGCCAATAATTTATGTTAAAAATACTAACCATCCGCAAAATTGCTAATAGACCTGCGGAAAACGTGCAAAAAATAAGCAAACAAATGGAACAACGGTGAAACAGTAAAAACAAAAACAAAAACAACAACAATAAAAAATCACTAACGAATGCCGCCGCAACAATGGAAGCATCGCGCATGAATCAGACAGAGTGGTGGGGTGAAAGGGAAGGGACAAAAAACAAACGGCAAAAGAGGAACAAGACAAAAAAGAAGAAGCAGCATCATTAAGTTTATGCAAAACAACAAAACAAAACAAAAACAAGCAGCAGGCAGAAAATCCACAAAAAAACCAACCAGCAGCAGAGGCAAAAGTTTGCGCAACAATTTCACCAACACAACATATACGATACGATACGATATCATATGTGTACGCATATTTTAATGCATGTCTGTATTGCAAAGCCGAAGCCGAAGCCAAAGCCACTTCCCTCCAGACCTCCCCACCGCCACCACTAACACTACGTGGAGAGAGAGACCGACCTCAAACACACAGAAAATCATTTAACGCTTCAAGCAAACGAGGAAAAGCCAAGATAGTAAAAACGAGGAAACACTCGAACTCTCGCACTCACTTAAAGGTCAGCTTCAGCATATCCATGAAGCGTGTGGCCATCTTTTCCCTTTAGTTTTTCACACTTTTATCACACTTTTTCATGAACACACGACGACAGCGACGACGACACAAAAGCAAATTGAATATTTTACAAGCGTTTTACAATTTGCTATGGGAGCGTGTCAGAGATGCAAGACAGACGCAGACGGAGATGGGGAGGGGAGACCCACAGAGAAAGTGTCACAATGTTTAAACTCCAGTTAGCGCGAGAGTCGGGCTGGGGCGGTACGCAGTTGGTGTAAAACGCTTCACGCGAGAGTGCGGCAGAGACTGACTAAAGTCGGGCCGATCGTGGGCTATGGTATCCATATACTAAGCTCCAACAGCAGCAGCTAACACGCCCGCTCTCTACCACCAGTTGCTCACAGACACACACACACACCCGCTGCACTCTCCCACTGATTATTTTCTGCCGCTGCTCTCCCACTGATTATTTTCTGCCGCTGCTCTCACACTGCTTGTTCGCTCAGAGAATGGGAGACACAAACAGCTGTTTGTTTACCTGCTCTCTGCATTCCAAATACCAGAATGAATACATACCGGTTGTGCATAAGCTCTGAAAGCTTAAAGCTTCTGCTATTAACATAATGTTAGCTGGGAATGAATCGATCGCTGTTCAGATCGCTTTTGAATCACATAAATACGAATACATACATATCTACATACATGTTCCGGAACTTCATACAATAAAAAGTGTGTTAACCCACAAAATAAACAAGTTGCACGTCCGACAGCTGAACCACCTTGAAAGTGAACCTAAACTTTGGCTAATTATTAAAGCAGCAGAGCAGGGCAGACCAGAGCAGACAAGAGCAGCGCTCTCAAAAGCTTTTTTTCCACAAAGCACCACTTAATGAGTGCATAGTATAGCCAGTTACTAGTGCATACAAGCAGACAGACATTAATAGGTTTTTTTTGTTTCTCAACAACATAATGGCACAATGTGACTGTGAACTTGACTTTGGTCTGTTAATTATGCAATTGACATGTGTCAGCAGTGTCCCAGCACTCGATACGATTGAGTAAAAACTGCTGATGCATTGATTTCTTTATTGAAAAGGGGTGGTCTGTGGGTGGGTGGTTGGCTGTCAATCGTAACATATCCATTTATAGATGAAAGTCATCTGGCGTTGTATGGGCTGGCTCACTTTGTGTTATAACTGTATCTGCCTCTGCGGATGGCACATCATCACATAGTATGGTTTGTAGGCAGATGACTAAAAGGAAACTAATGGGAAATAAATAGAATAGGAAATGGGGTAGCAATAGAATTATATACGCTACCCAAGCAACAAGCAGACTCCAATTGCTGTAGACATTTTGTTGTATCTCGCTGACTGTCACGATTGAAACTAAACTGAGAAAATCAGCCAAGATTATGGCTAGCAAAGCGATGCCAGTTAATAGAAATAATTTACTTTAATGATTAGCACTTATCAGCTGATTCGCAAGCTCAAAAACTACAGTCGCTTGCATTATCCAACCAGACTCTCTCATACATTTCCAGCCCCAAAAAGGTTAATGTGCTCTCTAATTAAACAATAATTATAACCGCCAATCAACGTGACAAAAGCAAAAGGCAAACAAAAAATATAGAGAATACCATTTTAATGGTAACCAATTAGCAAGGAATTAGTCATGCAGCATTTAATCCTACAATTTGTCTATCTTTGAGTATTAATTTTTTTGGAACATGTGCGATAATTTGCAGCACATTTAGCAGGGATATCACCCAGACGGTCTGTATGACGTCTGTGGTTTCAGATTTATGCTCTAACAAATCGAAGTTTTATTAGCATGACAATGGCAATGCAGTCACAAGGCGATAATTCAGAGTTTGAGCTGATTCATACTTACTTTTGTATAAAATCCCAGTTGGTTATGAGCCGCGGCACATCACTGCTTCGGCGGAAACTTAACAATTTCACAGCACTCAAAAGTTTTCTCATTTTAAATATTTGATAACTAAATCAAAGTATTTTTTCAATTTATTCCAAATACATTTGAGAGTTTTTTCTTTTGTGGTTTTTATGTTTTTTTTTTATTAAAATATGGATTTATATACCTTTTCAAATTACATTACATAGTTTCATTTTGCATCACATGACTTTGAAGCTTTTTTTTGACAAAAAAAAACGGACTCGAATACATAGAGAAGTTTCTTGCATAAGGAATATACATACATATATATTTTGAAACATTTAAACTTCTTGTGCGCAACAATTCTCTACAACAATTCTCAAATTATCATCAGTTTTTTTGTTATTTATTAGTTTTGTTTTTTTAGTTCTTTTTTTTTTTGGTTGTTATCTATAAACATATTCTAAAAAATTATGTAAAACTCTTGGACAGGTTTTCCTCTTTTGTCTTGTTTTTGTTTTGTTGTTTGTTCAAAAAAACGTATGCATATAAAACAGGTAAATATCCAAAAGACTTAAGCTACAAATATATATAAATAAATTTTCGGATTAAATATATTTATAGGTATATGTTTTTAAAAAACACAAATGGAAAATGATTGGCATTTTACTGGGGGGGTGTAAGATTGTGCGCGGCTTTTGCTAATTGGAAGAAAAATATATAATTGAAATCCTAACTATAATTTACATATGTGTGCGTTTCGGAGTAGAGGGCTCCTTAAACTTATGTCAATAGAAAATATGCTTGATATATGTTTGTTTGTTTGTGGGTTGGTTGATTGGTTTTTTGTTTCAATTAGCGACGCGACTCATTTAAAGGAACATTTAAATAGATTTATAACATTTTCGCTTAGCTCAGATTCCTTGGCTGTCTTTGTTTACTGTTTTTGTTTTGTTTTTGTTTTTATTTTGTTTCTTTGTAGTTTCTCATAGAAGGTACTTCAGTTGCGACTTGTGTTTCATACTCATAACTACTGTCTGGCTTAGATTACGCTTCACGATATAGTTTCAGACCTATTCCAGATAGATTTTGAAGCTGCTAAAACTTTAACACACTTAAATAGAATCTTTCGATATTGGCAAAAACTTAACAACAGTAGAGGGGGAGGGGCTTTTTCTTTTCTTTTCTTTACGTTTTGTTTTTGTTTTAGGTCTAAAGCTACGCTTTTGCATTGTTTTGAACAGAGGCTTTCGAACATAAAGCTGTCAGAATCGTACAGATAAAGCTACAGATCTACAACTAAGTGGAGATACTCCACACATTCCATTCCATTCCATTCCATACCAAAGGCCAGTCGCAATCGCAATTGCAATTCCGTCCACCTCAAAGCAGTTCGTCGCGCCTAAAGAAACTCTCCCAGACCATCAGCTTACGCAGCTCGGGCACATCGATTACTTTCAGCTCATCGGATATATTAAGGCACTTTAGCTGATGCTTCTCCACAGACGCCGCAGACACGGGCTGCCACAGTTCCGACTGATCTGGATCAAAATTGGGATTGCCATAGGCAGCAAAATGTGTCCACAGGCCCACCAGACGCTCAATGCACTTGTATTCGCGCGTATGAATCTTCTGTTTGCGGGCCAGTGAATTGTAGAAGAGATAGGAGAGATCGTCGCCGTGGCAGGTGCCACGCACCTTCTTGCCACAGCTCAGGATGCGCAGGTGATTGAAGTGCTTTGAATCGAAGTCAAAGCGATACAAATAGGTGGGTGCACTCCTGGCATACTCCAGGCGGGACAATACTGTGCGATAGATGGGAAACCAGAAGTACTCATGGGAGACCATCTATAAACAGAAGGAAATAAAGATTTTTAGTTAAGTAAAAAGAAAGTCAGGCATATATATGTTTATCGCCCACCTTTAGGTACTCGTGAAGTGTGTCCAGACTTGGCGTTTTATCACCATAGTAGCACTCCCTCAACTGTTCGCCATAGTCTTTGCATAGAGCACTCTCTCGATCCATATTCAGTTCAATGGGCACCACAAATCGGCAATCATCCAGCTCATTCAGACAATGGGGCTTGGCTTTGGTCTCCGCATACAGCAGCAGACCCTCATTGGAGACGCCACCCAGCACGAGGGGTATACTATTACTCCAGGCGGTGCGCATCATTTCAATCGGCTTCTTGGGCACCACACAGTGGCTCGTTTCGAACGGTTCGATGACGGGGCCAAAGGAGAAACCAATACGCTCCTTTTTCTCCGCATCGATGCACATATCGCCGTTCGCTTTGATTATGTCCGAACCCTTGGCATTGTTGAGAAAGTCCCAGACATCGCGGGTATTATTCTCACCCGTGTAGCCCGCCTGGACGGCTAAACGATATGGCCAATTGCGCTGTGGCGTCACCGCCCACGGCGAGAGTGTGTTGCCCGACATGCAGATGGCCTTGTGGAAGAGGCCGCGTGTCTGCTCTGTGATCATCATGTAGTGTACGGAGGCGCTGCCAGCGCTATCACCAAAAATAGTTATGTTCCCGGAATCACCGCCAAACCGAGAACAATTGGCCTTAACCCAACGCAGGGCCATCACCTGATCCTTGAGCCCAGCATTGCCGGGTACATCAAGCTCAGGATCATCTAAGCAAAGGAAACCTAATGGCAACAACAGAGACACAAAAATTAGCTTGAAAATATAATTAAATTTTGGACTAAATTTACTTACCTAATGGACCCAATCGATAGTTGATGGATATCACGACGACATCTTCGCGCAGCAAATAGTCGGGACTGTAGCACTCGCGGGAGGCCTCACCAAATTGAAAGCCACCGCCATAGATCCAGACCATCACGGGCATGGGTTTGGTGGGATATAACTAAGTGAGTTAAAACCTATTAGTACATTCCATATGCAAATATTTTAGCATCAAACCCAACTCACATTCTTTGTGTAGACATTGAGGTACAGGCAATCCTCGGAGCCATCTGTCATATCGAATACAAAATGCTTTTGCAATGGCTTTGGACCCTGTGACGTACAGCTGCGCACCTCTGTCCAGATCTCTGGCGGTTGTGGGGCCTTATAGCGCAGCTCTCCGAGTGGTGGCTTGGCAAAGGGTATGCGCTCGAAACTGAAATATGGCTGGCCATAAATGGACTTCCGTTTGACACCCTTAATGGGTCCATACGTAGTGCTAACGACAGTCTTTTCGCTCGTTCTATAGCGACGCTGTTGCACCTTGAAGTCCACCATTCTGCAAAGAGTCGAGAGAAAAACCAAAACACAATTTAGAGAGAGAGACTTATTGAGACTTGAAATGTAATCAGCGTAAAATAAAACGAAATGTTACCATTAATCAGCAACAATAAACGACGTCAGCTTTGCTGATATTGATGGGACTGTCTTTTCCGTTTAACTTTTTTTTCATGCTGATAAGTTAAATTTTTTATCAGCCTTTTTTTGTTGTTTTTGTTTGTTTGGTTGCCCCAGGTGTGTGCCATTTATCAGCACCCCAAACCCCCAACAGCATAGACCGTCTCGAATCATTTTAAATCGGTAAGCAATGTTGTTTCTTTTTTTTTCTTTCTTTCTGTTTGTATTTATTTTGTATAAACAAAATCCACTTTGCTCTGGTATCATTCGTCTCGCTTTTTGGTATCAATAGATAGACAAAAGTATGAAAAGCAAACAAATTTCCCAGAGTGTAAGTCATTCAACTGGGGGAGCAAACACAAATCAAGGGCAAAAGGCCATTGGAATTATACTTTTTCTTTAAGGTTAATTTTTGTATATAACTTTTTGGTAGATAAGTGAATGGATCTAATGGGATTAAAATAGAGAGAGATTTTATGTTCTCTACCGGAATTGGGTTAATCGGTATACAAAAAAAGACCTCAAGGCTGCACACTTGCTGTACGAATTTATGAATTCAAGATAAATGGTTAATGTGCCTCCAGGAATTCCCCATAAAAATGTATTAATAAATGTGTGCCTCAAGGTTTTTTATTTTATTGATAAGGTGTACTTAAATCTTAATTCTTGAAAATAGAAGAGACCTTTTATGTTCTGCCAAAAATAGCCACCATACAAATTAAATTCAAATTTATGACGACCTCAAGGTTTTATTTTTATTGATAAGGTGTACCAAATACTTTCAGTTTTTGCTTAGTTTTTTTTGCACTTAAATCGTGAATTTTGTGCATGTTTAAATAAGAATTTATGCCCCCACCATATATGTATACGCGGCTTTTGTTTATCGATTGCCCTTAATGGTTTCATCAGGTACACAAAATAAAAACGATTCCGTCATAGTAATTTTCTATTTTGATTGCCTGATGCAAAAAGCAAAGCCAAATGAAACGTGTTTCAAATTTAAATTATGCATGTTATGGCACACACACACACACACACACACACACACACACACCCACACACACACATGTCATAAAAGCAAAAGGAAATAAAGAATGAACTCAGCCAAGTGATCATCTTCTTCTGCGTCTGTCCACAGGCTTTTGTTTTCTTTTGTTCAACAAAACAAAAAAAAAATGTCATCAGCAAAAACCAAGGACAAACGAAAACCGAAAAATATATATCAAAATTTATGTTTATTAATAGCCGTAACGAGCTGTTGCCCATTTTTCGACTCACTTCAAAGATGAAAGTCCCCCAAAAACGCATGATGTGAATAATACATCCGGAGCAATTTTCATTCTCGCGTAGACCTTGGCCTTGAACTTAAGACAAAGGGAAATTGTTTCGGGCGGGAACAGGGAATTGGGAACGCTTAGGCTAATGGTCGGCACCTATAAAAAGAAAGTCAATATAAATAATGTTTATGACGCTGGGGGAGGGGGGCGCTCTGCTGTAGTCATAAAAGATTATGTCCTAATGCCAGGCTTGCGTGTAAAAGTCCAATTCCTCATTGGTTGCACACACCTAGATGGCATCGTGGGGACTGACCATTGAGCTTAAGGGTCAGTTGTAAAATGCTGAAAGGGCCAGCGCCAACCTACACAAATAAGTTGATGGTTGATGGTTAATTTGTTGCGCCCTTTTGTGTCACAAATTAAACAGAATATTGAACACCTACTTTTGATGAAATCCGAAAAATTCCCATCAAATTTTCAATCTGTATAAATACGTAATTTGTTTTCCAATTTGCTGGCTGCTTAGTATATGATTTTCCTTTCCTGATTGTTGACTTTATTTTCATATTTTTGAAAACTTGTTGGAAAATCTTTGTGCTAAACGATCTTGTGTCTCCTCTCACTGATTTATGTGTTATTTTTGGCCGCTGTACAACAAAATCTCAAGCGATAAATTTGAAGAAAAATAAACAAGAACAAGATTTCTTTTTTTTTCTTTTTGCTTACACTAAGCAGGCAAATATTCAGCTGCTTATGAGCATGAAGTGACGACAGCAGATGCCGCCAGAGCAGGGCAGAAAATACCAGCGAACCAAAGGCAAATAAACTTTGGTGCAAAAAAAAAAAAAAAAAGACGGAACAGAAACCATATAATGCTTGAGTTTTATTATTTCCGAATTCGTTAAATTGTAAAAATAATTGAGGCAACAGTGTGTAAGGAAGAAACATGGAGCACTAAAAGTTCTTTATTTCTGTAGGCCATGGCACAACTTAATCAACACAAATCTAACCAGCGTTATGTGAACCCAAGTGAGTCACAAAAATGGGTGCCAAAACTGTACATAGACCGTCTACTTTTAGTTTATGTGCTCTACTTTCATAAAACTCATAATCTTTGTGCTGCGACAATTAAAAGTCTACACATTTTATTTGAAATGTAAAATAAAGGCATGAAAACAAACATAGAGCTATGAAATAAAAACCCAACAACTCGTAGACTTCTCTTGACATCATGTCAGGCCTTTTGGAATCTCATTGAAGTCGCGATTGCTGCTGTTGTAGAACCCTCCCCAAAGATAGCAGAGTCTTATCAGTTAAGTTTTGAAAAATTTGTTTCAGCGCAGCTTTGGGAGAATTTGCCGCAAGTTTTTATGCCAGATAAGCTCGGCTTATGTCATGAGTGAATCAATTTTAATTTTCCATACACCATCCAATACACCCCGGTCCTTATCTGCCACGCTCCGCTTTGCTATCAGCTAGACGTAGGACAAATCCTACGCCACACGATTACCCATATAATCTAGACAAGCATCAAATATTGTCGAAATGCCCAACTGACAGACAGCCCGACTGATAGACAGAGACACACACAGAGACAGGTACAGAGACAGGTACAGAGACAACAACAAGTCATGGTCAAGTCAGCTTTTGGCCAAAATACAGAACGTAAAAATATGATTATGGGGAATCATAAAGAACACAGAGACAGACAGGCGCAGACATTAAACACACCCCACAAAGAGCCACATCATAGAATTTAATTTCCGTTGCCATCAAAAAAATAAAATAAAATAAAATAAAATAAAAGTTGCCTTCTATTTGTAGAGCATTTTACATGAGAGAGTGCGACGGACATGCGACTCTGACCTTGGCAAGGCTGCCCAAAGCTCAATGCTCAATGAAAGCTTCTGCCATTTCGCCATGAATGAATGTGATGCAGAAAGCTTACAAGGATACAACAACTGACTGCCTGCCAGAAGGTTCTGAATGGAATATGCCCAGAGATATGCATGTAGAGAGACAGAGCAGGTCAAGGAGTGTAAGACCGAAGGACAAAAACCAAGCATTTAATGTCCACTCTTTATATATAATTTAATCAGCAAAATTAAATTTGATTAACCCTAATGGCTTAACAATATTAAAAAAAACTTTTCAGCTTTCAGCTGCTGCTTAATTTGATAAAAAAAAAAGCAGCTACCATTTTCAACTCATTCATTGAACAATTCATATAATATATTCAGCTGCCATGCAAACGTAGCTGTGAACATATATATATATCGTATATATACTATATACTTATCTGAATGTTTGCTCTTGATGCGGCAATTCTTTCATTCTTTATTCATTTAAAACATTTTTTTTGCTGCCACACAAAAGCTTTTTACACAAAAAAGAAAAAAAAAGAAATAATAGAGCGAAGAAAATGCGGCAAAATTAAATGAAATTGACATGCTTGTATTTGTATTAGTTTATGTGTATGTGCTTGAGCGGGCGAGCGCACGAATAGCAAGCGACAAAACAAATTTCATAGAATATACGCGAAAATTGTATGCCATGCCACAGACATACCCGCCGTATGGGCAATGTCAGAAATACAAGCACACAAAATATAGCAGGAATACTTAGCAAAAGAATGCTGATAAATCACCAAAATGTGATGGGAATAAATTATCAACAGGTGAACAGAGGCTAACAATAGCATTTTGTGCACTTTGCAACACTAAAATAATTTTCAGCACTGCAGTATTATTATAATTATAATTATTACAATTATGTGGGAATTATGGGAAGAGGAATAAATAGCTAAATATTAAAGTGCAGTTGTAGAAAGCTTTTCAGCCCATTCCAACACTGTTTATGGGGCTAACCAACACTGAAATTGTTATATAACAGATAAACAAAGAACTGCTTGTGTGATTTTATATTTCTTTCTTGTGCTGGCCATATTTTTAATTAACTTAACAATGTACTGTGTTTCAATTTTGATTCGTCCCATTTCTTAATTAATATTTGAATGATTTTCTTTAACCCAAAAACCCAATTCCGATTGTCCGATTGTCCAGTTGTCCCTCAATCACTTTTACTTCTTGCGCTGATTCTCGGTGGCAAGAATCATGGCAATGCGTATAAAGATATTGAGAGCATCCATATATATGGCCAGTGCCATATTGATGGGATCAAATTTGGAAACGCCATGCTGTGGATGCAACTCGGCTGAGCGCACAATCCGCTGCGTGTCGTAGAGCAAAAATCCGCTGAACAAGATCAAACCACCGTAGAGTGAAAGGCTGGCCAGGCCAGCGCCCAAGGCCGTTGTCGGTGGCAGCCACATGCCGGCCAAAGATGAGGCAAAGACCACGCCCAATCCAATGGCCAGGGGACCGCCCAGGTGGAGGAATTTATCGCTTGGTGCACAGGCGGCCACCGTGGAGAGGGCGCCCACAATGCCGCCCGTGTAGAGCAGCGCCTTGGTGAGAATTGGACCTCCCAGGAAGCACATGGGCGCCAGCACGGCGCCCAGAACGGTGCAGTGGGCCAGCCAGGCCAGCTGCTTGGCCCCGAATCCTTCCTTGTATTCGATGGCGTGGGTTATGGCACCAGTGGCCATCACAACGCCCAGCGTTATGAGCCCGGCAATCAGGCCGGAGCGCGTCATCAGATTCATGACAGCCTCAGACTGGAAAAAGGCAGCCGCTGCAGCAGCCGTAATGCCACACGATGCCCCAAAGTACGCATAGGTGGCATGGATACGATCCCTCACATACTGCGGCCACATCAACGATTGATCGTAGAGACTGGCCTGCTTGGACAGGCCCAGTCCGTAGTAGCAGAGTCCCACGATACCCATGAGGGCAGCTCCTGCTGCCGCACCTTTGCCCATCGAGTAAGCATTCTCGCTGGGTGGTCCCATCAGGCGATCCTTGAGCGAGGGTCCACGCGTACGGGTCTCCAGATGCGAGCGCTCGCGATCCTTGGACTCACGTGAATAGTCCCGTCGCAGCATATTCTGTAGTTGCTTCTTTGGTATCAGAGACTTGCCCTGGCCCATGGATGGCAGTGTCCAAGGATTCTTCTTCAGCAGCGGCGTGATCTTGGTCGATTGCCATACCCGCTGCCCAGTGATTTGGCCCAAGAGAACGCTTGACTTACGTCCTGGTAGGACGTGACTTAAGCGAGCTAACAGCATTTTTTTTTTCCAGTTTCCCAATTAATTTTGTTTTGGCTGAAAGGCTACAAATAATATTTTTCTGCCCGGTTTGGTGTTTTGTTAGTTGTATCGGAATGATTGAATGGATAGGAAAAGGCTACTAGAATGTGGAGAGATATGTTCGGAAGCAGAAAAGATTCTTTACCGATTCATTTGGCATGCCACATTCGCCAAAGAATGCACAAGAAATAGTTGCACGTGTGCCGCACACAGATAGCAAGCTGAAATATTGTCACAAATTGAAGGTTAATTGTCTTTCCCACAGATGAATTCGTTGTGTCAATTAAGACAGATATCCAAATTGATTTTCGTTCAATAAATAAAATGTCCATTTGGTCAATTCGAAATTATAATTTTAGATGCTCCCCCCACACCCGAAACGAGATTGTTGTCCGTGTGTGTTGGCAATTTAGCCAATGAATATGGAAAATACATTGTATAGAAATTGGCAATTTATTTATGCCAACAAAATTGGATTGAGTGTGGGCTTGAAAATGTCACAAATCAAAGAAACAAAAAGTAAGAATAATTTAAATATGCAAATGAATGCAGAAAACAGAATCATGTATGATGATATAATATATTTATTTTCAAAAAAAAAAAGCAGAAAGCAAACACCAAGAAAACATTGCAAATAACAAAGAAAAAGCAAACTATTTTTGCGGCTAGCCAATTTTATTAATCTTAAGTTTTCTTTACCCTTCAATCGACTAATGAAATCATCGACGTATCGACGGACGGACAGGCCTGAGAGACGGCACCAAAAACCAAACCAGTTAGGCACCCAAAGCCGCTGTTGCCTCTGCCTCTGATCTCATACAACATTCTCCCGGTCTCTTTTTGGTTTATTTTGCAATTTGTGAGTCAGCCTGCTGCTGCTGCTGCTGGGCTTACTATAGTTTTTACACAATAGAATAATTTACATACCCGTACATCCCGCAACGAGAGAGAGATAGAGAGAGAGAGAGATCTGAGTGGAGAGAGCAGGGGGCGGCGGTCTAGTTTTGCTACCTAATTATTTGCGCAGTTTAAGTGTCGGCACAGAAAAAGCCAAAGACCCCCAGACCAGACTCATATGACAGACATCTGTGGCTGTGGCTGTTGCTGTTCCACTGCGGTTGTATCTGTGTGTGTTTTTGTGTGTGTAATATGTCCCTGTATTTGTGTGTGTTTGCTCATTATGAAGACGAGAACTAGAATTTCCTAGAATCAATAGAACGCAAATGAAAGGCGATGCGCCGTCATTAGAAGCCTGCGCTTCAACCCCCCCTCCCCCACCCCCTGGGGAAGGATGCCGTCTCAGGTTATTGTTGTTGACTTTTACATAATTATATATGCGCATGTAGGACCCCAAGGACGAGCAAGCTCTAGGGGGTAGCAGCTGTTCCTTTAATATTGAGGCAATTTAATTGTTTCCAGCTGCGCCCAACGTCGGAGGGAGGGCAAACAAGCACAGGAAAAAGAAATATATATATATGGATTTACCAGTAGAATTCTTATCGGTAGACTTTAGGGCAAACAAGAGTACGAATATCTTTATCTTTTGGCGCTTTCTTGCCAGGGGAGCACTGGCTCTTCCCCTATCATCAATCAGCGAGAACTAATTCAAAGAATTCGCAATTGCTGATCATCAAGGAAATTGACGTCAAAGTGGGGTGGATCCAGCCGGTGGATCTGGGCATACATCATTGGAGAACTGTAAGCCCCAAAGAGCACTATATATGGGTCTGGGGCATAGCCCACATGGAGGTGTGCAACTTAATTATATATTGTAGTGTGCCTTAGATTGGATGACAGCATTGTGGCTGATGTCATGAGAGAGAGACTTGCCCAAGTCTAAATTGGGCTAAACGTTAAGGCAAGTCATTTAATTGTAAATTAAAAACATCAGCGCGTTAGCTGTTAATCTTTCTATTTATATATAAATAATTTCAATGCTTAATAAATAATTTTCAACTTACTTGAGTCCAATTTTGAACTGATCAAATGCAGCCATGGAAGACATTTTTGGTGTTCTCTTATGTGTTCCGGGCTCAAATTTCAAATTTCAAATATTTTTATATTTTTGTTTATAATATTTTTATAAATTTTTATTTTGTTTTAATTTTTAGTTTCTTTTATAAATATTATAAAAATTACTTTTATTTGTATCAAAAAAAGCGTAGGGTTGGTTGAACCACTGCCAGCTGTTTTATTTTTTGTGTTTTTTTTGCAAGGACTTCGCTTTGTGTATCAACAAAAATACAGTCTCTGGTAGCTTTGCTACTGATAAGAAGCTTTAATGTCCTGCGCACAAACACAATCACAAAGCGCTCCCACACACAAGATGAACGACCCCCGTTTCCCGCACACACGCGCTAAGGTACACGCAGGATAATTTACACGGCGAAAAAAGCACAGATTCCGCCACAGAGCATTTATCACACATAACCCACACAAGCGAACAAACAATCAACGTTTATTTCTTTTTTTTTGGGTTGAAATTCTTTGAATACTGCCGCCACACACAACTATTACTCGTTTTCGTCGGTTTTTGGTTAGTAGTACAATTTATATATATATAGTTTTGTTGCTTGTTGTTGTTGATGGTGGAACGTTGTGTGTGTGCTTTGGTTGGGTCCGGATTTTGTATATTCAGTTCAGCTTTTGTTGCCGTTACGCGTCCGCTTGGCGTGAAGGCAGCTCATCAACTGTGCGCAAAAGCACGCGCCATATAAGTTCTAAACGAAACCGAAATAAAAGCTCTTTCCCAACTCAAACATAAAAGCATTGCGATACGATACGATACGATTGCAATGCTTTGCGTGTGAGGTGAACTGAGTGGGTGGTTGGCTGGGTGGCTGGCTATCTGGCTGGCTGGCGTATCTATCAACATTATCTATAATTCAGTAGGCCTCACAATTATGTTTATTGAGGCATTCTTCTATTGAACTTGAGTCACACACGCAATTACATGGCAAAAAAAAAAATTCGACTTTGTCCTGCGGCATTTATCGATGTGCCGCCGCTCCTCATATGAGCAGCTTTATCATTCCACAACAAAAATAATAACAACAAAGAATAGTAGATAATAATATTGATATGGCTGTGCCTGTGCCTGTGGCTGTGCCTGTGGCGGCGGTAACAAGTTGTGATTTTGCTGATTCGACACTGAAAATTCCATGTGGCCGTGTCTCTCTTTTTTTGTTATATTTTTTTGACGAAGAGTGGACATGTGGCGTGTGTTTAATCTTTGTGGCCCACTCATCGTGCGATAAGAATGTGTGGAACCAATTCTGCGAATGAGTCAGTTCAGGGAGTACTTCTGGGAGGCTGCCATCGATCTTAGGCAAAAACGGGTAAGTACCCACTCATGTGTGTGTGGGGTTCCAAAGACTATAATTTATTGTTACTATAAGTAGTGTCTGGTGCTTAAGGGGCAGCAATATGGTAGGATTATCATGGTACTCTATGAGTTTATAAGAGTATTATTTTACGCTTTCTATCGGGAAAGCACCCTAAGGGGTTCCCTAATTGAATAGACCATTGAGATGTTCTATGTATCTTTATAAAATGTAAAGAGTACAATTTTCATTGCTTAAAGTTAGTGATAAAATAGTCCAAAAATTCCTAATTTTATTTCTTTTCTTCCTTTTTTGACTTTATTCAGAATTCTTTAATTTTTCGCCTGAAACTTCCTATGACTTCATCGCAACTCAAATAGTTGATATATCCATGCGCTCTCCCACTCTAGACCCCCGCTTTATACCAGGAAATTTCATATTACCTCAGATAAAGTCATTCATTATAAGTGGGGCATGTTGTTGTGGTCTCAGCTGTCACACGCGCCGCCGCCCCAAGTCCCTGGTGGCAAACCAAACAAAATCAAGCGGAAAAAACCAAATAAAGGAAAGTGAGAAAGAAAAGTCAACAACACGCAGAGTCACAGCTGTTTTGCAAGGAGCAGGAGCCTGCTGTTGCTGCTGACTGACTCCTGTTGCTATTGAAAAGCTTTTTGGACGAACCAAAAGCACCAAAGGCTTTTTGTCATAGCTTTTGGGCAGCTTTTTAACAGCCAAACGTTTATTTTGATTTGTGATACATTAAGTTTGGTTCTTTCCCAAGTTATTAGCATAAGTTGTGGTCAGTTCTGGTTCTGGTTTTGGTTTGGTTTAGTCTGGTATTAAAGTTGATTGGACTTAATAAAAAAAACTACAAGCATATGAATATGAGTATGAATGTATGAGTGTATGAGTGTGAGTGTGAATGCGAATGCTGTGTATGGTAGACAGTTTCTGCTTTTATTTATGATACATTAAATAAATAACCTTGGCTGAGGGGGGTAATATAAACTCTCGTGACTTTTGGCGCTTATGTTGCCATGCGCTGAGTGAGTGACCAAGAGAGAGAGAGCTTTAACTCTCTCTCTGTAAATTTTTGCTGTGCTTTCTTGATCTCTAGCTGTGCTTTGCTCTCCTCTCCACCATACGATCGCGTGCTTGCTCTCTGTGTCTCTGCTGGCACGTTTTTCTACTTTATGTTCTCTAATTCATTTAAATCAATTTAGATAGAGTTCTTTTTTATTGTGCGACACTAGCAAACGGCTGCCGACTATTTCTGTCGCACAATTGTTAGATTTTAAATGATTTTGATTAAACCAAACTGATTTCAATCAGCAGCACAGCAAAGCCAAACAAAAAAAAGCGCAAAAACTTTTTATTAATAATAACCACAAAAATTCTGCAAAAATTCAGCATATTGTTTTATGTATTTACATTTGGCCATATGGATGTGGCCTGTGAGTTTCTCACGAAAAACTTTTCCACTGTTGAACTTTAGCAAATGTTTTATATAAATTTTGTGGGGTAGAAATTTTTCGCTGTAAAATTTGTTGGCGGCCAGTGAGTAAATATTTTTCACAAAAATCAGCAATTCCAATAAATTAAAAATTCATTTCCGTTAATCTTACCACAACAACAACAACAAGAACTCTAGGAGGGACTCCAAGGACCATGGCTAAGAAAATGTAAATGGAATATCAAATGTCCAAAAACCGGTAACAGAAACAGCAGCCATCGTGCCGTGCCATGCAGCCTGTGTTCGAGAATCGCACATGATAATCATAAGCATTTCGCGCGCC
Source organism: Drosophila subsilvestris (assembly GCA_035043285.1). Taxonomy (NCBI): domain Eukaryota; kingdom Metazoa; phylum Arthropoda; class Insecta; order Diptera; family Drosophilidae; genus Drosophila; species Drosophila subsilvestris. The sequence continues at coordinate 4,043,857 of JAWNNB010002044.1, read as the reverse complement.
GCGCAACAATTGCCTCATGAATTTTTCAAAGGCAAATCAAATCAAATGGACGCCTGCCACACCCCATACTCATCAGGATGCCCACACCTCGCACAACACCACAGGAGTGTGCTCCTCTGCTCCTCCTCCTCCTCTTCCTGTGTTCGCTCCTTTGGCAAGAAGTCATAATTTTCCGGCTGCTCGCGTGACTTTTCCATGCCATTTCGTGACTTGATTACATGCCTCCTTGTTGTTGCCGCCATTCCCGTTTCACGTTGTTCTCGTTGTTGTTTTCCTGGGCATAATTGGGGTGGGATTTTTCACCATGCGAGCATATAGAGTTCACCTTACTCATTCCATTGACTTATGCACGTGACACACAGACACTATTATTATCTGTGATTTTAAAAATTCAAAACAACAAAATAAACTTTTGACACACTTTAACAAACACAAACACACATGGCTTACAGGTGGTGTGTGAGGTGATGCAAATATTGTTTTAAAGGCGTATTGATATGAAAGATGAGTTGTGAAAGGGCTTACAGCTAACTTTTTTGAACAACTTGCTTGGGTTTATAAGAGTAGAATAGTTTAGAGCCCATTTTGACCCATTTAAAGCTGGATATACTATGAATCCTTGCCAATTGTGTGACTTTTAGGGCTTCATAAATTGTTACATTCCTAATGAAAGCTGTAAGCAACAAAGCAACACATTCTTGGCTAAAACTAACTTGTTTTTGCCTTAAGATTCGCCTTAAAAACGTTTCTGCTCACATATTCCTATGTTCTGGACATTCTTTAAATATTAATAACTTTTAAATTTCATAATTTACGCACAAAACTTTGCAATAAAACATTTTTGTTTCAGGGCATTTAAACAGCATTAACCGCACACAAAATGTTTAGCAGAAACCATTGCATACTTTGCGGCTGCCCCTGAAATTCCAAACATGATATTCAGTCATCGCCCAAAATGCCGCCACGACCCGCCCAAAAGTAAAAGCACAAATTTCCAGCAAATTTGCTAAGCACCTGTAAATAATAATTACTGTATTACAAAACATAAATAAAATGCCAAAAAGAAACATAAAATAAAAAAACAAAAACAAAAACAAAAACAAAAAAACCAAACCCAGCAACAACAAAATAAAATCATGTTTGGGCCAAAGGTCAACGGAAGCCGAGTTGCTGCTGTGCTCCCTAAATGTGAAGCACGTGTAAGTTTTTAATTACAATTAATGGTTGACAAGCTGGCGGAGATGCGGGAGAGAGAGCACAGGATGAACTGTATGTGTGTGAGTGTGTGTGTGTGTGTGCATTGTTTTTTTAGCGGTCTTTGAAGTTGCCATAGACACAAGCATCCCATCTAAAAGCGCCACGATACAGGGGGGACAGGTGTTGGCAGGCTTTTGGTTTTGTCGCTTGACAGCACTCATATGTGTGTGTGCGTCTCTGTTTGTGTGTAAGTATGCGTGTGCATGTTCGTGTGTGTTTGTGGGCAGGTGTTAATATTGTCATGTTTGAGCATTTAAGTATTTTTAATATCATAACGCGTTGCATACTTTATGCCGTGAGCTTTGCTTACCGAGGGGTGGTATAACCCAAAAACTCACACAAGCGTTATTAGACCAGAGACCTACACGTGTATTTATATTGAGTATATTCGAGTATACCTACTATACATGTAGATTCCATATTTCCCGTGCATAATCAGATCAATGTGTGGCCTTTGTTGGGTTAAAGCTTACGTTAGGCGGGGTTAATCGGTTTAGTTTTTGGATATTAAAGCCAGCTTTAAGAGTTCATTTGGTAGAGCTAAAAATATATCAATAAATGGACAAAGTTCCTTTAATTTGGCTGCTAGAAAACTTTAAAAATCTTCTTTATTTTTAAGGTTGGTAAAGAAAAATCTCTCTTTAATTTAAAGAGTGGCAAACAATTTTTAAGGAGAGTACCCAAAAGAAATCAGCGTCTAGCTTATATCCAAAAACGTTTATTATTTTATTATTGCTAACATTTAACAATACATTTAACACATGTTTTTTCCTTCAACAAATCAGTCCTTAAAAATTATATTCTCTTACAATATTCAAACCCAAACCCTGCACACCAAAAGACTTCTTTTTTTTGTTGCATTTTTTGATGGCCAATGAAAATTTCGTAGCCAAACAAAATATTTGCCTAATCTTGTTTACAGATTTCTTTATCTATCTGTTTCTATTTTTTTGTATTTTTTTGTATTTACTCTTAAGGCTAAGCTATAAAAAAATCGCTATTTACATGTGTACATTTGATGTGCTTTTAAGGCCGCTTCAGGGCCGGCTTAGGGGCTACTGCTACGGCTACGGCTACGGCTACTGCTATGACTATGTCTAAGGCCTACGGATTGCTAAGGGTAAATAAGCGGCAAAGCCGCCTGAGAGTTTTTTTTTTGGGGGGGGTGGGCGAACAGAATGTGTGATTCAGTACAAGAGACGCCTGTCATAGATGCTATCCCACAGTCGCAACTTTTCGGCCTCTGGCAAATCAATCACCTGCACATCATGCGATATATTCAGGCACTTGAATACCGCATCCTCACGTGAAATGGGCAACCAGGTGGGTATGACTGTGCCCTGTGGCAGGCACGTTTGCTGCTGTTTTTCATCGTGCGTGACCAGCGGTATATTGGGATCGCCGCATATGGCAAACTGCACCACCATGGACACCAGTCGTTTTATCGTCTTGAATTCGGCCGTGCGTCGCTTTAGTTTCTTTGCTGCCGCATTGTAAAACAAATACGACAAATCATCGGCATGACATGTGCCTCGCACCTTGCGGCCACAGGTGATAATCCGCATGATGTTGAAGTGCTTTGAGTCAAAGTCAAAACGATACAGATACGTGGGCGCCTCTGAAGCGTAATGGGCACGCGAGAGCAATGTCCTTTGAATGCCATGCCAAAAATATTTATACGAAAAGAGCTGCAAAAAAAGGGAAAAAGCATAGAGGGAGAGTGAGATTATTATGGGTCTTTTTTGGGGTAGATAAAATTGTAATAAAAGTGAGAAAAAATTGCAGTAATTATTCCTTACATCACTGTACTCCAGAATAGTCTCACGACTGGGTTTCCTATCGCCAAAGTAGGTTTCCCTCAGCCGCTTGCCAAAGCCCCGCTGCTGCTCCTTGTCCAGCTGCGCATCCCTGGGCGCCAAATGCTCGCAATCGCCCAGCTGGCACAGCAACTCCGGCCACTTGTTCACCTCCGGAAACATCAGCAGACCCTCAAACGAGTTGCCGCCAATGACCATGGGAATGCTGTTGCCCCAACAGTTGCGCATCATCTCCAGCGGCGACTTGGGTATCACACAGTGTTCCGTCTCATAGGGTTCGATGCTGGGGCCAAAGCAGAACATGGTCAGTCGCTGATGGCGCTCCTCCATGGTGATAATATCGTCGGCCACCTTCAGCAGGCTGCTGGCTTTGCATTTCTTGAGGTGAGCAAACACCTGACGATCGTTGAGCTCTCCTGCATAGCCCGTGGCCTGGGCCAAGCGATACGCCCAATTGATATGCATGGGGGTCTGTGCCCAAGGCGCCAATGCCGCACCCGACATTATGACAGTCTTGTGGAAGAGATTGCGCGTCTGTTCGGTCAGCATCATGTAGTGGGTGGACGCTCCACCCGCACTCTCGCCAAAGACTGTGATATTCTCTGGATCGCCGCCAAAGAACTGACAATTCCGCTTGACCCAACGCAGGGCCATCACTTGATCCTTTAGGCCCGCATTGCCGGGCACATCCAGCTCTTTGTCGTCGAGACTGAGAAACCCGAGGGCGCCAAGGCGATAGGAGATGACAACCAGAACGACATGCTCCATCATGATGTAGTCGGGACTGTAGAGATCCCTTGAGGCTTCGCCCATTTGAAAGCCACCGCCATAGATCCAAACGAGCACGGGCACAGGTTTATGGGGATGCAGCTGAAGGGTAGGAAAAGAAGGCTTAATAAACCAATTTATCGATTAAATATCGTTAATCTACACTTACATCTCTGGTATACACATTCAGGTACAGACAATCCTCGCTACCCTGCACCAGTTTCATCACAATGTTCACCTGACACGGCTTGGAGCGCACCCTGGTGCAACGCTTCACCTCTGGCCAATGGTCGGGCTCCACGGGCGCCTTAAAGCGCAGCTCACCCACCGGTGGCTTGGCAAATGGTATGCCCTCAAAGCTATAGTAATTGTTTCCATAGATCGACTGCCACTTGACGCCCTTCACCTTGCCATAGACCGTGTCGGCAATTACCTTGTCATTGCTCCGTAGGCGCTGTTGATTCGTCTTGAACTTCACATAGCTGCAATGAAAGTGGGCAAATACACAGATACAGATACAGTCTAATACAGCTACAGCTACACACACCCCTCACACTCTCGTTCAATATACTAAGTGCTTTCGGGGTCTCGTATCCCTTTCCTTTCCTCTATTTATTTTTTTGTGTTTTTTTTGTTTATAAACAAATGTGAGTACTTGAACGTTTTCTAGTATTTTTTTTGCGAATATTCAATTAGCGCTAACAAAACAAAAAAATATAAATAGCCCAATAGTGAAAATAGCAGGGCATAGGAACTGAGGGGATGCCCTATAAATTAGCGAGTTTGTAGGCGCTATATGTATTTAAGCTATAGGAAATCTACAAAAATTAAAATATAAAAATAAAATTATAAAAAATAAAAAATAAAAAATTTATTTATTAAAAATAAAAAAATGATAAAAAATTATATTAAATTAATTAAATTTTAATTTAGTTTGAGTGGCCTAAGCTCGTTTTTTGATTCAAATGAAAATCCCTCAAGAATTGGGCAGTTCCGAAAAAATATTAAAATAAATATAAATTTCTTGGTTTAGTTTCCTGCCGGCTCTTTGCAGCACAAACTACAACCCATGTGCTCCCCAGAGACCAAACGTTTCCAGCAAACCAGCACTGCCCATTGGCATACGATTCTTAATGAGTATTTGGAACTAGCATCACAAAATAACCAAAAATTATTCCAACGAAGGCGTGCCCCATTTAAATTTCAAGTGCGTTTCCATTTAGAAACGTGCGCTCCAAACGACGCGTGAGTCGATCCACAACAGACCGAAACAAATTTATGGAATATATTCTATGGTTAAAGATCACTCGTACATAGTAAAAAAGTAGATGCGGATGCGTTGTCCGATATGATGAGCACAAATCATGCGAGAGGCCAGCACAAAGGCGGCAAACAATTAATTAACAGCTGCCCGGCGTCTTTTGACTATTTTCTGTGGTCTTTTGGGGGCCAAACCTTGATGGGGGATTCCAGAAACACGTAGACGAACTGCAATTGGTGTGAATTGTTAGACATCCAGTGCTAATTGTAAGTTTCCATGCGGATCGAGGTCAAGCCCTAAGATTCCAGTTGTTGAATAATAAATACATACATAACTCTAGAAGCACGAGAACCTGTTTGCTTGTTTGTAAATTAAATTATGATTATTTTTTATACGAGCGGACGGGTCATACAAGTATTCTATATAGACAAACAAGGGTAATCAAACTGAAGTAATTTGTCAGAGCAGAAAATCACAATAAAAAAAAATGTGTAGGAAATCTTAAAACAATTCTACAAACATTTTATATGCTTTTAGGCAAATAAACAGCGGAATTGTACAAAATATATTTACAAAATTAAAATCCATTTGAAAGGAAAAATCGAAATTGAAATGGAAATTTTTGAGCAAAATCAATGCATCATGGCATCTTGTTGGGCCTTGCAGGTCAATGGCATTTAGCTTGAGTGCATTCAATATATTCAATATAATATTTTGTATTTTCCCATGAAAGAAAAACCAAGAAAATATAATATTCAATATTTTTTCCATTTATCAAATTCATGCATCCATGTGTAAAGTGATGCAGTAGCAGCAGCAGCAGCAGCATCAGAAATTATAGCCGGTCATTGATATTCGAATACATCGAGAGAGAGAGAGACAGAGAGAGAGAGAGACAGAGAGAGAGAGAGAGCACACACTGTATTTATTTTTCATATCATTGGGTTCTATTTTATCTGTCGAAAATTTAGTAAAATATTTGTGCAACATTTCTACTCGAGTACTCGTAATTGTTTAGGGCTATTGCAAAATTAAACAAATTTGTAAAGTAAAAAAATAGATAGAAATTCGAAGTGCAATTCGAAGTGGAATTAAATTGCAATATTTTTGTATGAAAAATTAATTGTTGAATATATTTCAACATTTTTGTAACAAATTAAATAGTGAAAAAGTGTCTCTATGGCATTTTTATTCATTAAACAAATTTGAAAAAAATTGTAAGTGCATTAGCATATTTTTCTTTGATTTTTTGTTTACTGTCTGCTTAACATTTTTGTTTCTTCATTTTTTATACGTTTTTTTTAAATTCTTGTTTGGGCTTGTTCTCCATTTTTGTTTATTATTCAACTTTTTAGCAGTGTCGTGCAACAATTCTTGATTATTGCCTTGACATTTAACGCAAAACGTGAGTCTGGCCCGCAAAGAATTTCACCAGAGTTTCTGAGCTTCCCATGATATTTTATCATCAAGTACTTGTGTATGTACACAAATTAATTCAATTTCACAAATAATTTCGCTGATAAGGTCAGCCAACAGCAGCAGCAGCAGCAAGCCCCTAAAAAGATTATATCACTAGGCAGTACAATCCCATGAACTGACGCACCTGGAAAGTCACGTTAGTGGGGTAGCACTTAAATGTTAAGCCAGGGCTGTTTAAAATCTTATCGGCCCGGTCCACCCCGTCTGATATTGATAATAATTTATAATCAATAATGCAAACAAAGCACAAATGCTATCAGCGTCGTGTTTAGGTAGCTCTTCAAGAGCTCTGCGCCGCTAAACATTTAAAATCGATGTGTAATGAGGTGATTTGATCCCTCAAAGTACAAGGTACATTTCGTGACCAAATGTCTGCTGGTCTGCCGGTCTGCTGCTTTGCTGATCATTCCGGGATGTCGTTGTTTTTTTGGCAATCACACTTCTGCCTAGACTTTGAAGCAATGACGTTTTGAGCGGCAGACGAAGATGCGGATACTTAATATGACTGTATTACTGTATTTGATAGCATAGTCTTATCAACGGCTATTTATAAGACCCCTAATGATGAACCGGATTTTCGACACCGACTCGGTGCAGATGTAGCAATAGCCAGCGTGTAATCTCTTGATAAGAAAGTGCTCCATTGGCAGGGCCGGACTTGGTGGCTTATCAAATATTAAAAAAAGAAAAAAAAAAATAGTGTCTGTTTTCTACTTGAGCCACGTCCAACACATGGTCACATGGAACGAACTATGGAAGGGGAAGCGCGACTTGTAGCTACATAGCTTCAATCAATAACAACCGATGAGATTGGCCTACATGGGTTATGTTATGCATAAATCTAGTTTGCATCTTTGAATGGTAAATCAGGAAATGCAACGGGCGACATTGGAATTCAATTAAAAACAAAACAAAAAGCAAAACTTACTTCAGGGCAATGCGCATCTGATCGGCCACCGCTATATCGAATGACATCTTGCTGTGGTCTCACGCTGCTCTATGGCCAATCGATTCCCTTCTGGGTATATTTTATATATGCTATATGCTATATATCGCGTTTGTAAAAGCGTGCGAAACTATAAAATATAATCCGCAAGCTGTTGAAAATCCCAGCGAAAATAAACGCAGCGCAACACGCGTAACTAAACCAAATTAAAATACAACAAAAATCTATAAAATAAACGGATAGACAACAACTGGTCGAAAAAAACCCTGGCGCCAAATAGTTTTTTAGATTTTTAGATTTTTTATTTTTATTTTTTATGTTTTAGAATTGTTTTTTCCCGATTTTTCACATGCACACAGAGAAACACAGAATGGTCACATCACTTGTTGCTTTTTTTTTGTGTATTGTTGCTTTTGTTGTTCCACTTTCAGTTATTCTTTTTAATTGAAAAACTCAGCCACACATATTGACATTGGTGGGCGTGGGGCAGTAGTGGGGGCTTGAAAATATATATGTATGTATATGCCAGCTCTGGGGAATAGCCTAAGGCTTTCGTTGCGTTTTGTTCAGGGGCTGGTCGGCAACTGAACATTTTTCAAGTAAGCGCCGGCTAAGTTTAGTGTTTCGTCGCCGTTGCCGCTGTTGCTGCTGTCGCTGCTGCTGCTGTTGTTGTTGATGATTTTTCCACTCATTTGCTCATTTTATGCCGGCTATGGGGTCGTATGAGTGATATTCTAGCTCTAGCTCGTCGCCGTTTGTGTGCGTGCCTGAGTGTGTGTGAGGGTTTTGCATAGCTGTGTGTGTTTGTGTGAGGGCTTTTGCTTGTATCTCTGGCTGCGTTTTGCACTCAGAATGAATGCCTGTGTCTGGACGAGTGTGTTCGCCTGCTGTCCATGCTGGGCGCCGTTGTTTTGTTTAAACGTTATCGTTTTTGTTGCTGCTTGTTTTGTTTATTGTTTATAGCATATTGCACTGGTGTACGATCCGTGCCCCATCTCCGCCTATCAGCATTTGCTATTCCTATTGTTATAATTATTGTTATTTGCCAGCGTGGTTTGTTTTGTTTGTATTTTGGGTTGTAGGGGCTCGTGTTTATGTTTGCGCGGAATTCAGAACATCTTCAGCTAGCAACATAGAAAACTAATAATTAAACTACATTGTAGCTCAACAAGGCACATTTTCCATGCGTTCCAATTAAACTAGATTACTCGAGTATTACAATTACATATTTCCATTAAGTGGCATTGGAGGGCGGGGTGTACAAATAGACTGCCCTTAAGTCCGACTGACCATCATAGCTTTTTTTTTACTATTTAATGCAATTAACTAAGTAACTGGCGATAATGTCAGTGACTTAAATAATTACAGGCCATCAGATTATACGAAAGCGATAGACGAGTACATTGACCATCACTAAAATACGCCACAAATTACTGGAGTCACAAACTATTAGAAATGTCGATAGAAAAAAAGGTTTTTATAAACCAATAAATGGTGGCTTAATATAGCTAAACAATTGCTCTAGCTTTCTTAAATACAAATTATTTGTAGAAAAAGAATGGAATAAAAAAATGAAGCAAAATACAGGAAAAATATTGATAGAAAAAAACCAAAGTAAAATTAACTACAATCATATTTGAATTTAAAATGCGATTTTTAAAAACAAACTTAGTAAGATTAAATAGAATTCACTTTGATTCAAATATGAATGTATTAAAATGGCTTTTTTAATACTTTCATATTTAATCTTAATACAAAACACTTTAAAATAAATAAAATATATTAAATTAAATTTAAATATAAAGTATATTAAAATTAAATATATTAAATTTAAATATTTTCATATTTATATAAAAATTTAAGTGAAAAATATTCAATATTAATACAACCACTCTTGGATGAAAATCAATGGCATAAATGTATGAAAATATTAAAATTTCAGGGCTGTTTTCTATCGGTGTAAAAGCTACTCCAGAAAATCGGTCGCTTAATTAATACTTAACTAAAGGAGAAAATATTATATTATATTATATTATATTATATTATAGTAGACAAACTACTAAGAGCTCAATTTAATACAAATACAACTATAAAACAGTAGACTTAATTATATTATTGAGTTAAAAACACTCAACAAACTGCAACTACCTCAACTTAATAAAAAATCTCACGGGGAAAAGCGTTGTCTAAATTATAATATTGTCATATATGTAGAATAATCACTGCGTCATTTCCCGTTTCTAACACGCCATCTAACGTGTTTGAATCAAGCTAACTGTACAAACTGCTAACTATATTTAGTATATACTCGTATGCACATTTATTGCAGCATTTTTTTGCATTTATTTTTGCTGTATGCATTGCAAAAATATATATCTTAATTGGTCAATTAATCGTCAAGTAGGCGATAGAATTTTGCTGCTGTCCAGAACTGTTCAAACTGAAACTTGTTTAGTTGATAATTTATTAAGACCTTCCATGAGCTCTTGGGCTCCTCCTGAGGGCTCATCACCTGATTTTAATGAATTTTCAATTAGATAAGTTGCACATGGAGTTGTGCAGCCAAAGGCACAGGGACAGGCACATTAAATGTTAAATGATGGCCCACCCCCCAACATGCCATTGCCAGTGAGAGTAGAGACCTGTGTCCAGGCTATGTGTCCATAAATTATGGAATAAGCAACCCGAACAGCACAGACAACAGAACAATGCACAATGCACTCTGGTAGATGCACATAAATAAACCACTTCGAACCAAGATAATCAGCATTAAAATAAAGTACCTTTATAAGTATATTTAAATCTGCAATTAATAGCAGATTTTTGTTTTTTGAAGTTTTCTGCAATTTTATAATTTGGACAATTTTTGGAATAAAACAAATACGATTTTTTTTTCCCCCGCACTGTTGACTGTTGACTTTTGTACCGCCTACGATGGACGCTTCTCGGCATTCTTTTTGGTAAACTCCTCCGCATTCTTCATGAACTTCTTGTGATCGGTGACAAACTCCTCGGCCACATCGACGCGCAGCGGATGCTGTGGCTCTGGTTCATGCAGTATGCCCACCAGAGCCTCCAATATTTGCTCTGTGCTGGTTGTCGGCTTCCAGTTATCCGAATTAATAATGGGCAAACACACCAGACCCTTCTCATCGATATTGGGATGATAGATCTTCGTTTTGAAGATGACTTTGGGTGGCTGGAAGGGATACTCGTCGGGAAAGTTTACCTCAATGCGAAAGGCGCCTTTGTTATAGGGTGGACGCTCGGGCACCAGCAGAATCTTCCACAACATAACGGATTCATCGCTGGCCTGAATGTTGCACCAAGTTTTCTTTTTGCCAGACTCAAGCAGATCGGACAGCTCCCGATTTAAACGACGTGAGGCACTCATTTTGGGGTGGGTGTAAAAAACGTTTTTTTTATCGTAATAAAAAGGTTAAGAATTTCCAAAGTTAAAAAAAACGAAAAGATGTTTGCTAGTCTGAGAATAAATTAGAACTGGAAAGGGGCAAGAGACGGAAATAAAGTTGTGATGTGATGCCTGACAGCAATGTCCAGGAAAATAAACAAAAATCTTTAGTTAACTTTAAGGCTGTGCCACATTCCATTTAACTATGTTTTATTATATCTGTCAGATATCAGATACCAAAAGTGCTATAAGTTATACCCCTCCGCAGTGGGCTGCGCTGCTCAGAAGAGCAGCTCCTTGTTGTCCGCATAAAGGCTCTGCCACACCTTCAGCTTGGGCCACTCGGGCAATTCAATGCTCTTCAGTTCATCGCTAATATTCAGACACTTGAAGACCTCATCGGATTTGCGCACTGGATCCCATGTGAGCGTATCCATGCCATTGATCTTCTCACTATACGGGTTACCCGTGGCCGCAAACTGTGTCCATATGCCAATCGTTCGTTCAATGTTTCGGTACTCCCTGCTGTCCTTGGGCAGACGACGGGCCAGCAGGCTGCTGAACTGATAGCCCAAATCATCGGCATGGCTCACACCCTTGACGCCGCGACCCAGGCGCATAATTCTAAAGGGGAATATGATCTCCTCGGAATCGAAATCGTAGCGATAGAAGTACACAGGCGCGCCAGCGGCATGGGCATGTCGCGAGTGCAGCACACGCAGCGCAGGAAAGACAAAGTAGTAGATGGAACACAGCTGAAAAGTACAGAAATTAATGAATGAGATATTCAGCTATGGACTGGACTCAGACTTACATCCATATAATTATCAGCAGTGGCAGCATCGCCCGTACGATGTGCGTCGCGTATTTTTGAGCCCCACAGCTCAAGCTTTTCTTTCGCGGGCTCCGTGGCAAGCAATTCACGTGGCACAAAAGGCGTGCCAGCATCCACTTGCTGCACCGTTTGTGGCAGCATTTTAACCTCTGAGAAAAAATCAATAAAAATTACAAATTTCATGGCAAGAATTTCTGCACCTACCTGGCAGCCACAGCAGACCCTCGTAGGAAGTATTTCCTATCAGCATGGGTATGGTATTGCTCCAGGCCGTCTTCATCATTTCGATGGGCGCCTTGGGCACCACACAATCGGCGGTTACATACGGCTCCAGCGATGGTCCAAAGGCAAACATAATCTTATTCATGCGATCCTCCAACGTCAGGACATTCTCCTCCACACGTATCAGATCTTTGGCCTTGACATTCTGCAAAAACTCGAGCACATCCTTGTCTTTGTCCTCGCCCTTGTAGCCAGCCAGCTTGGCTATTCTATAGGGATTATGCGTGATGTCGCCATTGTAGGCCCAAGGTGCAATGGCGCTGCCCGACTGCAGTATGCCACGCTGGAAGAGGCCCTGCGTTTGATCCGTGATCATCATGTAGTGGGTGGACGCACCGCCGGCACTCTCTCCAAACACGCTGATGCAATTGGGATCGCCGCCAAAGTTGGCGCAATTATTTTTGATCCATTTGAGTGCCAACACCTGATCCTTGAGGCCCGCATTGCCAGGCACATTCAGCTCAGGCGACTTTAGGCTAAGGAAACCTGAAAAATAGATACAGAAAAGTGAATTAAAATCCCTTTTTGTTCTGGCTTTCGCTTACCTAGAGCACCCAGACGATATTGTATGGTGACCAGCACCACATCTTCCTTGATAAAGTAGTCCGGTCCATAAAACTCCCTATTGGCTTCGCCAATAATGAAGCCACCGCCATGTATCCAAACCATCACAGGACGTGGCTTATCGGGGGTCACCTTAAGTGGTGGGAGAGAGAGAGATATATATGAGTTATTGTGTGTGGGGGGGTGGCAACCCAATCAAATATTAATTTCTACTCACATTATTCGTATAGACATTCAAATACAGGCAATCCTCAGAGCCCTCGACCTTATCCAAAACAAATTGCACCTGGACGGCCTTATCCCTTGCCTGACTACAATCCCTTTCCCCCTCCCATGGGGTGGGTCGCTGTGGTGCCCTGAAACGCAGCTCACCAACGGGTGGCTGGGCATAGGGTATGCCCTCGAAGCTGAAGTAGGGCACATCGTACATGGACAGACGCTTCAGGCCCCTCACTTTGCCATACTCGGTGTCGGCAACAATGGTCTCATTGGTGGTCTGGCGATACTGCTGAAGTTTATGCTCAATGGTTCTGTACGAGTGAAAGAGAGAGAGAGAGAGCAGTGTAGAATGAATGTAGTGTACTGTAGCTAGTGTACTATAATTAGCATAACAATATTGGATCCGGTGGGTAGATAATTTGATATTTTTGTCACAGAGTCAATTATTTTAATTCGTTCTCAATGCCCACATTCCAGTGGCTCTCGAGAGGGGGTTGGCAGTGTGGCAGAGTGTCTGACTGCATGCATTGCATTAAATTTAAATTGTTTTGCTGTCTGCCCATCCCTCAGATAGACACACACACAGCTTCCAGTTGTGTCTGTATTTTGTGGTCCACCTGCTAACCCAGGCACGTCTGTCAGTGATAAATTAACAGCCACTCTGCCTGACTATAGTTTGGGGCAACAAAATTTAAAGCCATTGAAATTCCTAGAGAGAGTTTCTAAATCATTCTGCATAGCCTTTTGGACTCCACACACACACACACACACACACACACACCAGCACAAAATAATTCATAATCTTGTGGAATATATTATAACCATAAGCCATTGTTCCTGCGCTCTCTTATCAGCAAGCTGTCACTGTGTTATCAGACCACACTGGGAGAGTGAGAGCTCTTAAGTAGACTTAATTGCTTTACTTTTATTTTATTTTATATTATTTAAAAAAAAAAATTAAATTGCAATCATGCGAATGTACTCTACGGAAGGTCTGTGTGATGTATAAAAATAAACATTAATTGGAAATTATTAGCCTGCCACACAAATTATATTATGTGTATATGGAAATATTAATAATCAAGTTAATATGAAAATTTGTTCAAAATTATACGCAGCCCTCACGTCAGACTGAGTTTATTTTTAATTACATTACAAAATAAAATCACACCCATTTTAGCTGTCAAACTGATAAAATTTTAATTTGCCAATTAAATTGGTAAAGCAAATTGAAGGGTTGGGGCCAGCAAAAATGTTTCAAGTGCGATAATCGACTGCAACATCAAGGTTATGGACTGATAAGAACTGGTGGGGGAGACTGTAGCACTGTGATAGCTTGCAAAAATTAAATATAAATCATTGAAAATTCATTTTAATTTCACAACTTTAACAAATGTTTGCTTTGTACTTGCGAGTTTTTCGATTTTCTGGGTGCAGCACTATAATGATATTCTATTGACAGCTAAACAACAACATCTTCAGTTAAGCAAAAATACTATAGTATATAATAAATAAACACCCCCATTTATGTATGCAAAGTCATTGCTATATAAATATCGATTATAGAAACAGTTGCGCAATTAACGTTAAGACCCTTATGGGTCATAAATCTTACACGTTAAACGGATGCCAGCAATAAGTAAAACAATTTTATGAATTAATGCTAATATGTGACATTTTTACAGCCGCAGACATAAAAAAAACTTTTTCGCATTATTGGAGAAAGTTTTCGGGCATTATATTGAAATGCTGGGATTTATGGATTAAATTGGATTGGATTTATCGCTAAATTATGAGGGGTATAAAAATTAAAATTACTTGCAAAAATTTGTTTACAATTGTTTGTCAATGGGAATTGTTTTAGACATAAATTATGTATCATTATTTATTCAAAAAATGTATCTATATATTTTTTAAATATTAAAAATTCTGTTACCAGTTTCCCATATAAAATAAATGTTTAAGATCTCTAAAAAGTTAATTAAAAATTGTTTCAAGTACTACCACACGTAATCTAACTTGACAGCCCTAAAATTCCACTAAATGATGACCTAAGTCATTTTTTATATTCGATATGCCCTACAGTTTGCGTCATGCTTTAATCTTTCAAGCAAGCGCACAAAAAAAAACCTCAATTAGATCACTAAATATTATTAATTCCTGCCATCCCACAGCGTTAGTCATGCCTGACAAATAACGAAAATTGTTAAAAAGCGCCGATCGGGCAAACCGCACAACAAAATTGACAAAAGCTAACCGCCAGAATAGCAACAATAGCAACAATAATACTGCATGTAATACACACTCTCCACGACATTAATAAAGAATAATTAAATATAGTGATAACTGCTCGTTTTTTGGATTAAGGTCAAATACATTTCGCTACTCACTTGAGGCGCCATCGGAGGCGCTCCACAAAGCCGAGGTTCTTGTTCATATTGCGACGACGGACGGTCTAGTTAACCATAAACGACGAACCGATCAGTATTTATTTCTATAATTAGATCTACCACCGGATCTGACGAATCTCCCAAAATGCGTTCCGTTGCGTTCCAGCGACAAACTGAAACTGAAATTAAAAACAAACTTTTTCATATGGAATTCCAGCCGGCGATGAGAGCCGCCGAGCCAGCAGCAGCAAAATAGGCGAAAACAAATGGCAAAAATAAAAAAAGAAGAAGAAAAAATATACTACATTAACACAAATATCGAAATACAAATTAAACACAAAAAAAACACACACAGAAGAAAGAGAGGAGAAGGAGCGGTGCGGTGCGGTGCGGAGAGAGAGTGAGCAGAAAGAGAGGCAGAAAACAGATATTGTATTTTCAAGTGCGGAGCCAGAGAGATAAACAGAAAACAGCAGTAACAGAAACAGAAACCAGAACTGCGACAAAAGAGAGCTGCAGAGTCGAAGTATTGGATACTGCTACACATGCTCGTTTACTAGATTATTTCTATAAGAAATAGTCATCGGATATTTATGAATTTTACTGAGTAATGTAGTCATTATTGATACTGATATGTATAAAGTTGTGTGGGATTATCTTGAGTAACAACAAAGTTATACTCACACAAAGTATTCCAATTATGATTACATTTTTAGATTTTTTAAGATGCCAATTAATTTCCTCTAATGAATAACAAACTGATCCAAAAATCATTACACTCTCTGCCATAGCTAGGGTATCCAAAAATCACAGTAACAACAGCAACAACCGATCATTGAGCGCCGTGGAGAACGTGGAGAAGAAGCGTGGAAGCGTGGGCTGGCGGCTGTCCGAGTGGCGCTGTAGAGAGCTTTGGTTTTAGTGTTGCTGGGGTGGGGGGCACAACACCTCTTTAGACGCGCCCCAGGTGAATGCATAATGAATCCACACTGCACAAAATACAAATATTTATTAGCTAAGCATTTTTTTGCACTGTAAACAGAAATCTCAGGCGAAAAGCCGGTTGTCTGTTAGGTTGGGTGGTGCTTGGTGCCTTTTGGGTGGAAGAGTGGGTCAACGTCAGCGTCAGCACCCAAGCAACACTGTGTGATCGTGCCGGCGAAAAAAGTACGAGCAATGTAAACAAAACGAAAACAATTTTATGGGCAAAATTGTACTCACCGCTCGGACATAAGCTTGGAGGATGGTGAGTAGTGGAGCGGGGCAGGGCATTGGCGCAAAAGCTGGGGCAAAGCTTGCGGAAGAAAGCTTTAAGCCGCTTGGACAGCTGTTAATTTGTGCACTGAAAGTGTTGAGAATATAATAGATAAAATAGAATCCATAAATTAAAAGAAAAATGATCTTAAAATGAAGAAATTTTGGTATTAAATTTTAGCCAATGATACGGAAAATTGTACCTGAAATTTTCAGCTAAATTGATGATAAATGATCTGCCCTAAGGCACTCTCAAATGTAGAATACTTTCAGGAACATATTAATTCCTTTATTATGCCCTCTTTTCAGCCACCATAAAGTTTAATTTCATCATCATACAAACGATTCCACACCTCCAGGCCATCCTTTTCGTACTGTGTGATAAAGTCCAGCTCATGTCCTATATTCAATGCCCGATAGGGCAACTTTGTGGTGACTGGCGACCAGTCTTCGCACGCCGTTTCAGCGCAGTTGGGATCTCCAGTCTGCGCAAAGGCTGTCAGAATGCCCACCATTCTTTTGATGGTCAGATATTCAGCCGAATCCAGCGGCAGCTTCTGAACGCCCTTCTTGTGGAAGACATAGCCCATGTCATCGGCATGACAGACACCCCGCTTGATGTCATCGCCGCATAATTTATTACGCATTAGATTGAACGTGGGCGAATCAAAATCGAAGCGGTACAGATAGGTGGGTGCCTGGGCATGGGCCAGACGAGAGCGTACAACGCGATGCAGGCCATGCCAAAAGAGTTTGTAGCTGAAGAGCTGCAAGAAGAGGGAAATTAGAAAGAAATCTAAGCCAGAATTCGCTGGCTCACTCACATCTAGCAGCTGCGTCACATTATTTTTGGTTATCTCTCGTGGTCCATAGTGATATTTAACGATTTCCTTGGCACTGGCCTCACGCACCGCATCGGACATCGAGAGGAACAGTTCATGGGGCAGCACCAGCGCCGGTTCCTGCTTGAGCAGCTCCAGCATAAAGCCATTGCTCAACTTGCAAAAGGGATAGAAGACCAAGCCCTCGAAGGAGGTGCCGCCCAGCAGCAGGGGCACCTTCACGGACCAGGCATCGCGCATCAACTTCAGATATGGCTGCTGCACCAGACCCCCGCGCTCACACTTGGCCTCCTCCACGCCGGGCACAAAGGGATACAGAAAGCCAAAGCATCGATCGTGCAGGCTGTAGAAATTGTGTGCATACTCCACCAATTTCTTGGCCTCCGCCCAGCGCAGGTACCGCAGCATATCCGGCTCCCTGCGTGGCCCCACATAGCCAGTGGCCAGTGCCAATTGGGAGTACAAGCACATGCGATCGGGTATCTGTACCCAGGGATTCAGCATGGAGCCAGACATCATGATGGCCTTGTGGAAGAGGCACCGGGCCTGCGGCAGGCACATCATAAAATGCACGCCCACCGCACCAGCACTCTCGCCAAAGAGCGTTATGTTCTCCGCATCGCCATTGAAGTGTCGAATGTGCTGCTTGATCCACTTGAGGGCCAGCAGCTGATCGTGCAGTCCCGCATTGCCCGGCACATTCGATTCGCTGCTGGGCAGACTGAGAAATCCGAGAGCGCACAGTCGATAGTTGAAGATCACGTACACAATGTCCTTGGCCATTAAATAATCCGGACCGTACTTGTTGCGCGTGGCACCGCCAGTGCGAAAGGCACCGCCATAGATGTAGACCATGACGGGCAGAGGAGGTTTTGTTTTATCGAACTGCAAGAGAGAGAGAGATTTAGATTAAGGCGCCACTTGAGCTGTTGCTCCTCAACTCACATGCTTGCTGTACACATTCAGATAAAGGCAATCCTCACTGCCAATTGTTTTGCCTCCAAGTTGCTCCATTTGCAGGGGTACAGCCCGCTCCTGTTGCGCATCTAGCTCCTGGTCTGGCCACGGCTCTGCGGGCACTGGCGCCGCAAAACGCAGCTCACCCAGCGGCGGTTTGCCAAATGGAATGCCCTCAAAGCTGTAGAACGCATCGCCATAGATGCCACACTGTCGGCGACCCTTCACACGGCCCATGGGCAGCTGCACAATCTTTGTGTCCGCGTAACTACGTCGCGCCGTGAGACGTAGCAGACACTTGCTGTGGTTACGTGCTGTCCACATCTTAAAATGGAATGATTTGAAACTTATGAAGGACTTAAACTTAAAACTAATTTGATGGCCAACTGAGATCATCATTGCATATAATTATAGTGTATAGATCTCAATCTCAGTACAGCAAAATTAAAACTAAATTTTTGTCTTTTGGGTTTGGGCACCGGCGTCACATTCCAGGAGTTTACATGCAGTCAGGGTTATGCTGCTCGTGTATCACCTGCAGGTTGTTGACATTCTGCTCCTTGGGGTTTGTTGTTGCTTGCTTGGGCACCAGTGTCACATCGAGCAGGTCACATTCAGTACAGCTGCAGTCAGGGTCATGCACCTCCTCGAACATGGCCAAGAACTTCAAATCCTGTTTTTTCTTGCGACTATCTTCCACATTTACAACTGAGTTCTGTTCCTTAGGGCATTCTTTTTGGGTTCCTGTTCGTTGGTGGCTTCCTGGTTGGCAGGAAGAGTGAGGGGTGTAGCCTCCCCAGCCAAGGGTGCAGCCTCCCCAGCCAAGGGTGCAGCCTCCGGAGCCAAGGGTGCAGCCTCCCCAGACAAGGGTGCAGCCTCCCCAGACAAGGGTGCAGCTTCACGAGCCAAAGGTGCAGCCCCTCGCATCAAGGGTGCAGCCTCCCAAACCAGCAGTTCTGTCTCTGAGCTCTCGCGTTCAGCCTCCTGCATGGGTGCGGCAGCTGCAGCCTTTTCTTCCACCTCTCGGATCTGAATAGCGCCCAGTTCGATCAGCAATTTATCGAACGATGTCTTCCTCAATTCGTACAACTTGGGCAAAGTAAACAGCAAAATGTGACCTATAAAAAAATGTACAAAATAAAGATTAAAAATCTGCAAAAGACTGGGCCATGGGGAAAACAAACTCACACATCATCAGCAGAGTCGTGACATTGAAGTAATCCCCTAGCATATTGATGAAAAAGAGACCGGCCAGCAGCTGGCCCGATTCGCACAGATCCTTCACCAGAAGCAGCTCAATCATTTTGTTAACGAATGCATTCACCAAGACGACAGCCACACCAGCCAGCCGCATTGTCTCCTCCTGCGGTATGTTGCATGTGAGCAGCACATCGAAACGATAGGAATAGTATTCCTCCTCGTTGTTCCTTCTGTTCCACAATTCGACGACTTCGACGAAGACGCGATAACCCATGGCGCCAATTATGACGGTAATGCCCAACATGCTCACCACACTGATGGCCGAATGGTTCATTATGTCCACCAGCAGTATCAGAATGCTCGTAAAAACAAACATTGAACGGGGAATGTTGCGCCACAGCACAAGTTTATTTAGTTCCGCTTGCAACTGGCCAGCGCCTTGCTCCTCCTGGTTGCGTGGACTATTCGAAATCGCGTTGGGGTTAGCCATTTTGTAAATTTTCTTATTAATTAGAAACAAAACAAAATAAAAAAGAGGAAAGCGGAAAGCGCACTCGTAAATATTTCAGGAATTTAAATTCTTTTAAGTAATCCGAGAAAACAATTTTTGCAACGCCAACTTGAGAATTTGAAAACAAAATGAGAAATGGGAAATAATCCAAGGTATGCATTGATATATGTCTTAAAGGGTACTAGATCTATCATTTTTGGTATATCTATCGACAGTTGCAAGGCACAGGCCCAAACCGGCCGAAGGGCGCTGCTGCATGACGCGTTTGGTGTAAGCGAAACGATCTTGAATAAGCAGAAAATTAAAGAGATTATTAACAAGTTGTTACAAGCAACAATGGGCAACAGTTTTTGGCACAAAATTTAAGCGAATTTCCATAGAATTTTCCTAGACAGAATTTTTTCCTGTTTACAGAATTTTTTTAGTTGTTCACAGAATTTTTCCTTGTGTTTATGGATCCCTAAAGAACTTTCCTTTGATCAAATTAAAACCTTAAATCAAATTCTGTGGCTTGTAGATGCTATCCCACACTTGCAGTTTCTCATGTTCCGGCAGATCCACAATCTTCACATCCCCGCTTATGTTGAGCACACGCTTGGGCTCGGACTTGTTCGCTGGCTGCCAATTTACGTCGCTAATTTCGGCACAATTTGGATTGGAGTTGGCTGCAAACGCAGTCCAAATGCCAATCATGCGCTGTATGGTGCGATATTCCGCTGAGGATTGCTCCAGCTTCCACGATTCAGAGTTACGGAACAAATAGCTCAGATCATCGGCATGGGCAACGCCTTTTTGGATATTGTCACCGCAGAATTTCTTACGATAGAAATTAAAGTTGGGCGAATCAAAGTCAAAGCGATAGAAATATGTGGCTGCACGGGCATAGGCGAGTCTGGCCTGCAATGTGCGATTCAAGCCATGCCAGAAGACCTTATAGGAGTAGTACTAAAGGCAGAGAGAGATAAAGATTTAATAGAGTTAAAGATATCTGATGGTTCTGCACTCACATCCAGCAAATTCATAAAAAGTGCCGCACTGGGTGTAGCATCGCCAAAGGTCAACTTGAGCATCTTCTCGCTGTACTCCAGGTTCTCCTTCTCCGTGCTGATTACACGCACATCATGGGGCACCAATCTCAGGGCATCCTCGCTGAGGGTATCCAAACTCTTGAGATTGGCCGCCACACCGGGATACATGAAGAGACCCTCAAACGATGTGCCACCCAGCATGGCAGGCAGTTCGTTGGTCCAAGCCTCACGTGCCATTTCCACTGGTGACTTGGGCACCACACAATCCTCACCCACATACGACTCTACGGTGGGTCCAAACGGAAAGAGCATGCCATTGCGACGATCCTCAGGCGTTATCAGACTGTGGCGTACCAGCTCCCGTGCCGGCACACCGCGCAAATGTGCCAGCACCTGTGCATCCACATTCTCGCCCGCGTAGCCATGATGTTTGGCCAAACGATAGGCAAAGTCCGATCTCGGTGTGTTCGACCAGTAATTGTGAACGGTGCCCGACATGGGTATGGCCTTGTGGTAGAGCCCACGCGTCTGCTCTGTGCACATCATGAAGTGTGTGGCGCAGCCGCCTGCACTCTCCCCAAAGATTGTTATGTTCTCGGCATCGCCATTGAAGTGGGCAATATACTGCTTGACCCAACGCAGTGCCAGCACCATATCCTTGAGCCCTGCATTGCCTGGCACTTTGAGACTGGGATCCGTGAGCGAGAGAAAGCCTGAAAAAGAAAGTAAAAATGATTATTCCTCATCAACAGTATTCTTCTGCTTCTGGTTTGCAAATTTGACAAGCAATCATGACAAACATTGGCCTATCATATGGCAATTTGGATGATTGTGCGACCAAACGTGAGAGTTTGAACCCAAAGAGATAACATAAATCACAGATAAGATACCCACCCACTCCCACACTCACCCAAACAGTCCAAACGATAATTGAGCGTTACAAAGACAATGTCTTTGGCCATAAAATAATCAGGACCATACAGCTCGCGTGTGGCCTCGCCCACAGTGAAGGCACCGCCATAAATGTAGACCATGACCGGCAAAGGTTTTTCGCTCTACAAAAATAAATTATCATAATCAATCCGATTGAATTGTAGCTCTCTTTCTTTATCTCTCTCTCTTACTTTCAGCTGCTTGGCATAGACATTCAGATACAGGCAGTCCTCGTTGCCATCGATCACTTGTGTCATGAAATTCTTTTGCACTGGCTTCGACCCATAGTGGCTGCAGTCCAGCACACCGCTCCATGGCTCGACGGGCACGGGTGCGCTGAAACGCAGCTCTCCCAACGGTGGCTTGGCAAAGGGCAGACGCTCGTAGCTGTAGTATGAATCATCGTACAGAGTGTCACGCTTCACGCCCTTGATCTTGCCCAGCGGCAATGTAATTTCACATTCATCTGCGCTGTTCCAAAGGGGAAAATCACATTTATTTAAATGAAAATGGTCTGCATAATTTTCATAGACTATACTTACGTTTTACTCATCGTTCAGGTGTGTCGATCTGGTTGCCGCGCGTGTTGTCTATCAACTGAAACAGAAATTAATGAATTGAAAGCTACACAGTTCGGGTCGCATTAAACATGTCCACTGATAGAGCTTTTTCGTTTTTGTAGCTATCTGGAATTAGTTGTAGTTCTAAGGGGTCTATTATCAAGCTAAGGGGTTAATTCGCATAGGTTATTGTTGTTCCGATGATAACGCTAAGGTTGTACCTTTATAAAACAATTGTTACCCTGCAAATAATAATTACGAGAGTTCCGACTTAAACTTTTTAGTTTTAAAAGTCTACAAATCTTAGCAGAAGGCCGAAGCGACTGAGGTGCACTGCTGCATTACGCGTACATGTACAAAGGTATTAAAATTAAATCAATTTTTAAAGTCTACAGGAAAATAATTATTTAAATATATTATATTAAAATAGTTCAAGCCTAAGCTTTTTACGTGCAGTAAGGCTGCCGAGAGGTGCTGCTGCAAGGCGCGTAGCACATTTTTAGTGGTGTTACAAAGATTATAATACAAATATTATATACATTAGCAATTTCAATGAATTTTCAACTATATATTAAGCACATCTAAAGACTAAAAATGAGGCAATCGAAATAATTTCTTTAAAGGTATAGGAGGCCTAAGTACTAATAATTAATAAATCTCCTATTTGAATTTATTTCTATTGGAAACACTTCGTTTGCCCTGGCAGGCAAAGCCAGTATTTTAATCGTGTACCCTAGAAATTTATGGGTGTTACGCAAATTAACATAAATTTCTGTACCGAGGTACAAAAAATAATCCTAATCGTTCGTGTACATATTCCTATCTTATCCATCTACATTTTATATAACAAAAACATAGAAGTGAAAATTACTCTATGGCCTAGCTCAATGCAATAAGTGTTAAGATATAAAATAAAAAGTTTAATTATTTAATAAACAACAAGCTTATAAAATCATTTCAGAAACACCTTAAAAAATCTTTTATCTCTTAAAGCAATACACAAATCTAACCAAAGCTCTTATCGTTCACCCCGAAAAAGAAGTTAAAGTGTCTTTCACTATGATTTGGATTTGAAAAAGTTTCCGACATTTGATAAGCAATCGATGGTCAGCAGATTAGATTTGGGGGTTTATTACGGGTATTTAAAACAGAGCACGCCCGCCTGTTCGTACAGGCGATCGTAGAACTTTAAATTCTGCCGCTCTGGCTGTGGCATAAACTTCAGTTCTTCATTTATATTGAGGATCATGCGTGGTCCAAAACGTGTGACTGGCTTCCATTCCGCCAAAGGTTTGGTTAGCTGTGCATTGGGATTCGAGGTGGCGGCAAAGTGGACGAGCATCGCAACCATGCGACAAATGGTGGCATATTCTGGTCGTGATTTATCCAGCTTAAAGGTGGAGGGCAGCACAAAGATGTAGCCCAATTCATCCACATGGGCGACGCCGCGCTGCTCCTTGCCGAAAAACCGAATGCGATACAGATTAAAGTCCGGTGAATCGAAATCGAAGCGATAAAGGTAGGTGGGTGCCTGGCCGTACGACAAGCGTGCCAATACCAAACGCTCCTGCGCGTGCATCACATTGTGGGTAAACAGACGAGTCAATGCTTCCGTGTGCTCGATGGTCAGTCGATGGCCATGCGCCTGACAGAAATGATCGAGCAGCGACTGGCCCAACTGTCGCCGTAGGCCGGGATCGCAGCGATTGAGCAGCGTCCGTGGCAGGACACACTCTGGATGCGTTTGTATCTCCTGCAGAGACTTTGCATTCTTTAAGACCCGATTAAAGTGCAGTCCTTCGTCGCTGTTGGTGCCCACAATCACGGGTATGCGATTGCTCCACGCCGTACGCTGTAGGCTGATGGGCTCCGACAGCAGCACCGCTTGGGGCGTCACATACGATTCCACTGAGGGCACAAAAGGTATCATGTGACCCTCAACTTTTTCGGCTGGCGTCCAAAAGTCCGCAGCGACCAACAGTGCTGGATCTGCCGCTGCTATAAAGTCAAACACTTGGGCATCGATATTCTCGCCCTTGTAGCCCAAATGCTTGGCCAGACGATACTCCATATGGGGCTGACGATTCAGCTCTGCGGAGAAGCCAGCCATGAGCACGGCCTTGTGGAAGAGTCCCTCGGTTTGCGGTGTGACCAGCAGCATTTGCACGACCATGCTGCCAGAGCTATGCCCAAAGAGGGTAATCCGCTCGGGATCGCCATTGAAATTCTCAGCATTTGCCTTGATCCATTTGAGGGCTAGAATGATGTCCTTAAGGCCAGCATTTCCGGGTACCTCCAGCGTTGGATCCGCAAAGGAAAGGAAGCCTATAAAGGAGGAGATATAAGAGCTGCCTGCCCCGGGAACTGCACTCACCTAATGGCCCCAGTCGATGGCCAATGCTCACGTGTATGACATTCTCGCGCATTAAGTAGTCGGGTCCCCAGGCGCGTCGTGAGGCATCGCCGCCCTTGAAGCCACCGCCATGGACATAAACCATCAGCGGCAGGGGCTGCTCGCTTTTTAGCTAAACAAAATAAATCCATAAAAAAATAAGTCTCTGATTTTAAGCCCCCCTTTGCTCACCGTTTTCACAGAGATATTCAAATAAAGGCAATCCTCTGAGCCCTCCACTTGCTTGGTGTAGCTGCTCACTTGGATGCACTTGTCCAGCGGCTTGCTGCAGTCCCGTATGCCACGCCAGGGCTTCAGATCGTGCGGCTCCTTGAAGCGCAGTGTACCCAAAGGTGGAACAGCATATGGTATGCCATCAAAAGCATAAAACTGCTCCTCATCGTAGAGTGTGCGCAGCAGCACACCACGCACGCGGCCATGCGTTGTCTGCACCACGGGACAGGTGACTTCATCCTCACTGCTGCAAAAGATGATAGAAAAATGAAAGTACTAGGCGTACAGTTTGATGATTTGATGAAAATACTCACTAGTCGGACATTGTATCCGCACGCAAACAGCCTCAAACATACACTGAACGCCCCCAGAGTCTGGCGAGTCCATAATATTATCGAGCAAACGGCTTGAGATAGCAGCAGCAGCTTATCTCGCTCTTTCGTAACACAAACAAACCCAAAGACAAGGGCGAGACAAGCGGCTATCGTGTGGACATTTTTAATGCACTTGAAATTTCGACAACAAAAAATAGGAAAAGAAAAATCATTTACTGCGGCTACTCTTTGACTTTGCAGACATTCTCCCACACGCGCAGCTTCTGCAGTTCCGGCAACTCAATCAGTTTGATGCTCTCCGATATATTGAGACACTCCACGTTGGACTGCCGGCTGTCCAGGGGCAGCCATTCCTTGGTGCGTGGCAGCTGTGCGGCAACTTTCGGGCAATTCGGATTCGAACTTCGCGCGAAGCTTGTGACAATATCAATCATCCGTTCGATGGTTTGAAATTCTGTTGTATGTTTGTCCAATTTCCAGGCGAAGCTGCCAAACCACAGATACGAATGATCATCCACATGGGCCACGCCACGTAGCTTATCCCCCACATATTTGATGCGCTGATGATTGAACGTCGGCGAATCGAAATCAAAGCGGTAGAGGTAGGTAGGAGCCCTACTATGGCGCAGGCGTGAACGGACTATCCTCATAATGGGCAGCCAGAAGACCTTGTAGCTGGCGTACTGCAAAAAAATAAAAAAAGGAAAAGAAATAGTTCAAAGAGGTTCTTAGATTCCCAAAGAGATTCCCTTACCTCGCAGTAGGCCAAGACTGCCTCTGGCGTCATGGCCAGAGCGGAGCTCTCCCCGAAATGCGTCGCCTGCAGACGCAGGCCCAAGTTTCGTGCCACAGCCTGGGGCAGGCTACGCTTCAAATCCAGCGGCAGCATATGCTCGGGCTGATCCTTCAGGGTGGTCAGCAGATGGGGTGCCACAAAGACGCGTGCATACATCAGCAGACCCTCGAAGGAGGTGCCACTCATCAGCAGTGGAATCTTGTTGCCCCAGGCAGTGGCCAGCAGCTCAGACGGCTGCTTGGCCAGCACACAGTGATCCGTTTTGTAGGGCTCCACCATTGGCCCGAACTGGAACAAACAGTCGTCCATGTGCTCGGCCTGACTGAGGAGATACGGCTTCACCAGCTGGTCGCCGGGCAGTGCCTGCAGATAGTCCAGAATCATGGCATCGGTGGCGGCTTTCGCATTCTCCATTCCCAGACTTCCGGCCAGACGCTGCGGCATGTCGTTTATCGGACTTTGGGCCCAAGTGCACAGCACATTTCCCGACTGCAGAATGGCCTTGTGGAAGAGTCCCTCCGCCTTGGGATTCAGCATCAGATAATGGACAGAGGCTGCTCCGGCGCTCTCCCCAAACGCTGTCACATTATTGGGATCCGCATTGAAGCTGGCCGCATTGGCGATGATCCACCGGAGGCCCAGCAGCTGATCCTTGAGCCCAGCATTGCCGGGCACACCCACGGCGGGATCGTTGAGCATAAGAAAGCCCAAGGCTCCGACGCGATAGGAGATCGTGACCACAACCACATCCTGCATCATGAAATAGTCGGGGCCGTGCAGATCCGTGGTTGGATCGCCCTTCTCAAAGCCGCCGCCAAAGAAGAAAACAATCAGCGGCAGAGGCTTCGCTGAATGGAGCTGCAAAGAAGAGGTGAGTCATTATCCACAGTCAGATCATAGAGAGAGATTGCCTCACCTCCTTGGCATACACATTCAAATGCAGGGAATCCTCAACGCCCTCCAGCTGCTTGCTGTAGTGATTGAACTGCAGCGGCATTGGGCCCTTCGCCCTGCAGTCAAATGGCTCTGTCCAGGTTGTCACCGCCAACGGGGCCATGAAGCGTAGACGCCCCACCGGCGGCCTAGCATATGGAATGCCCTCAAAACTCACATACTCATCGCCATAAACGCCCGTGCAGCGTCGCCCCACCACAGGGCCACTCTCTGTCTGCACCAGAATGCTGCCATCAGGTCTGCGAAAGATTCCCGGCTGTTTTGTAGCGCAAGAAAACTGTGGAAAAGTACTCACCTCTCCATGTCTAGCGGTTGAATAAAAAACTTGACACTCTCGCGCCTTTTATCTAACGAAATGCACACATTTACGGCACTTTTTTATCGCGCAATACGAGCGGCGTCGGTCTGACTAGAAAAAAAAACAACAATGCAAACGATGACCGCACAATTTCAACGAGACAGCTGATATTTCAGTCTTTGCTTTGCTTGCTTTCTCACACAAAGCTTTGTATACTATAACTTTTCATATCAGGTTTTATGTGCATAGTATTTGTTTATTATTTCGTTGAGCAGCGCGTCGCGACGCCGACGACTTTGTGCCGTTATAAACCGAGCTGCCAACTGCGCGCGGACTGGCGGGTTGGCAGCTCTTAGTCAGGGCTGCTGTAACACTATTGTTATTAATATATTAGAAAATAAAATAAATTATTATATAAATTTATGATTTGAAAACCATTAAATTATTATAAATTACCGTTTACAATGTAAATTTAATGTTTAATTATTTGTGTAATACTGCAGCCCTGGTAATCCAACATGGGTAAAATTTATGAAAATATACAAATTAAAAGCTTCAATGGCATTTGACCAGTCTTAAAATGAATCTATCGTCTTGAGAATCTCCTTCCACATCTTTAGCATGTTGCTATTTACATAAAACATATGAAAATAAACAAATTAAAAACTTCCACAGGTACGGCGGTGCCCCACCATAGGCCACTGTCCACTTTCTGTCCGCACCTAACTCGGCGCAACACAAAAGTTGTTTTTCTTCATGTTGAGCTCTTTCTTGTTTTAATTTTCAGCCCAAAAGACGTTTTGTTGTTAGCCGAGCTGTTCACTTCAACGCGATGCTGTCTGGTAAGCAGTTCCCAGCTAGCAAGCAGTTCTGTAGCACTTTTACCATGAAGCTCATATGTACATATATCTCAGCTCATAAATTAATAGCACATTGTTTAATTGGAATTTAAAAGCAAATATCACTAGCAAAATATGTATATCTCCAAGGTATTTCCCGCTCTCGTATTTAACATACCGCCTTGCTCTTATTAACTGACCTGTCACAGCACACTCCAACAACAACATGCCGTTATTGACAGCGCTGCAAAATGCGTTGCTTGGCCAGGGCTGCAGTGACACGGTAATATTTTTATGTATTTTAAATATTTGAAGCTTGAAATCTTATAACTATGTTTATTAGCCGACTTGATAGTCCTGCACCAATTTAACATATATTATTATTTTCGCCATTTCGCTGTGACTTCAGCCCTGGTACAGTACAAAACAGCACTATAAATTCTGCCGTTATATGCGCGGGCCATACCAGGGTGCCTATAGCACTTGTTTTTGTGCATTTTCAAAAACTAATAAAGTTGTTTAGTGTAATGCATATCAATTAATATTGTAATTGCATTTAATTATAAAGAAAAACAAATTTCTAAAGTCTCTTTTGAGCATTTGCACTGCAGCCCTGGTTTATTTTTATTAGAAATGAAGTGGCAAATACATATATGTACAAACATACAAACGCTACTACACTGCAAGAAACAAAGTGCGAGCTGTGCAGCATCTAAATACATATAAGCTTTTTCATAAGCTTTCGCTAAAATTAGGTTTATGATAGTGCGAATGTCAGCACAGGGCAATTCTATTTTTATTGCGCAATTCGCTTAAATACAATGACGCCAAACTGTGCTGCATACATGCATAATTATGTGCACACACGTACATATGTACAGAACGCCAAACAGCTGGGCTCGTGTGAATGTATTCACGTGCTCGCTGCTGCCGGCCCGGCTATATTTCCCGGAGCGCCAAAAAGGCACGCGCATCTCAGTCGCATCCAAACTTATGCGATTTCAGTCGCATCCCAGCAGTAGTCCGCGCCTTTACCTCACAGACTTTGACAAGCCAAATTACAATTAAATTCCCTAGAACAAAATTCGCCGAAACACACAAAATACATTATGGAAGTACAAGTAGGCTGGCAAAAGCTGCTCAAGATGGGCGCCAAGTGAGTGCAACAGGGTGCTCATGGTCCAATGTGCAAGGTCAGGGTCGCGGCGGGAGTCTTTGCACCTGAGGACTTCGCGCGACCTGCACCTGACTGGAGGTGGAGGCTATCATCCGATTTCCTTATCGCCTTAACCCAAACACCTTTGTCATCGTGTCAGTCGCTGGTCTGATTACTAATCACATTCCTCTACCCCTCGCAGGCTCGTTGGGCACAAACTCCAGCAGTATCGGCTGGCCACCAACAACACCGTCGTGCTGGACACGGAAAATGGCCAGGTGCTGGGTCTGCAGCGCAAGACGCTCTACGACGAGGAGCTGTACTTTGCCTTCGAGGGCATACCGTACGCGAAGCCACCGCTTGGGGAGCTGCGCTTCCGTGCCCCCGAGCCGGTGAAGTCCTGGCAGGGTGTGCTCAACTGCACCACCTATCGATCGAAGCCCATGCAACGGAACATGATTATGGGCATTGTCGAGGGCTCTGAGGATTGCCTGCATGTGAATGTGTACGCCAAGACGCTGCAGTCGGAGCAGCCACTGCCCGTTATCGTGTGGATCTATGGCGGTGGGTTTCAGAAGGGCGAGGCCTCCAGGGACATCTACAGTCCCGACTACTTCATGAAGCAGAATGTGGTCTTTGTGTGCATCAATTACAGACTTGGCGCTTTGGGTAAGCTATACCCTTCCTTTAGTTCCCCTAAATAACTTTTCTATCTCTCTCTGTTTCAGGTTTCCTGAGCCTTAAGGATCCCAAGTTAAATGTGCCCGGCAATGCGGGGCTCAAGGATCAGGTGATGGCACTGCGCTGGATCAGCGACAACATCGCCCACTTCAATGGCGATCCCAACAACATAACGCTGATGGGCGAGAGTGCTGGTGCTGCGTCCACGCACATCATGATGACCACCGAACAGACACGCGGACTCTTCCACAAGGCCATCCTGCAGTCGGGCTGTGCCCTGAGCGAATGGGTGGAGAGTCCCGACCGTCAGTGGGCCTTTCGGCTGGCCCAGCAGATGGGCTACAAGGGCGGCGAAAAGGATGCGGATGTGCTGAAATATCTGACGAAAATTTCGGCACGCCAGATAGCAAACACTGACCAGGACATCATCACCAGGGAGGAGATACGCAGCTTCCTGCTGTTCGCCTTTGGCCCTGTGGTGGAGCCGTACGAGTCGTCGCACTGTGTGGTGCCCATCCGGCACATTGAGATGCTGCCCCATGCGTGGGGCAATGACATTCCTGTGATTGTGGGCGGCAACTCCTTCGAGGGCCTCTTCTCATATCAGATCCTGCGCGGCGATCCCTGGGCACAGACGCATTTCCACAACATCATTCCGCGCGAGGTGAGCGAGGCGGCCACCGAAGAGGAGCGCGACGAGCTGGTGCGACGCCTCAAGAAGGTCTACTTCGACGATGAGACGCGCGAGAAGATGGGCTTCTTCGAGGCGCTGAATATCTTCTCGCATCGCCAGATCTGGCACGATCTGCATCGTGTGGTCATGTCCCGCCAGGCATACGCGCCCGCACAGCCCACCTATCTGTACCGCTTTGACTTTGATTCGCCGCACTTCAATCAGTTCCGTCGCTTGGTGTGCGGAGATCGCATACGTGGCGTCTCGCACGCCGATGAGCTCTCCTACATGTTCTACAACATTATAGCACCGAAAATAAGTAAATCCTCGCAGGAATATCACACCATTGAGCGCATGGTGGGCATGTGGACAGCGTTTGCAGCCAGCGGAGATCCCAATTGCCCGGCAATTGCACCAGCCGAATGGCTTCCCATTCAACGCACCGCCAACGGTGTGGAGCATTGCTTTAACATTAGCCAAAAGCTGGAAATGATTGAGCTGCCCGAGGCGGGCACACTGGCTGTCTGGGACAGTTTCTATTCCAAAGAGTCGCTCTATTAGATTTAATATTTTAAGTGTGTATTTTTTATAAGGTTTTTCGCTGTAGTTCCAAAGATTGTTGCCAAAATTTGCAATGTACCAAAAGTTTTTGTATTTCGTGTGTAAATAAGAATTAAAAGTGATAATTTCTATGCCTAAAAATGTTCAGATTTTTGCATTCAAGAATTGTTTGGGTACAAAATTAAATTACTTTATTTTATAGAGGGTACTTTGCAGTAGAATTTGAGGCTAAAAAGGTACAATCTTTCACCCCGTAACACTGCCCTAGTGGCTGGCCTTTGAAACATTTTTCACTGCGTATTTTAATAATAATTAATCCACATTAATTTGTTTAATTACAGCCCATTCAGCTATAGACATTTCAAAGGCCAGGCAGGGGTCAGACGAGAGAGAGAGAGAGTCATAATGCCCGCACACGGCAAGCGAGTGTCAAGTTTAAGGTGACTTGATGGAAAACTACTTGTCCGGAGGCAGCTAGCCAGCCAGCCAGCCCACCGGAATTCGAATTGCAATTACACAAAAAACCAGTTATGGGACTAGGCTAACTACAATGGGCACAACAACTATATATGTATCTAATTTAATTGTTTATAAAAATAAAAATTTATTCCTCTTCCTCCCCCTGCTAGAACTACATAACTTATTATATTTCATTATTATTCTGCTTAGTGTAGAGTCGATCCCACATTCGAAGCTGCTTTGCTTCGGGCAGCTCAACGAACTCCAATTGGTGGCCAATGTTGAGGCACTTCTGCGGGCCATTTGTGTCCAGTGCATCCCACAGCACAGGCGAAATCTGTGCACAATTGGGATTATCGTGTGCCGCAAAGGCAGTCCACATGCCAATCATGCGCTCAATGGTGCGATACTCCAGCGAGGACTTGTCCAGCTTGGTGGCCAGCAGCAGATAGAACAGATAGGAGAGATCATCGCCATGGCTGACGCCACGCACATGGCGGCCACACATCACCGTGCGGAAGTGATTGAAGTGCGGCGAATCAAAGTCAAAGCGGTACAGGTAGGTGGGCGTGGTGGGGGCGAGCGCCAGGCGGGAGAGCACTGTGCGATGGAGCCCGTGCCAAAAGTGTTTGATGGACAGCAGATGCAGACACTCATTGAACTCCATGCGTCCGCGCGTAGCATCATCGAAATTGGAGATCTTAAATTCTCTGATCAGATCCTTGAGCTCTGCGGGCGTCACCTGGCTGCGCACCTCCCTGGGTATCAACGCCTCAAAGGCGCTGAGCATGTGATCCGCATCCTGCATGGTGGACTGGTAGGAGAAGAGACCCTCAAACGAGTTGCCGCCAATGATCAGTGGCAGCTCGTTGCCCCAGGCCTCGGCAATCATTTCGTGATGCGATTTGGGCATCACACAATCGCTGGTCACATACGGCTCCACCACGGGCGTGAAGGCAAACAGGACATAGTTGCGTTTCTCCTCGGGCGTGATCAGTGACGTGCAGTGCGTCGCCAGGTCCGAGGCTGAGGCGCTTTGCAGGTACCGAAAGACTTCCTTTTCGTTCTCGCTGCCCGCGTAACCAATGGCGCAGGCCAGCCGATACGCCCAATTGCCACGTGGCTCGCTGGCCCATTCGCTGTACATGGAACCCGACTGCATGATGGCCTTGTGGAAGAGTCCACGCGTCTGTTCGGTGGTCATCATCATGTGCGTGGACGCCGCACCAGCACTCTCGCCCATCAGCGTGATGTTATTTACGTCGCCATTGAACTGCGAAATGTTTTCCCGCACCCAGCGCAGTGCCATCACCTGATCCTTGAGTCCTGCATTGCCGGGCACATCCAAATCGCGATCGGCGAGGCTCAGGAAACCTATAAAAAGAGATTTTTATACTGAAATTTAACAAATTGTTGTTCAAGGGGCTGCCAACTTGCGGTAATTAGTTGGCGTTAAATAAGCTAAGCAGTTCAAGCAGCTTTAAACGCATAAATCATAAATTGATTTATGGACTTTTTGATTGATTGTTAAAGTTAATAGCCTTGGGAAATCTTTTTGTTAGCAATTAAGTTGGCATATCTCAGGGCATGCAATTAATAAGAGGGTGAAGATTGCCATGACGCAACAAAATGGCTGCAGGCCAGAAGGACATTTATGCATTTAATTTATGCATTTGGCTATTTCATTTAAAATTAATTGAATTTAGAAAAATAAACTATGCCCCTAGGCAGCTTGTTTAAATTAAATTAAATTAAATAAATAGTTATTTTTTACGCCTGACAAATCAATCAGGTTGGCAGCACTGTAGTTAAGTGGGCCGCCCTGTTGGCATTAAAAATCAACAAAATATTGAAAACAAATTAAATTTTCGGCTACTTGAACTCACCCAAAGCACCCACGCGGTAGTTAAACGTGACCAGGATCACATCCTGCTTCATAAAATAATCAGGACTATAGAAATCCCTGGAAGCTTCGCCGATCTGAAAGCCACCGCCATAAATCCACACCAGAACCGGCAGCGGCTGCTCCGTATTCAACTTCTTGGCATAAACATTCAAATACAGACAATCCTCGGAACCCTCGACGATGCTCAGGACGAAATGCTTCTGCAAGGGCTTGGCGCGTGGGTAAGTGCAGTCGCGTATGCCCTGCCACGGCTGAGCTGGCTGTGGCGCCCGGAAACGCAGCTCCTGCACCGGCGGCTGGGCAAAGGGTATGCCCTCGAAGGCATAGTACAGCTCCTCGTCGTAGAGGGTCTTGCGGCGCAGACCTTTCAACTGGCCATTTCTGGTGCTGATGACCTTCGTCTGTTTGGTGGCCAAACGGTATTGTACGATCTTGTGGCCCACCAGCCTATGGAGGGTTAAGTGACCAGAGAGGGAGAGAGAGAATTGATTTTTATTAATGAGTGTTTTTGTTTGTTCTTATCTTATCGCTACAGCGGATGGAATTACGCCGGTTCCACATATTTGGAAATTCACTTGAAGCAATCAAATGTATAATTGGTCGATGTACATTGTACACCCCCTGTCGAGGGAGCTGTTTGACCTACTTGGTGCCCATTTTTAGCAGATCGCCCACGCCCACACGTATTTCCATATCTTGCGTTTGTTTTAGCTATTAATTTATTTGTATTTTTAGGGTTTACACTTCCGGCGCCGCACTTGCAAATCAAAGAGGAAATAAAACACTAGAACCAAACCAGACCAGACCGTTTCGTTCCGTTCCCGTCCGATTTCGAATCTATCAGTTCGACTGCGACTACACGTCTGAGTGTAGCTCAGAGTGCAGCCTCAATTCCGTTGTTGTGGGGTTTTAATCACGCCCGACTGACGCTTATCGCAAATGTGCCAAGCGAAACATATGGTGGGCACTTGGTGGGGGGAAGGCGGAGAATATCACGATTGATAAGACGCCACCAAACACAACAGTGAAAGAGAGAGAGAGTGAGTGAGAGAGGGGAGTGAGCGAGTGTTGCTCTGTTCTAAAAGACAAGCGTCAGAAGCAAAAGCAGCAGGCAGTAACCACAGCTGTTTCATGTACAACTTGTAATTGCCTTTTAATGATACCAGAGTAGCACAAAGTCGGTTTTTATCTGCCAGTGTAGTTGGGCTTAAACAGCCCCTCCATTTACGATCGAGCAGCAGTCAAAGTTCAGGCAGGCTACTGAGATGCTTTTGTCAGTAATTTCATAATTAACACTCGTCTCAAAATTGTACTATTATTATTACTTTAATGAACCCCAACCGCTTGACATCACGCGGGAAATCATCATATAATATATGTATCATGCGAATGTTTGAGCGAACGCTCAAAAGTGAAAGCTGAGCGCGAGCCGGGTAACATGAACACTGCTTGCACGGCAGTGTACTGCTTGCATGTGCATGCACTGCTGTTCGAGCATCAAATTGCAGTATAATTTGAGAGAGAATATAAAGAAAGTCTGAGTACTTTTTTTGTTGTACCGCATTTCTTTGTTTAAAGCGACTTTTGTTTATGCCATATAAAGATTATTATTTATCAGTGGGTAGATTTCATAGGGGACATCATAAAAGAAATTCAGACGCATGCAAATGGTTTTATCAGGCACTCACACAGATATCTATGGCCAGCAACAGGGGCGTCAGAGACCTTAATTGCGTGCCAGAGAGAGCCCAGTGCTGCAGGCAAATTCTGGCCAGAAGGACACCTCTGCTGTATAGATCGTAAATTCCATTGAAAATCAAAAATTCTCTGATCCCTTAGGCAAATTTTGTGCACCCTCCAATTCGATTAACGCAAGTCCTGAAACTTTTTAGCAATTATATTTAATTGTTGCACATTTCTGAAGAACCTTTTACCTTTTTTTTTGGCGACAATTTTCAATCAATAAAAAAAAATATAAAAATCTTGTAAACTTTTAACAAGTGAAATTAATTTGAAAAGCCATAACTTTTACAAGCAACAATTTTCCAGAATATATTTTAAAAAAACCTTCCATATGCAATTATGATTTTGCTTCATAGGCACAAAATTAAAAAAAGTTTATTTACGCATAAACGATTTTGATTAATTCCCCAAAGAAAGCGAGCAGAGAAGCGGCCGGGAGGCCTGGGCTCAGCTAATTAAAAAATTGTCATAAATCCCCAAGAGTTTAACCCATTTACAGTCGACTGGTCTGTTGAGAAATGGCCAAAAAATAAAGGGATTCGCTGCCCCCCACCCCTCCATCAGCTACTTAATTACACTTGCGCGCACTTTAATTTCCATTTAAAAAAAAAATGCTCACCCAAAAGAAAATGTTAATTTTTGTTGCCTCCTTTTCAGCCGTTCCCTTGAAAGAAGAAAAGTCAAGGCGAGCCGAAACATTGTAAATTATAGGCTTAAAAGAAAGGCACGGCACGGCACGGCATGGCAAAGGCTTCTCATCCAGAGTTGGTTACATGGCAGAAGCTTATTAAATTATACTCGAGAGAGAGAGAGAGAGAGCGGCGGGCGTGTGGTGTGGTGTGGGGTGTGGTCTTAAATTTCCAACATTCCTAATCTCGATTTAAGCCATGGTGGCAGGCTGCGGTGGGGGGCATATCAAGTGAATTCAATGTCAAAAGGGTTAATTGAAAGTGCCAGGAAATTGGAGGAGTCACAGGAGTTGGAGGACACACGACAGGAGTAACCCGAGATAGCAGTGAGTGGGGGTAGCCCTGAAAAATGTGGGTCTCTCCTGTCGCCCCCCCTACATGACATGGGAATCTGCAGTAGTCATAAAAATCAAAGTCCATAAACCGGTGGGACCCAGTGCGACCCACCGCAGTGCATAAAAAAGAAAGTTTTTTTCCTCCTTTTGGTTTTTTTTTTTCTTTCTTTCTTTCTTTTCGTTTTGCTTATTGCAACCCAAGGGATTTACCCCATATAGAACATAAAAATATATCCATAGTGGACCCCCATTCCTCTACCAGCCCCATCAACTATTTAGAGAATTTCAAATGCAGACAAATTTTGTATGCGTCAAACCAAAAAAAAATAATGTGCGGGCCTCTTGTTGTTGTGCGGAAAAAAGCACACAAATTGACTACCATTTGGTTTTTGATTATATTTTTCGGGCAGCTCTGTCATGGATAAACCATTTTAAAGGATGCTTCAATTTTCTATTGGAACAAATAATCGTTTTGGTTTGCTTTTCCATGCCATTGAAGTATTTTTCTTTTTTTTAATACTCGCCTTTAATTAAACTAAAGGGAAACCCCACGAAAAAACAATTGAAAAATCTAAGCAAAAAAAAAAGAAAAAAAACCCTGCTGCAACTGAAGGGTTAATATTACGAGTAGCAAAATGGAAAACCGTTTTCACAAAGTAATTTGGTTACAAAAACAAAAAAAAGAGTAATTATTAAAGGCTGGCCCACCCCAAAAAAAAAGGTGAAAAAGGTACCTGCCATAAAGTTAATTTTTTTCTTTCTTTCTTTATTTATTTTTTTTGTTTTGGGCAAAATAAATTAACTTTTGTTGAAGATTTCTTGGGTGGACAAGAAAAGGACTTTCCCGCTAAGGAGTTGCTGTCCCATCAATGGCTAAATAATGGACTAACCAATCCCCGTCTTATTATTAAGTGAATGCTTTTTGATCTTACGATGGCAAATTACAAGCTACACAACACCCGGCCATTCAGCATGCTACTTTTGCCACCTCCTGGCTGGTTGCCTCCTTCAACAATGAAACATTATCCAGTGCCATCTTCCACTTGGTGTTATATATAACACTTTCAATTTGATAAGCAGCCTGACTGCGGGCGGGGGGCTGCTCCAGTGCTCCATCGTGCTGCCATCTTCATTCACAGCTCTCTGGCATCGTCGTCATTTTCCAAGTTTCCACTGTCATTGTCTGTGGTGGCATTTGTAATTCACTTTGATTAAATATGCAAGGGGATGCTCTATGGACAGACTGTGACTGCCTTCCTGACTGCCAGACGAGGACCGGACCGCATTCAAATGCCGCAACAATGCAACGACGACGACAGTCAAGGGACACTGGGATACCATGACGAGAGTCCAGAAAGCAGAAACCCCACGACAACCCCAAAGGATACAGGAGAAGCAGGCAGGCAGGCAGCAGTAGGTGGGAGAAGGTCCTTTTAGTCAGTCGCCAAGAAAGCGCAAAACAAGTTTGTGAATTTTCGGCAACGGGACGGCTATGGCAATGGCAATGGCAACGGCGTGTCCTCTGACAGGATATAAAACAATCAGTGCAAGCTAGCGGAAACGGAAGCGTTGCTCCCCCCCAGCCCATGCCACCCTTTCACGGTCTCTCTCTCCTTTCTCTGTTGTGTGAAATTGTCTAAATTGTGGGCGCGGTTAGCTCTCTTTCTGCCTTTCTCTGTGTGGTTCGGGCTTTTGTAAAATGTAGTCCAAAGTTGTGTGTTTGTGGCCCCCTCCTAGGGATAGCAGCCCCCCTGACTTAACCATACTTTTCGATTCATCCTCCTTGTATTCTCTTTCGTCCTTTGACAATTTTCTCTGTATTTTTTGTGTGTGTGTCGTCTCCCATTTCTAGCGGGTGTCCTGATTGCATTCGTTGGGAATTTTACCCAACAGTTGGGTTTATTAATGGTTTAAATTGAAATTTCACGCTACGCTGCGTTACGGCTGCGAGAGATCGCTGCTTTGTCCGTGGAAAGGTGTACCCAAAAAGGTAGACTTGAATGCTTGGAACATGTGGAACAACCGAAACATGAATGCTAAATAGTCGGGGTAAATACGCAGTCTAACAAATCCCCATCCACCTCCAAAGAACAGGTGCAGCCCATGAGAGTCGCGCAGAAAGGATCTAAAACAAAACATCGAAAATGACTCACTTTAAATTCAGCTCTTTCTTTTATAAGCTCACCCAAGGTACATTTACTAATAAGGTGAGGTCCATCCATCTCTAAACTCTCAGAAAACAGAAAACAGAGAGCAAATGGGGTGAAGACCTCACCTCATTAGTAAATTTACCTTGAGCTCGCCCACACCGCGATCAATACATCAAGCTTCGACATACAGACACACACACGGTGTGTATTACACGCACAGAATGCTACTGTAAAGCTGCTCTCAAATCCACAGCCAACAGAAGAAAGAGAGAGAGAGAGAGTCAGTCGAATCTAATATCCCAGCGCAGGAGCACGTTTTTTTCAATTGCTTCATACTAGAGCCCTGCACGAATCCACATGATTCAAAAAATCACAGTATACTCATGCCCCTTCAATGCGTTCGATCATTACGAATCACCCCTTCAGTCCGATTCGAATCACCCGAATCACTAAAAAACCGGATCAGAGTACTGCGAATCAATATCAGCAAGATTCGTCGCATGATTCAAAAACTGATTCAAAACATCCCTCTAGTACCAGGCAACAACTAGTTCGGCACCGGTCCCGAACTAGTTACCATTCTCATGTCCCTAGTTCCGCTTCGTTTCCCCGACAATGTAAATCAGCGGAGAATTTAACACATGCATGTCCTAGGGCGGAACCACCCCTGGTTCCCGATCGATTACCCTTCGATTACCAGTAGCCGGTTGCTCAAGCGCTGGGTACGGCCAAAGACAATATAAATTTTGCAGCAGAATTTCACAAATTTATCACACATATTCATCCTGCCCTTAGTTATGTTTTTCTTGTGGTAAAAGTAGAAATGGGCGTGCCAAAATTGTCAAGCACAGAGATACAGATTGACTGGCAAACTTTTACTTTCGAAATGTGGTATCCAATATCGAATCCAATATCCCAGCGCAGGAGCACGTTTTTTTACATACATATGTAAAGAAACAACAGAAAATGTAACAAAAGCAACGCCACGAGCTCGACTTCAGCTGGAGTTTTTTTTCTTCGCCCCCCCCGCGTGCAGCATGGAGAGAGGATCAAAGCCAAAACCTTTCAACTAATCGCCTTTTCTATGCTGATGATCTCTTCTCGGTTCTTTCCATCTCCCTTTCGCCCTTCTTGAGCATAGAGCATAACACACACACCCACACACACATTGCAAAACCAAAACCGCTCTCACCGATTGCAGTTTGTTCGCCGCAAGTGTGGGAGAGCGCGAAGTCAAATTTAACCTCTCAGCGCAGAAGCACGTTTGTTGTATCGCGGCACATAAAATGCGTAAAAGTGTTGAAAATGGTTAGGAAAATGATTGAAAATTAGCAAAAGTCGCGTGTGAGAAAATTGCCAAATGTGCATAGTGAAAATCTTCCGGGAAAAGTATGAAAAGTCTCATGTAAATCAGGAAAATTTATAAAATGTACGGTGAACAGCGAGAAATGCATATATTAAAGTTAAAATATGATCGCAGCACGTGTGCAAATCGTTTTAAATGTTTAAATCATTGTTTTCTGGGCGAAAATTCTATTGCGTCGTAGTATTTGGCTATAAATGTACGTTTTTGCTGTGGGAATGTACATACATATGTAAAGAAACAACAGCAGCGTTCACCGCAAGTGGGAGAGAGCGTGAAGTCAAATTTAACCTCTCAGCGCAGAAGCAAGTCTTTTCAAGTCGCGGAGATAAAAGTCGGGAAATGTAGTGAAAGAGATCGGAAAATAATGCCAACAAGTTTGGAAATATATTTAAAAACCCGTGTGATAAGTGTATTAAGTGTTTTAAAAGAAAATCTGCCAGAAAAGTGGAATAAAATGTTGAAAAAGGCCTTTAAAGTGAAAATAGGTTCAACAAATGGTAATTGCGTCGCAGATTAAGCAGTGAGGCAATTCGAGTGGAAAGAAGGCGAAGGAAAATAACGGAACCATTCATAGCGTGATGTGTCCGTCAGATCGAGTTGTTTTTTTTGAGTTTTTTTTCTATTTTTTTCTGTAAGTGAGAGTAAGTATCCTCAAGACGGCAGCAGGTTCCAGGCAGCAAGCAGTGCAAATGAGTGATAGTGCAAATTGAGCACAAAAATCAAAGCGAGATCTAAATAAAGAGCGGAATGTTGAGCGCAAGATATCCGCAAAGAAAAAGTAACGGCATCATATGAGTGTTTTTTTTTCTGTGAGAGTGAGCGCAAGTGCAGGATGGTCTTTAAGACGGCAAGGGGTACCAGGCGGTTTCGGCAAAAACTGAGTGAAAGTGTTAAAAAGTGAGTCAAAACTTAAAACAGTTGAATGCCCCGCAAGATTGAGGAAAGAGCGGAAAAGAAATCTCACTCTGTGATAAGTGTCAGTGCAAGTGCAGGATGGTCTTTAAGACGGCAAGGGGTGCCAGGCGGTTTCGGCAAAAAGTGAGTGAAAGTGTTGAAAAGTGAGTCAAAACTTAAAACAGTTGAATGCACCGCAAGACTGAGGAAAGAGCGGAAAAGAAATCTCACTCTGTGATAAGTGTCAGTGCAAGTGCAGGATGGTCTTTAAGACGGCAAGGGGTGCCAGGCGGTTACGGCTAAAAAGTGAGTGAAATTTTTAAATCGAGTGAAAAAACTGAGTAAATTGTTAACGCGAGATAAAATTCGATTACAAAAAATAATAACACTAAACGCAAAAACCACATAAAAAGCGTAAATATCAGTGTGATTAACAATTGCATTTTTTTCTCTCTACTTTCGTCACTGACTTACGAGAAGAAAAGAAAAGACAAAGGAAGGCGAGTCGATACTCCACATCATATTTTAAATTTTACATTCAACATTTCTGCATAAATTCGATACTTCGGAATCATTTTGCAGCAGAATTTCACAAATTTATCACACATATTCATCCTGCCCTTAGTTATGTTTTTCTTGTGGTAAAAGTAGAAATGGGCGTGCCAAAATTGTCAAGCACAGAGATACAGATTGACTGGCAAACTTTTACTTTCGAAATGTGGTATCCAATATCGAATCCAATATCCCAGCGCAGGAGCACGTTTTTTTACATATGTAAAGAAACAACAGAAAATGTAACAAAAGCAACGCCACGAGCTCGACTTCAGCTGGAGTTTTTTTCTTCGCCCCCCCGCGTGCAGCATGGAGAGAGGATCAAAGCAAAAACTTTTCAACTAATCGCCTTTTCTATGCTGATGATCTCTTCTCGGTTCTTTCCATCTCCCTTTCGCCCTTCTTGAGCATAGAGCATAACACACACACCCACACACACATTGCAAAACCAAAACCGCTCTCACCGATTGCAGTTTGTTCGCCGCAAGTGTGGGAGAGCGCGAAGTCAAATTTAACCTCTCAGCGCAGAAGCACGTTTGTTGTATCGCGGCACATAAAATGCGTAAAAGTGTTGAAAATGGTTAGGAAAATGATTGAAAATTAGCAAAAGTCGCGTGTGAGAAAATTGCCAAATGTGCATAGTGAAAATCTTCCGGGAAAAGTATGAAAAGTCTCATGTAAATCAGGAAAATTTATAAAATGTACGGTGAACAGCGAGAAATGCATATATTAAAGTTAAAATATGATCGCAGCACGTGTGCAAATCGTTTCAAATGTTTAAATCATTGTTTTCTGGGCGAAAATTCTATTGCGTCGTAGTATTTGGCTATAAATGTACGTTTTTGCTGTGGGAATGTACATATGTAAAGAAACAACAGCAGCGTTCACCGCAAGTGTGAAGAGGAGAGCGTGAAGTCAAATTTAACCTCTCAGCGCAGAAGCAAGTCTTTTCAAGTCGCGGAGATAAAAGTCGGGAAATATAGTGAAAGAGATCGGAAAATAATGCCAACAAGTTTGGAAATATATTTAAAAACCCGTGTGATAAGTGTATTAAGTGTTTTAAAAGAAAATCTGCCAGAAAAGTGGAATAAAATGTTGAAAAAGGCCTTTAAAGTGAAAATAGGTTCAACAAATGGTAATTGCGTCGCAGATTAAGCAGTGAGGCAATTCGAGTGGAAAAAAGGCGAAGGAAAATAACGGAACCATTCATAGCGTGATGTGTCCGTCAGATTGAGTTGTTTTTTTGAGTTTTTTTTCTGTAAGTGAGAGTAAGTATCCTCAAGACGGCAGCAGGTTCCAGGCAGCAAGCAGTGCAAATGAGTGATAGTGCAAATTGAGCACAAAAATCAAAGCGAGATCTAAATAAAGAGCGGAATGTTGAGCGCAAGATAGCCGCAACAAAAAAGTAACGGCATCATATGAGTGTTTTTTTCTGTGATAAGTGTCAGTGCAAGTGCAGGATGGTCTTTAAGACGGCAAGGGGTGCCAGGCGGTTACGGCTAAAAAGTGAGTGAAATTTTTAAATCGAGTGAAAAACCTGAGTAAATTGTTAACGCGAGATAAAATTCGATTACAAAAAATAATAACACTAAACGCAAAAACCACATAAAAAGCGTAAATATCAGTGTGATTAACAATTGCATTTTTTTCTCTCTACTTTCGTCACTGACTTACGAGAAGAAAAGAAAAGACAAAGGAAGGTGAGTCGATACTCCACATCATATTTTAAATTTTACATTCAACATTTCTGCATAAATTCGATACTTCGGAATCATTTTGCAGCAGAATTTCACAAATTTATCACACATATTCATCCTGCCCTTAGTTATGTTTTTCTTGTGGTAAAAGTAGAAATGGGCGTGCCAAAATTGTCAAGCACAGAGATACAGATTGACTGGCAAACTTTTACTTTCGAAATGTGGACACTCCTCCCCCACAAATGGACATTGAAAATTTTCGTTTCTGCTGCTTTTCGGATGACAGGCTGTCAGGGCCCTTACTTGGTGCTGTTTTTCGAAAGGAGGCTGC
The DNA here is from genome assembly GCA_035043285.1 of Drosophila subsilvestris. Classification (NCBI taxonomy): domain Eukaryota; kingdom Metazoa; phylum Arthropoda; class Insecta; order Diptera; family Drosophilidae; genus Drosophila; species Drosophila subsilvestris. Next base: position 4,000,301 of record JAWNNB010002044.1, on the reverse strand, counting down.
TGCCCATCCTGCAGCATGCATCCAAAGGGAAAGTAAAGGAAAGGAAAGGAAACGAGGACCCCAACAGTTTTGTGGTCTTTTCTTGCACTTTTGCCGGAATCTAACTGGGACTTTCACCATCTCTTTCTCTGTTGCAGTCGCTTCCTCTGAGTCATTCTCTGGTCATTGTCTCATTTTGGTGGTTTATAAATGGAATGGCCTTTGTTCCTGTTGCTGACATCCGTTACGTCCTTTACTGCTGCTGCAGTAAAGATGTAGAGGAGATGGACAGTCGTGCTTTCGGCCACAATGATAAACTGCTGCGTTCTGGTCCACTGGTGGTGTCCGTGGTGGTGGCTTCGGTTCATGGACATTTGGGACTATATTTTGTTGTTCTGCTCTGATGTTTACTTCATTAGTTGTATTGCGGTTTCGGGATTGATCACTCACTGGGATTTCCTTTTCCTAAATATTTCTTACCCACTCCTTTAAATTTTCTATATCCATTCACTTTTTGGGCAAGTCATTTTCAATTTGTGAAATTACTCGGTTGGCATTTGTGCCACTGTCGCTCTGTTTTTATTAATATTTAATGTTTTGGTTGTCTCGAAAATTTCCATATTCACTGCGACGCTTTTATGTGTCACGAATTTAATCTGCAGAAATTACCACTGGCAGTTGACATGCATTTTGATGAATAAATAAATGTTGATTTTGATTTGTTTTATTTTCTCTACTCTACTCTACATTCGCTCTACTCTTCTTCCGTTGCCAATTAGAGGCGAGGTGACTGTACTCTGCCATTCGCCAATGCCACGAAGACAACTCTAATTAGGAACGGTATAATGTGCTTAGGTGTGGTGACACTGGTGCCGCCAAAACCACACGCATTTCAGTGTCATTCGCTCTGTCTGTCGCTCCTCCTGCCCATCTCTCGCTCTTCCTTGTGGCCTGCTGCTGCTTTCTCACTCCCTCTCTCTGTCTCTTCCTTTTGCCTCTCTGGTGCTCTGCCATAAATACTGAGTGCAACCGAGTTGGCTGCCAGCAGCCTCCTCCCCCCAGCCTCTCTCGTGTTACTGTACTACATTCCGGTGTACAGTGGCGCTGCCGTTCCTTGCTTGACATTTCTGCTAATTTAAATTTATTGGAACCAAATTTATGCCGCGCAGCAGAGTTGCAGAATGGAGCAAAGGGATGGGAGACTCACGGGAGTCCTGCTGCATCTTCTTGGTCGTCTGGCGGCGGCGGCTTGTATGCAAAATTTATGACATTTGCCTGCATTGACACTGGCAGCGCAGGCCTCGAACGCAGTCGTAAAATTTTTTGGAGTTGGGGGTTGAAGGCGGCCGCCATTTCGTTATGCAAATGTTGCGGATCTCCGGACTTTTGGTTGCTTTACCGAAATTTTGGTTGAAAATATTTATTTGGGATCGGTATGCGGCGTTTCAGGAGATGATCCTGAAAAGAAAAATAAAAGAATATACACTCTGAGCATTTTCTTTGCCATCGGAGTAGAAAATAAGCTTCACTTTTATGAGAAAAACTTGCATTTAACCATTTTCAAGAATTATATACGCCCACCCAAAGACCATTTCTTCCCGCCGCAAACGCTCACAAAATTTTGTAATAATTTTTTGGATTTGTGTGTGTGCGTGTGTGTGGTTACAAGTATTTTTTATGTTTGAATATTTTATAATGTAATTAAAGCGATTGGTGGGGGGATTGGGACAAGACCAGACCCTAGGAACAAATTTCCCCAGTAGTTCTGCGGCTACGGGAAAACCTGGTAAAGAGAAATTTTAATTGAAATTATAATAGCCTCATTATGCAAATTCCCTTTTTGTTGCTTATTTTTCCACCAGCACACCCACAAAACACACACGAAATTCAAAATGTTGCATCCAACCCCCCTCTCGCTTTTTGGGGGTTTTTGTTTATTTTCTATTTGTGTTAATAACATTTTCTGTTGTTGTTTTTCAAGGGGGGTGTGGAATTTTCGAGAAATTGTGTTTGCTTTGTTGTTTATTGCAATTTTATTGTTTGCATGTCGAAAAGAAGCTTTGTATTCATTTTCTACACTTTATTATTTAACATTTTCGATTGTTGTTGCATCCATTTCATTGTGTTTAATATTTAAAGCGACTGTGTGTGGAAATTATCGTTACGAAAAAGAAGTTGTGGAACATGGAAAAATTTAATCATTTATTTGGAAGAAATTGGAACACTAAATTTGATGCTTAACCAGATTTTTTTGGTTTTAGCGAAGAATATTCTACGTCCGTTAATTTTGACATTCACCTCGGTCAAATTAGCCATTCGCATCAGCGTTAATTTATGTATGTACATACATATAGTCAGTTTTCATCAAGTTTTGTACACCTACAAATCCCCCAAAATTATAATAAAAATGCATTATCTTTATGTTTACAAGAAACGGACACTATTTCCCATCAGTTGCCACCCCAAAAGAGTTTAGTTGAACATTAGCTACTCCAAAAAAGAATAATTATAGCCAAGTAATGAAGTTTTATTATGTATACGACCTGCATCCCTTTCCATTAGCCTCGAAACCAACGCGAATTACCCAAATTTTCATGCAGCGGACGTTCATTTACAAAGGGCATAAATAATATAAATCTAAAAACAAATTTTTAACGACACAATTTTCGCTCAACTAAATGTAAACAAAACGGGTGGTGGGCAGAGCACCTGTGCCCTAAGGGGGTGTAGGGGGTAGTCCCTTTGCAGGACTCTAGTTTGCAGGTCAATGACCCCCACACCCGTTGCATGCCTCCTGATGTCCAGCCTCTTTTGGTGGATGCAATGCGTGGAACGTGTGAGTATTACCATTTAATGGCATTAACTTGAAAATATGTAAAAACAAACCAAACTGAATAACGAAACAGAGGGAAATTTTTGGTTTGTTGGAGGAACGTAGGGCATATGAGAACCGAAAGATCATCGGTAATTTGTTTTCCCAGTAGTTTTCGAGTCACATTTGTCTAGGATTATCCGGCTTATCCACTTAACAAAGGGATATCCCATACGTTTGGATACCAAAAAGATTTCCCAATAAAATAATCCTATTATTTTTTACTATATTTTCCTGCATTGGCTATTATATTTCCTTTTCGAACAATTAAACTACCCTTAAAAGCTCATTCAAAAGTCGCTTTGAACTCGTTCGCTCGTTTTTACGCGTAAATGTTTTCCGCTTTTCCGTGGACTATCAAACATGGCCGAGCGGGGAAAAATTTCATAAATATACGCCACCAGAGAGGGAACGATGCAACGCGATCCAGGGAAGCGAAACCAATGAAAAATTCTCCCTCTACCCCCACGAATTCATGAATCCACACACAGAGAAATGTGCAATGGGGCGTTGTGTATAGCATAAATATTTAGTCAGGCGATGCATTAAAATTTATGCACAAAACAGAAAAAAAAAAATAAGGAACAAAATGCGACCAAATATTCAACAATTTTTGCATATTGAATGGGCAGAATGGGAGAATCCTTAAAGACAACTCTCCCGCTCTACCACACTCCACACCCCAATTGCCAATTAAATGCGGAGGGTAAAGCCGCGCCCACTCTCCCACCTGCCAATCGATGGGCATTGCCATTTGCATGGAAAAGCATGTTCAAATGTCACATTAAAAATGGTTGGTTGGCTGCCTGCTACTGCTTTTTGCATTAATTAAAAGCGTACGATCGATCGATCCATCGTTGAATGTGGGTTCTGGGGATTATAACATTTTGCCTGACATCAAAAATAATAACAATTGGCAGGCGGTTGAATACTTATGGGAGAAACTATAACAATCAATCGAGTGGAAAAACGAGGGAGGGAAAACTGCAAAGCAAACCGCAACAGAAGTCAATGAAAATTAATTGTTGTTTTAATGATTCCTTTGTTTTTTTTTCGTATATATTTTAATTGCAAAAATGCATTCAGCTTAGCGTTTTTTTTTTGTTTGTAATGTCAAAAACTACTTGGATTTGGATTTAATTTAAGTTCAAAAAATATATATTTGAAAATAACTGAAAAATGCAACCAAAAAATGCAGGTTACAGGTCACGCGGTGAACTTTAATTAAAAATGTATCACAGAAAGAACAATGTGTGTGTTTGTTGCAACACACAAAAAGCAGGCGATAATCCCCTCATTTTCCTACATAAAATATATATTATTATATAGTATTATCGCATCAGATACATCAGGCAAACAATTTGCATTGTTTGCATTGCGCAAAAAACCACACCAAAAAGGATCTAAAAAAAGGAGAGAGGGATAGAGAGAGAGAATGGAACCCACATAATTGATTATATTAAATTAACATTAAGCAAACATTACAAAGTAAATATTGCAACAGAGAAATCTAATACGAAAATTGTGAAATCAAGCGTCAAGTCAAATGGGTAAAAACTAAAAGATACGAAAGGCAAGCCCACACATAATTAAATGGCAAACATTGCGGCGTAGAAATTGCCATGGCATCAAATATTTATCAAACATTTAAAGGCTTAGAAATCTTTAGCAACAAAAAACCTTTGTTTATTGCATTGACAGGCTTTACGAGGCAATTGATTTTGGTTAAGTAAAGCAACAATTTAAAAACATTTAAGTTTGGGCAATTTGTGCCTCAAAGAACAGGAAAAATAGAAAACTACATTCTCCAGCAATTGAATAAAAACCCTTTTAAAAGCTTACCATTACTGCACATATTTTCTTAATTTTTAATCATTTTTTTCCCATAATTTTAATTGAAAAATTCTCTTTTTTGGGTATGTGTGATTTATGCACCGCAATCCACTTTATTTATGTTTTTTTTTCCAATTCAGTTCCTCTTCCCAGAGTTAAAAACATTCCTTGTTCACACAAATTCCTTTTGGAATTTTACCCTATTTAAAGTTGGCCCTAAACAGAGAGAGAGAGAGAGAGAAAAGTCAATTTGTAAAGCTGTGAAATTTTCCCTTTGTTTGGGATTTATTTGTCACGAGACGTGTGAAATGCATTAGTTGCAGATTTAAATTTGGATTCAATGTCCAACCCGAACACGAAGAAAAGAATGTGTCCAAATCCTTTTGTAGCTAATGGCAGCAGCTGGCTGGCTGTCCCTTCAGTGAGAGAGAGACAGAGAGAAAGAGAGAGCTTCAAAGTGCAGGCACTCGAGTGTGGCCTTCGTCTTGGTTTTGGGGTTTTTTGCCTAAGACTCTTAGTGTTCTATGCGGCTTTTCCTTGCATGTTGAGTGCGACGCTTATTGCTTGACTTTTAGCTGAATTTTCACTTTTCTCTTTTCTCTTGCAAAAATGAGCAAAAGCAAAGAGAGAGGGTGACCGAAAATTGTTTGATTTTTCAATTAATTTGCAATGAGATTTTCTCTGGCTGTGACTCCTCCAATGGATTGCTGTCACGTCTCCACGTTGCACGCTTCGTTGCGTCTGCCGACGTCGACTTGGCGCTCGAAATGATTTCTATTCTCAGATTTGTGTTTCATTAAAGAAACAAAAGGGATATAAATGTGGGAGGAGTATTGTGGGGGGTCCCAGAGGGGTTTTTCTTCCGTTTCTTTGCCAGTGAAACTTCATTCTCCAGGGTATCCATGGCTGCCATCATCGTTTTCACGGTGTATTCTATTTGTTTCTTGAAATATTTATGAAAGAATTTACCTTGGCGGCTGTCTGTCCTGTCTCCGGTCTCCTGGCTACCACTCCTCCTGCCTATGGGACAGATTGGATGGCTTCTGGATGGATGGGCTGCTTGCATTCCCTGCTGCCGCCCCTCGCCGACTGCCTCTGCCATTAATTACCAAACTCATCCGAAAGTAATTCTATGGGAAAATTAGTTTAAGCGGAGGCTCTGAGCCGTAGCGTCGCATCGCATCGCGTTGGTGGCTGATTCAGAGCTGTCAGAGTGTGGATTGCCACGCTGCCACTTGCCCCGTGGCCCATGCTCTTGCCACTGCCACTGCTGCTGCTTCTGCAATTATTATGCAATTACAGTGGGATGGGGTGGGAGGGGGGGGGGGCTGGCGGAGGAAGACAGGTGGCATAACTACATAAAACTGTTACCTAAGCAACCTGCTGCATAAAGTTATGCTCCACCCACTCGTGGCAGCAGGAAGGCAATTTAGCGGTAGAACAGTCTCTCGGTCTCTCGGTCTATATCTCTATATTTTTTGTGTCCTTTGTGTTTTTTATGCCTTGTCGGTGTAAGAATTATGCTCTCTCTACAGGGTATTATTAATTTTTAGGGCAGGAATTAATACTCTAAAATGTGTACCTCAGCATTAAAATCTATCCGCCTGAAACGTGTAGCAGGTTATTTTTTTTATTGTCAAATGGGAATGAAAAAGAAGTAATTATTTTTATACATTTCTTTTAATAATAAAATCATATTATTTTGTCTAGGGAGCAAATTTTTCTAAGGGTATTCAAGGACTCGTTCTTCTCGTAGAGCTCGCCTTTACATTGCTGTTATTCTTTTTGCCCTCACTGGTTCGCGCGCTATCTGACTTCTTTGTTCCTCGTGCCGCTGCTACTGCATGAAGGGAAAAGCTCATAAAACTTTTTCAATTTCACTTTAAATTCGCCGCCATTTCGCTTTCCACTCCACGCTTCTCTCCTTTCTCAAACTCCTCAACGCTTTATCTAGCAACAAAAGCATTTGTCGAATGGATAGGCCTCTCTCGCTCTCTCTCTTCAGTTTTTTGGTTGGAATATTCAATTATGTGCATTACCTTTTGCCCATACATACATATAGAAATAATTTCTGAGCGTAAAAGAGAACTCGAAGGTTGAATGAATTTCACTGGTTCCCCACTGGTGCCCCACCCCCTAATGACAATCAAATTAGCGGAGCATTTTTTTCCCATTGGCGCCAAAAACTTTTTCCATTAAACGTACAACATTTTTTCAAGCCATTTTTACACTCAAGTTTTGCTTCAAATAAATTGATTGGCCCCCCGAAGTTATGCCTACTGCGTTTTTCCGGCTGTTTTATTTTCAGAGTAATTTTCCCCCTCACCCCACTTGAACTGCACTTTGGGGTTTACAGATAAACTTTCGTGCAGGGTCCAAGTCTTACCCGCCTCCACACTAAATCTCCCACTCGACAATGGTCGTTTTGTCCTTTTGGGCGGTCATGACCTTAATCAAAATGTTTCGCCTCTAATTGAAGTTTCTTGTTATTCGATTTAATTTCATGTTTATAATCTTACACTAAACATACGATTAAGTTTTCGAGAGAGGATTTCAAAAGGGTGTTGCCGGGGAGTGTCATCTATGTCTAGCCTTAGCGGTGGAGCAAACATTGCGTTTCAAAAGTGTATAGAGATACGAGTATTTCATGGATACAAATGAAAAATACACTGTCTCCGGGAGGATATTTCTGTTTTCCGGGAAGCTATTTAATCTATTCGCGAGGATCAATGTATACATTTATCAAATTTATTTTTATTGATTAATGAGAATTTTCTCTATTAAAAAGGTTTTAAACTGCTTTAATCTGAGAGTTTGAATAAAAACAAGTAAAATGAAACTTCAAAATTGATTTATGTATACTCATGAAACGCACTGTATTAAATCTACCTTCGACTTACACACACTTAATGCATTTTGGTTAACAATGGCAATGGTCATTTAGTAATTAGAGGCTTAATACGCGAATCCCAAGGCAGAGCCCACTCAACCGTGGAGTGCTGCCTGTATGACGCTCGAGCCTAAAGGAGCTTCTATAATTCTTAAAGCCCCCCGTCTTTCCATCCAACTATAATATATAATATGTCAATCTTCAACCAATTTGATGACATTGAGAAACACATTTCAAAAGCAGATACATCTCTCTATCTCTCTCTATTCTTGTTTGATTATTAAGTGTAAAAGTTAAAGGGGTGTAAGGGGGAATGGATGAAGGGTGTAAAAAGGTGTAAATGGGTGGGATGCTCCAAACAGAAGAAGGTGAATCGTTGGGCGAACGTCATCGCATCATAAACATGAATAATTGCGATGCTTAACGGTCGTTGAAAGCTCTGGAGACTCTGGAGATGTGGGAGAGAGAGAAGAAGGCCCATCCTTCGTAGTACTTCTGTCTTGGGTGTTAATACTCTGGATTGTAGGGGTATGATGATTTCGGGGGAGATTTTTTGATGCGAGAGAAGGAAACTTTGTTTAGCCTAAAAGAGGATTTTGGAACGGAATTCCTACTAACAAGTGTAAATCCTATGTTAACAAGGACAGAAAAAAACACCGAAGTGTGCTGCTGCGTGACGCGTGAACCTCTTTTTTTTCTACAGCATTTTAGCCTCGGCCCGCTACCATTCCATGTGTCATGATCACAGGCAAAAAAGATTGAGCCGAGGGCGCTGCTGCAATACGCGAGTTTATCGTTGACTTCTAAACCTCTTTAAAAGTTTTGCTGAAGCGTTTTGGCAATGGGTATAAAATGCTTCGACCCTTTCTATGTGCCTCATGTCTGTTCGTGCGCAAGTTCGAAGTTTCCCCACAACTTGGGGGGTGGCACTGGAGCGTACTGTCAGGGTGGTTAGAGGTTACGGGGGTTATACATGAAAAGTAGCTTAACATTAGACAGGACGACATACGACACTTGTCGGGCAGTTCGGTGCCGTGGCTTTCCTTGCAGCAAGAGCAGCAGATGCAGAGGAACAGCAGCAGCAGCCATCATAGACAGCCAAAGAGTGTGACCCACAGAGGGACAGAGAGTGGCAGGGGGAAAGCAGAGAGAGAGAGAGATATATATATAGATAGATAGATAGATAGAGTGCTGACCTACTCTTCAGATTTCCCCTTCCCTGTAATTGTGCGCTGCTGCTGCTGCTGCTACTGCATCGGATGTAAGCTCCTTCAGCGCTCCAATCCCCCTGCCCTCTGCTGCCTCTTCATTGCCGTTGCATTTGTGATTCGATTTGATTTGGCTGAATGGATAGATTATGGTCTCCTATGCACACACACACACACACACACACACACACACAATTCCCCCCTATACATATCTATATCGTATGGGAAATCTAGGTTAGTTGGAGATTGTAGCGTATGAGTGCTGCTCATGGCTGTTGCTGCTGCTGCTTCTGCTGATGGCATTGGACCAAAAATATTAGTGCAATATTATCTATACCCATTCCCCATCCCCCACTGATTCTCACCCTCTTTTCAGCCGTTTCAAACTGTGATTTTATCCCCATACGAATGACTGGTATCAATTTTTTCATACTGGAATGAAATTTAAGTGGAAAATCCTTCTTTCGACTAATTAGTGAGGGGATTTATGCACTTGAAATGGAAATGAAGATCTAGGATTAAGTTTTAATCAAACAAAATCATAGTTTTTCCCATTGCAGAGTGGAGCTTTCCGCAAAAGAAAAAAAAAATAAGTTTTACCGTAGATTGGAAAAACTTTTGAAGAGCAGACAAATATCTGTTCGAAACAACAAATGAAACTTTTCTTCTCTTTGTGTGTGTCAAAAACCAAACCAAAATGGCACAATAGAAACATTTAAACATTTAAAATAGCAGCTGAGAAACACTGGTCGAGAGAGAGAAAGAAAATACGAAAAGAGATGACACTACCAGGTTGAAAAGTAAACTGCAAAAAAACTAATTGTGGGGCCAAAAAAAAATACAAGCTTAGCCATTGAGAAAAACTGTAAAAAACGGTAGAATGTTGGGTTTTCCCCACTTCGATTTCATTTCCACTTTTCTATTAAAATTTTGCACCAAACAAATAAAAACAAAAAGAAAAGGCGGAACTTTTTATGCAGCAATTTCGTTCCACCAATTGTGCAACACAATTTTTGTGTGCTTGTGTGTTTTCGGTTCTTTTCGGGAACTCAATTTTGTTTGGGATTAGCGCTTGATGTTGCCAATAAAAGTGTGCAGAAAACTTTTCCACTTTATGAAGCTTTTTCCTGTCCAAATGTTTTTGTTGTTGGTCAAATGGAAGATCAAGGAAAAAGTGAAACTGCAGTTTTAGAAGCGAAAAAAAAGGATACCAGTAAATGTTTTCAAGGTTTTTAAAACCCAATTACAACAGATTTCTAGTTTTAGTTTTCAGGGAAAAAATATATAAAATACTTTTATTAGCGTCTACAGCAATTTTGAACAGATTTTCCCAACATAAATTATCAGCCTGCCAGAGAGCTTAGACGGGTGGAAAAGAGGGGAAAGTGTTTCACTCTTTTTGGCACCCTTTAACCCCATGACTCGTGACCTTTTTGGCAGCATTAAGAGTGATAATTTGCAGTCGACAGACGAGAGAGAGAGAGAGAGATAAAGCCTGAGAGCCACTTGGCGGGAAGACTTTTATTATTTAATTTTCCTCTGAAAACTTTTGTGCTAATAAATTAAACACAGCAGGGGGCTGCCAGCCACCAGCCACGCCCACTCTTCAAGCACATATGCAAAAAAATAATAAAAAGAGAGGAAAATGGGGATTAAGTGCCAAAAGATTTTCCCTTCGTTTCGCCATTGTCTTTTTTTTTTGTGAGTTTTTCAATTGGATTTTCTTCATTGCTAATAAAAATCAAATTAATCTTTAGCTAAAAACAAACGATGGGGCAAGAGGAAGGGGAGAGAGAGAGAGAATTTCACGAGTGAAACTATACTTTGTGAAATGTTTTGATTCAATTATTGCGCTAAGCAGCAGTACCAGCAGCAGCAGCAACAGCAGCAGCAACAGCATCAGCATATGGGGTAAGATATTGCAGGATGCAGGAGGAGACATTTATTCGTTTATATTTCGTTTGAAATTAAGCTGTAAGTCCTTGCGATACACACAGAGAAGGAACGAAAGACTCTTTGTGTGTGTGAAGGAAGCAAATTTGCATAATAAATCTATTTTCAATGGATTTTCTTTCGTACTTTAAAGCAGAAGACCCCCCAACACATTGATGTGTCTGTGAAACTCTCAATTTCCATTCTAAAGTAGGATATACAGAGTATCTGTATCTGTGTGTGCAAACGCATATGTGAAACCATTCATCGCCTTAACTGCCGCTTAAAGTGGAAGTTCTAGCTACTATATTGAATTTCGTGTTTGCTTGGGGGGGATGGGGTTCTCAGTGCAATTGAAGACGTGTTTAAAATGGGATATTTGTACCTGTGAAAATAGTATGAAATAAAAGAGAAAAGGCATGAGATACAAGGATTTTACTAGTGCAGTTTTTGGTATAGATATTTATATGGAATATTGCAGAGTATTGCACTAGGGAGGGATTCTAAAACAAAAAAACCTTCGAAATATTCCTCTACAATTCCTCCCAAAAAAACATTTTATTCATTTTTTTTTTATAATTTTTATAATTTTTTTGCAACTTTATTATTTACTTAAATTTCAGTTTTTATCTTAAATGTCTGCCACTCTTCTCGTCTGCTTTTATTTGCTCTTGTTTTGCTTTTTGTTACTGATTTTTCACTATTTATTTTTCATTTTAGTTTGTGGAATTTTCATATGCTTTAAACACTAGAGAATCCCGTTGCGCACACACTTTTCTAATGCCATACATTTTCATGAATTTTTCAGTTTTAATTATATCGTTATGCAGCACATTATATATATATATATATATATATATGTATGTATTATTATTATTTTATATGGTTTTTATTTTGCTATTTATGCTAGAGGTTTACATCATTACAATTATAGAATATATATATATATATTTATAGATGCATTTTTATATTTTCAATGGGTTTTCCATTCCTGGAAGGGTGGTGCGGGGTTTATTTCCCTCTGAATGCGTTTTTATATATATTTTACAAGTGTTTTTCATTAAATTGTTTGCAATTTTCGCACTGTTTTCCTTTTAATGATCTCTCCCGTTCGCTCATTTTAAATATAATTTCCATTTTAATTACAATTTTCGGGACAATTGTTAAAATTAAAAACAACAGAAAAGCAACAAAAAAAACAGAGGGGGGGGGGGGGTGGAAAATTATGTATGTATTTTCTATGGTTTTTCCCGACTGCTTATTTCAATTGCCTTGCCGCTTTATTCCTAATGGAATTTTTAACTATTTTTCCACACAGAAATTTCTAGAGAGAGAGAGACAGGGATTATGCGTGGTTTTTCCGTTTACGAGTTTATATCGTATCTTATTTAATGTTAATGGCTATATAAATATTTATTTAGTTACATAACAAAGTAGCCTGCATGCTTAATATTAACAGTTTTTTTAATTTACTATTTTTTTCCTCCTCTCTGACCAAAAGTTTAGTTTTCCAGTGTTTAGTTTTTCCCATTAAAGTTTACACAGTGCCAAAGCCAGAGCCAGGACAAGGCCACGGCCGGGGCCACACCTGTACATGATTTGATTTCTTGTTTTGTTTTTCCTCTGGAAATTATATTTTCTTTTTTGCGAAATTTCTTGTGTAGTAGATTTTTGCCTATAGTTTTTCGTTTATTTTTGTTGGTTTTATTATTTACACGCAATACTCGCACACAATTTATAATTCAGTCTTTGGAAGAATAACATTCATTTTTCTTTTTTTTGTCTTAATTTTTTTTTTAATTTTTCTTTTACAATTTTCTTAGTTTTGTTGTATGCATTTTCTCTTTGTCTACTAAATATAATTATTTTTTACTCTAGTAACAGAACGGAATGGGGGGCGAAACTTTCTCCATAACATGCCATTGTAAGTGTTATAATTGGTTCTAATCGGGTTTGAAGAGACAAGACAGTACGTGTCTGGGCTGAGAATGGAAGAAAACTATGAAATAGTTATCGAAGTAGTGGTCGTAATGGTATTAGAAAGTGGTCTATACTTTAATCAAAAAATTGGTGGAAATATTGATCAAAATAGTAGTCGAAGTAGTGTTGAAAATTGTGGTAAAAATTATGATAAAAAGTTGAAGAAATTCTAGTAGAATTATCGAAACAATTGCCCAACTAGTTGTTGAAAGTGTTGAAAAGTTTGTCGAAATAGTAGTTAAAATTGGTCGAAACAATAGTCGAATAGTAGAAAAAAATATTAGTTGTCGAGAATGGTCGAAAAATTAGTTGAAAGTTATGACTTTCTTATGGAATCTTCGCTTAACAAAATATAAAAGATAATTATAGTTCTGTAGAGCCCTGGACCTTATTTGCCAACCAAAAAAAATGTTTTACCAAGTTGTGGGTGTTTTTTTTCGTTTGATGATGAATCCTAACAACAATCTCTACTCTTTAGTTATAATAACTATATACAATACATATACGATCTATAAATATATATATATGTAAAATCAACTAGCAACAAAGTAATAGCTTGGTCAGCGAGGATTTGCATTTGATTTTAAATCCTGTTACATCAGGATAGAGCATTCATACACTTAGGCGCTATATAGAGAGAGAGATTCGACGACCATTCACCCAGGGGATATTGACACAGACACTCACCGACAGCTGAAACATGTAGGGAAAACGGGAAGAAGGGAAGGTAGGAGATTGGGAAAGGGTTTTATATAGGCTATAGGTTACAGGATGGACTGTGCGCTTAGAGATCACATTTAAAACGCACGGTCAATTAATGTCACACACGGAGCTCATCCATCAGTGGATGTTGCTGCTGCTGTTGTTGTTGGTGGTGCTGCTGCTGTTGTTGTTGTTGTTGTTGCTGTTGCTGCTGCTGCTGCTGTTGTGTAGGGGCTGCCACAATCACTGGCACTGTGGGCGGGGTGGGCACCACCAATCCACCGGCTGTGGTGAGAACGGTGGTCATGCTTTGATTATGATGATTCTGCAAATGTTGCTGATGTGTTACCACGTGCTGTTGCTGCTGATGCGGCTGCTGCTGCTGCTGCTGATGCGACTGATGCTGCTGCTGCTGCGAGGGAGAGTGCTGCTGTGCCTGCGCCTGTGTCTGCTTCATGCAACTCTTTTTGGTCAGAGTGCCGCACTGATTGCCAAGCACTTGCAGGGCGTGCGTTGGGGCGACACCACCAACACCGCCACCCCCTTGATCCTGCATCGTTTTCATGTGCTTCGGAGGTGGTGGAGCACGATGTGGAATGTCCGCAAATTCCGGTGGTGGAAGCTGATGATGCTGCATGGAATGATGATGGGATAGGATCGTCCCAGGGTCACTCTTTGCATGGATTGTCAGCGTCTCCAGATCCCCACAGATGCTGTTTGGAATTTGGCCATTCTCCTGCCGCTTCAACTTTGTCTGCGGTCGAGGCTCACTCAGACGCGTCTTGTCCCTCTGATAGTAGACACCCGCAAAGATCAGGACATTGAGAATCAGCAGGGAACAGCCGATGGCAATGGTGACGCTCAGAGCCGTGGAATATGCCGCAAAGCCATCGTTATCCTGCGAGGCACTGGCCGCGCCCCCTGCCGCATGATCCGGATCCATCATGTCGTCCGGATAGATCTTATTGCCGCCATAGCGAGTGCCATTCCGCTGCAGAGAGGACGAGGGGGAGCTGAGATTCAGCAGGGAAAATACTTGATTTGTGAAAATCGTAAAGTTTCCCATTGCCGCTGCGTTTGCGGCCCTCGAGGTGTACGGGGGATTCAGGGGCTTCACAGAGGCATCATTCGGTATATTGTTATCCTCCTCGTCCTCGTCGTTCAGCTGATGATGGGCGGCGGGAACATTATCGCCTCCTGGCTTGTGCAGATCCGGTATAAGATTCAACCAAAACGATAGACGATGTGCCCGATAATGATTCTTTAGCTTTGGTTTGGTGTCTGAAAGGGAGAGAATATGGAAGAGAAGAGGGGATATATTTCTTGATTATTCGGGATTGTAATGCTAACAGATTTAAATGAAGAATCGAAAGCATTCGAAATCATTCAAAAATAATTAGAAAATTGTTATCGAAAAGTGTTATCGAAAATACTTATAAATATTTGTTATTATCGATTAAATGATCGATATATTTATCGAAATTCCAATATAAATTGCATACTAACCAAAATTCAAGTACTTCTTGTGCACACTCTCATATGCCGTCCACTCGATGGTCTTGTAGCGACTCCTCTCCTGTCGACTGCTGTGCTCCGTTTCCATTTGTTCATTTGGATTGCTGCATGTCGAGAGAGAGAGTGGTAGAGGGTGAGTGTGTTTGGATGATTAAATGTGAATTCAGTTGCATAAGAGGCCAGCACCATAGCCATAGCCTGGTTGCCTGTTTAGATGACCACAGCAGTGCCACTGCCACTGCCACTGCCCATGGCGTGGTCCTGGGCCATTTACCATTCCCTGCCCATTTACTACGTGTAGTACCTACCCAGTGCGCACAAAGTTGGCCCAGTAATACATGACCACCTCCGATAGACTGATTTCGGTTTTCGTATAGTTGCGCGTGAAATGATTGAAACCACCAACGAGCGGTGCACCAAAGATATATGGCAGGTCCTCGCCATGGATGCAGCCCTGACGCTGCAAAATGTACAAAGAGAGGGGGGGGGGGGGAGGATGAGTAAATTTAGTAGCCACTTGACCCTGGATGCATGCAACATCCATCGCTCTTTGGAGCTTAATGACTTGAGTTTTGGTAATCAATTGGAAAGCTGTTCGCTTAATGTAATTCGTGATTAATTAATGTTACACGTTACAGAGGTACATAAGTAGAATGAGAAGTAAAGAGCCTTTTCGTCTCACCTGCGGATAATCCCCAAAGCGCGTTTGATAGTCAAAAACATATAGATACGAATTTCGATGATCTGCCGAATGCAAATCAACCGTTTGTGCCGCCGGTGCCACAACCTGAGCATCGCTTAATGCCTCCAGTGTTTCATCGCTGTAAAAGAGAGGGGGAGAAATATATGCAGGCATTAAAATCAAATAACAATTTTCCCAACCCTCAGACCGATGCAATTTTCCGGCTATTTTCCTCCATTACCTTCTGCAATGGCTTCTCTGCTTCGCTGCCATCGAGAGTTTTATGCTCAAGTGTGCATCTAACAAGCCACTTTTAAGGGCTGCCACTTTGGTTACCTGTTTACCTCCAAAGAGGGGAGAACTAAGCCTATTTTCGAGACTGATTTGATGCAGCATTTCTCGTTTTTTTTTGTGTATGGAGGGAACCTGTCTGGGCGCATTTTTGTGTATATTTTTTTTCACAGAATTTCAAATGCGAAAAGCGCAAAAATTTGAATAAAAACCATTTGCATGGAGAGATCTCCCCCAGACTGAAAATGCCATAGAAGCCTCCGCTTTATGTCTGCTGCACATTTTAGATATACACTTAAATACAATTTCCTGACTGTGACAGGGTTTTAATTTACCCACCAGAAAAAAAAATGTGTATTCAATGTTGCTACAATTATTGTGGAAATTTTCAATTTAAAAGTACGCTCACGACTCTTTTTCTTCCAATACTCAAAAGGCGCACACGGCACTCTCCGGCCATGTTCCACAGATGAAGCATGAAACGCATGCAACTTCATGCACGTCTGCACACATTTCCGTAGCAGACCTAACCAAAGAAATATTTAAGCAAAATCAATTGATTTGTTTGCCCGCAAAAATATTGAAATTTAATTCCGCATAAATTATGCAAATATACAAAATAAAATGTAAATCAAATCGAATCGAATGGTTGCTGCAAGTCGCAAAACATAAATATCGATTGGGAAATTGTAGGAAAAGGGCCAAAGGAAAATTTCCATTTCCATTTCCATATCACTTGTATGTACCATATGAAACAGAATGCAGGAAAATGTTGCAGCATTATTTATGAAGATTGGCAGGGGTCGGGGAGGGGTGCACCGAGCGATTTGCATTTCATTTGCCATAAGATTGAAATCAGATTTATACAAAAGCCGCTTTAATTGAAAACCTCACGCGCTGCGTCGCTCCATCGTTTGCTATGTGTGTGTGTGTGTGTGGGAGTAAGAGATCTCCAGGACATGCCATTGCGCATTTAATTAAGAAGGAAATATTTATTTGGCATCCACTCTCCTCGACTCCACATCACTCTACCTCTTTTTGGTGGAGAATCTCTGCCTGATGTTGCAGCGAGGGGGTGGGGGGGGGTATGGGGGTGGCACATACAAACGTAATTACTCACCGGATATTAATTGGATGCTGGACGGGTCTCTCCCAATCCGTATACTCGTTGACAATCGTTGCGAATATCTCGTTCAAATGAAATGTGTACGTGTTCCTCACGTAGGCCTTTAAAATTCTCGACCTTCGATCCGCCTCGATGCCATATTGCACATCACCCGAATTGAAGCTGAAAAAGGCCTCGGCACGTGTCACACCGGCCATCAGGTCGTATCTGTGTGTTCATGGGGGGTAAAATGAGTAAAGTGTGAATAAGGATGAAGAAAAAATTCAGCAGCAGGAAGGATAAGTATGGAAGTAAATGTGTGTGAGGGGGCGAAGGTGTCCGTGTCCGTGTCCCAAACCCTTTTGGGGTACGCGGAACTCGGACAAATTTCTGCGACTGGATAAGGGGTGTATTCTGTATGAAACAGAGTAAGCCGCATCCTTAACTATATATAGTTTTATATTCTTGATCCTGAATCAATTGCTGAATCCATTTACATAGCTAGTTCTGTCTTTCTCCTCAGTTTAAGTACCGAAGAATCTTGTTTTGGTTTTATTAATAAAAATAATAAATAAAGCCAAACAAATTTTCAGGTTATGTTTATTAGTTTTATTTTTTTTTTTTTAAGTTTTTTTTAAGTATTATATTTAGTTTGTTTGATTTTTTTGATTTTGTTATTTTATTTTTTATTTATTGTACACCTATCCCTCAACATCTCTGCAGCCACAATCATTTTTCCTGGCTCTCAATTCCCATTCACTCGTTAAACTGCTTGACCCTTGAGCGCCCCTGTACCCTGTAACCGCATACATGGAGTAACTGGCTCCCACTCCCGCATCTGGCTCTCACTCTCGTTAAGAGAAGTATCTTATGTGGTCAGTCGGGTGCATTTTCCCTGTAGGATTTAAATGTATATTTTTCTTCTACATTTTCGTGGCTTATTTGCTGGGGAGATGCAGCAGCAGAGATATCCAAAGGATATTTGGTAAATTTTGTATTTGCTCTTTGTGTGCCATGTGTTGAATGGTATTCCTTTAGAGGTAGAGCTCTCTCTGTGTATGGATGTGTGTGTGTGTGGGAAATGCTTTTAAACTGCACACAAACGAAATATTTATACTCCTTTTATTCACTGACTAATAGCCTCTTGGGCATTGATAGAACGCACAGAGTAGCAGAAACCAGAATCCATGATGCAGAATACAGATAAATTCCTAGTTAAACGAAGAATGCATCGCACCTAAGTGATGAAATATCTATGGAACATCTAGCTCAAACGTAGTGCCATACAGGTCCATCATTAACTATTTATTTGATTGAGTTTTCTGTTAATTATAAAACCGAATGCAATTGCATTGCAACTGCTGCAATTCGTAGCCCAGTTTAAGGTTTCTAACATCAAAGCGTACCGCTCATCAATTATGTGGAATCGCTGTTCTCTAATTAGCTGTTAATAATATATATATTAACATTTGGTAAAATGAGCTGCTGCAACATGCACACACAAAGTGCATAAATCAAGTGGCGGCACCACAATCGCCAGAGGCGAGCTCTGGGTCTGTGCCCCCCAACATTTGCGTGCCTAATGTGCATAAATTAATTACACTTGCAGTCCACGATGCAGGTGTGTGTTTCATGAGTGTAGTTGTAGAGTGTATGTATTTTTTGTATGATTAAATCTTATCGGCGGCTAAACTAACGACACTTTTGAACGCCAGATAAAGGGCAGCCTTGTGACATGGAAAACAACCGAACAAGTTTGCCGAAAAGAACGAAAGTAGAAACGAAACTTTAAATTAATGATGTTGCATTGTACTTTCGAATAGAGTGACAGAGGGGAGAGCACAGAGTGCAGTGGGCACACAATGCAGTGAAAATAAGTAGACACTAGTAGGAGCATTTGGAGTATTCTCTTTGTGATTTTATGAGTAATTTTTGATGGGGATTCTTCTTTAAACAAGAATGAAGGATATGATCAATTTTTTGGACTATGGAATGCTCTTTGGTATAAGAAACTCATTATTTAAAATTTATTATTTTGATTAATATTTTGAATGCTCTTCCTCGAGTGTTGCCTCTTCCATATGTTTCCACTTTCTCGTGTTTTACTCATTAGAATTTTTCCTTTCGCCCGATTTTTCACCCCTTCGAGTCTCTACTGTACCACATAGCATGTGATGTATATGATGGATTTGTGTGTGTATGTGTGTGCAAGTGTTGAGTTGAGGTGAAAATAATTAAGTATACGCCTGGGCCTGTGCCTGTGCTGATGCCGTGGCTTGGCTTTGGCTTTGGCCCCACAACTTACCTTGACAACTTGTTAATGGCAGTTTTTCTCATTAATACTGTATTCATTAAAAACAGTCCGTGCCATGTGTGAAAGGGCAAATATGTGTGTGTGTGAAGTGGCAGCAGAATGAGGAGAGGAAACAGCATTAAAAGATGAGGAAAAATACATAAGTTAAATTTATTTTAATTATGCAAAGGAAATATACGTAAAAAAAGGGAAATCTCAGATATTAATATCTCACCGATATTCTCCAGTTGCCCGGGCGTGCCCCAACCTCCTGCAGCGGCAATGCCTGCCTCCCCGCCGAGGCCATTGCCAGCGGCTGTGGATGCATGCGCTTGGGCCTGAGCTGCCGCCGAACCTGGCGCTGGGGGCACATAATCTCCGCCATCGATGACCACGCCATCGATGCTTGGCCCAAAGGCGAAACCGAATTCGGGCGGACGGATGGGAACGCTCAGCAGTTGTTCGAGCGTCTTCTCGCGCAGACACTTCATCAGATGGGCGTGCGGAAGGTCGGAGGCACAGTTCACATGGTGGGCCACAATGGCGGCATATTTTGCCGGATTGCTGACCAGTGACCAGGGGGCCAGACCCGAACCGGACATGAGAATGGCGCGATTGAAGAGCAGGCCTGGCAGGTGACAGGAGAATGGGAGAATGGCAGGGGGATTTCAAGCGAAATGTCTTGTGCAAGAGGTGCAAACACTACTTACCCTCTGGCACGGCCATCGATGATATGAGAAAGTGGACACACGCCGCTCCAGTGCCATGTCCGGCGAGGGTTATGCTATTGGGATCCCCGCCAAAGGCAGCAATATTCTCCTTGAGCCAATGCAATGCGGCAATGATGTCCATCAGGCCATAATTGGCCGGCAGCTTCGAGTATCGGTCCGTGTTGGCATTCAGAAATCCTGCAAAAAAAACAAAAAAAAAACAGACTTTATTCCTCACATAATCGATGATTCGTTTGTCGCCGCCCGTAATGAACATTTAATCGATTTTGAGTAGTCGTGCAGTCAGTCCGCTGTGTCGTTCGTTGCCTATTTAAAATGTCCAAACGCAATGGCAGCGGGCAGGCGACAGGCGGACACTTTTTCACTGCAGTCACGCGTGCAAATCATGATGTCAGCACTTCCGTTTCCTCTGCAACAGCAGCAAGAGGAGCTGCAGCAGCAGCAAAAGAGTGGATGGAGCGCTCAAATGAGGTCGCCACTAATTTCGCCAGTACATTTGAATTTGTACAGTGTTTCGGGGGCATACAGTGGTTTCAAAGTTATTTCTTGAGGTGGAAATTTCAAGGATACTTTTGGATTTTTCTTGGGTAAAATATGCGAATATGAGTACATACAAACCCTGAACATACAGTATTTTTCCGGTATTTTCCCAATATTTTTCCGGTATTTTCCCAATATTTTTCTAATATTTTTATATATTTTTATATATTTTTATATATTTTTATATATTTTTATATATTTTTTTAATATTATTTTAGTATTTTCTGGCATTACTCGGGGTTTTTTTTTCTATTATTTTTTTAAATAAACTTATATGCATATTTCTATTAAATTTTTTTATTTTAAAAAATTTGTTTTCTTCTTATTTTTTTTTCTATTCCTCCTAATATTCAAACTTAGTTTCTTAATATTTAAAATTATAAAGATTTTGGAATGCTCATTTAATCGCTTTTTGACTCAATTTGGCCCCACAGTTTCCTGTGTGGATTTTTGTGTGCCTGACTGTAACTAAATTAGTTAGATTATGGAATAAATGTACGCCTCATTGCTGCTGCCATTGTTGCTGCTGCTGCTGCTGCCTTAGTCGTTGGCTGCTGCTGCTTCTGCTGCTGTTGTTCAACGGAAGTGCAGTTGATGTTGCAAGAGTGCTGCTGGCATCCAGTCACTGGCACTGGCACTGGCTTAAAAGCCGTTGCTCTGCACAGTCGATTGGTTGGCGGCACGTTTGCCTCATTGCACCGACGACCTCCACACCACACCACTCCACTTTTCACTCTTCACTCTCGAAGGAGGAGGAGGAGGACGTGGCCGTGGCCCCGGCCCCGCCTGTCGTTCGTCGTTCGTTGTCGTCGACTGTCGTTCTCTGGTCATGCACTCAGCATATCAATTAGCATTAGGATTTGAGTGTGCAGAGCACTTACCCAGCACTCCGAGGCGATAATTTATGGTTACCACCAATATTTGTCCATAGCTTGCCAGAACGGAACCATCGTACGGATTGCCGCTATTCCATTCATATGATTCGCCATGGACAAACACCAGCACAGGATATTTTGTAGGATTTCCACTGCCCGAAGACGACGAAGATGATGAGGAGGAGCTGGAACTGCCACCAGAGGAGGAGCCACTGCCCGTGGAATCACGTGAACCAACTGCAAAAAAGCAAAGGAAAATATATGTTAATTGACCGATCAATGGAAAAAAAAATTGATTCTCCTTCCGGTGGATGGAATTCCCGTGTAATATTTCAAGACGTAAATAATTGCACGAAAAGATTTACACAAGCGACAAAAACCCACAAAACCGTAAAGCCAGCCCTCTAAGCCTGCTCCATTAATCAACTGGGAACTCTTGTTTCTATATTTTCTAAAGGAAAAGGAAAATACTTTCTCAGGTAAACAAGGCCTTAAATCAGCCATCAAGCAGGAGAAGAAGGCCGACAAAAACCGTAAGACAAATGAGCGTCTAAGCCTCTGAAAATAGGCAAATTATATCCGTAAACAACTCTTTTTTTCTTCTCTTTTGTGCCTCTGCTTGTCGTGTGACGAAAAGCCAAAGTCATCGATGGAGCAGCAGCAACAGCAGCAAGCAGGCCCCTTCAGGTCTAGTGTTTCGTTTCTTAATCTGAATGGACACGTTTTCAAGCTTAAGGAAAAGGCTTTTCTTTCGAGAGAGAAAACAATCATTGGATTGGATTTGCTGCTTTTTCTGCTGACGTGTGGAGTGTGTGCGGGGGATTAAGTGGAACACAAGAGTGATATATGGGCTATATACGGTATAAGGAGGGAATCGAGAATGGTAGCCTCTCTTTAAGGGCTACGGGTAGATTTTCAGAATGTGGTTTAAAGTAAAATACCAGAGAAATTATATCTATAATATTTTCTTATATATTTAAACCACATTTTAAAGCACAAGCTGGAAACTAAATTCCCAAAAAGAATACGCAAAAATTGCAAACAGAAATCTATCCAACCGAGAAGGAGCAGGGATTGCAGCAGGGTGGCTTGGCTGCATCTTTGTTAGAGATATGTACATATCGTCATGTATCTGAGAGGAGAGTGCATGGCTTGTATCTGACATCAGTCGTTCCCTCCCCTTGCCCTCCTATCCTTCTCTAGAAGTATAACAAAAGCAAGCACATGGAAAGTTCTCTCCTCTCTGCTGTTCTGGAACAAAAGAACCTGCTTATCAAAGCGGAAAAAGAGTTGGAAGGGATGGGAGGAGGATTGAGCTGAGAGAAGGGAGGATGGCTAGGATGTGGCTGAAGAAGTGCCACCAAACGAGCCACCAGGAAACCAAGTTACTGTGTCACTGACTTTTATAAATAGCGGGAACAAAGAGGAGAGACTCGTGTGTGGTAGACACAATGAAGGGGGGAAGGAGGGAACAGGATGATACCGAGGAGACGCCCATAAAAACCTAAACCAAAAACAGGAGGTTGAGCGAATGGGAATCAATGTCAATATCTATATAAAAATCTTCACACATTGCAGGAGCTAATTCAATGGATAGCATCTCCTGGCTATAAAGTGGGGAAATATTCTATGGAAATGGGGTAGGCTAGACAACATTTTTGTAGCACATAAGCTTGGCCAAGTATTTTAACAAATTACCAGACCACAAAATAGCCAACAATTTTGGGCCAATTTCTATATTAATTCTTGGGTGGGGGCTGAAAACTTTACTAACTGCAGCCTATAAATGCCTTTGGTTTGCCACAAAAATTGGCCAACAAAAAAAGGTTGCCGCAAAAAGGGGGCAAGGGAGAATGGAAGGCGGGAGAGGAGGAGGAGGCATGTTTCCACGCAACATGCAAACAGCATTTAAAACTTGTGTCGCTCTCTAAAAAACTTTTCTGCAAGTAAAAACTTTTGTTGTCATTTCAGCACAAAATGGGCGACATTTCTGTATGTCTGCATGTTGCATGTGCCCCCAATGAGGGAGGAATTAAACTTTTATGACTGGCCCCTAAGAAGGGGCAAAAGGAGTAGCACAAGAAAGTCAAACCAAAGCAAAGGGATGGTGGGCATCCAGACACAGACAGAAGTTCAAAATTTCCCTCTCTCCCCCCGCCCCCAACAAATGTCGCTAGTTTTTCCCCCGTAAAGAAAGTTTCCTCTGGCATAATTTTGCTAGAGGGAAATGTAAATATTTTGTACACACATATGACAAGTCGTGGAAGAGCGATGACTTTTGGGGCCCACTGTTCGGGGGCGGGGATATCTTGTTAATAAGTTGAAACATGTTTTAATTTACATGGATCCAAATGCGCATCGCTTTGGGGATCCCTAAGCCTTAGGCCCCATCATTGGTGGTGGTGGCAAGCAATGCCATTAGCCATGCCACACTGTGTGGAAGGCAGCGGAAAGATTTGTGTCATTTTTCGGGGGAGGGGGCCTGTGTGTCGACAGTTTTATGTTGTATTTTGACTGGCATAAATTTAATCATATTTTCGGTAGGGATGTGGACACAATTTGTTGGGAGGCATTGGGATGGGAGTGACTAAATGGAGCCAATGTGATTGACAGGAGCAACACGCGCCATCCATGGAAGAGTAAAAGATGTCAACGAAAGGGAGAAAGTAAGAGAAAGAGGTGTGAAAAAGGAAATGGAATTTCCACAGAGAGTGAGTATCGAAAAGAGAGTTTTTTGAACATTCCTGAAATGATTACACATCAAATTTTGCTTCTGCTTCAAGCGGAAAATCACTTAAATTATGGACAAATTTTCAATGCATTTTCTGAGATTCCAAAAATATTTTCAGATTTTTGGAATGCATGTAAATTTTTTTGTTTTGATTAAAATATTACAAAAGTATTTCTGAGAATGGACATCACAAAATAGAGTTCTCTTACTCTCTTTTCTTACTTAAATATATGTATTATTTGTTTTAAACATTTTCCCAGTACACACACGTTGTTCTTGGCTTTTCTTTCGTGTTCTTTCATTGTTTTCGAAATTTGTTTGATAATAAAATTTGCTGCCATTGAAATTAATTTTCAAGTATTCTATTGCTTGTTTTGTGGCCCCAGCCACACAGCCCACACTCGAAACACACAAACTAGATCTCAGCTACTCCTACAAAAAGAAAGAAAAACTAACAAAAACAAAAACCGAGGAAATACTAACAGAAATAGGAAAAAAAAAACGAAAGAGAAAAACTATGTTGAGGCCTTGAGGCATTCCGAAGAAAAAAAACTAGGCGAAATCAATATCCTCCAACTCATTTTCCTGTGGCCTGCTTGCTCCTACTCTTCCACCCCTTTTGATTTCCTGTGCTGCTGCCACCAAACAATTGCTACTTGTGTTCGATGCTGGAAGATGTCGCTGCCCTACTGCCACCTTGCACCTTTTGCCACACTCTCTCAACATAGAGAAAAATGTAGTTCATTTCGTTTTATGGTAGTTGCGAGAAAATTTCATTTCGTTCGAGCTTCAAGTTTAGTGTCGCCTTTTGTTACAGTCGAGATATTGTTGTAGATGCTCGCAGGTACAGTGAAAGTTCGATAAAGGGGTAGCCTTTAAGGCAGAAAATTTATGAAAAAATTTGAGAAGGATATGACCCAAGCAAGCAGCTGCACATTTCGCTTTTAGTGTGACTTAGCAGTCAAGGGTCTCTTAATTAATTCTTGAACACTTTCTGCTTTCTTTTTCTGCTTTTTCTTTTCAATTCTTTCTCACTTAAAGAGTCTCCACTGTCTGTTTTTCCCTGTCTGCTGCCACAGGTTTTTTTTCACACAATTTAAAGTGTTTGTTCAACATATATTCTCTGCTTCTGCTTTTTCCTTCTGCCTGCTCCTTCAATTTATTTTTCTTTACGGATTTTTATCGATTTAATAAATTGCAGAGTCGCTCTTTGCTCTCCTTTTTTTTGTGTCTTCAATTTAAGGTTCGTTGGGCTTTTCGTTCACGTTGTTTTTTTTTTGCAGAGTTTTTGGCGAATTTTACAGGTGACACAGTTTTGCAGTCACGTAGTTTTCCATCATCCATTTTTTTGTTGCCATCATTTTTGTCATTTGGCCGTAAATTTTGGATGCTTTTAATGCATCGGGAAATCGTGTACTCCTGAAATGTTGATGTGGACCGAATGCGAAGCGGTTTTGTCGCCTGAATTCAACGTTTTATTTTTTAGCTGCTGAATTTTAGCAGGTTTTTTTTCAACCTTTTTCAGCATGACTTTGCTCTGGAAAGTGCATTTTCAGTTCCATAGTTTATTAATTTTTCTTAAGTTTTAACTTTTATCGCTCCTTTTCACGCCATATTCTATTTTTCTTCTTGTTCCTACATTTTCTTTTATTTATTTTTTCTCTTTTCGTACTAAATTTGTACGCTTATTTTTGGGCAAATGTTTTCGATTTTGTGCACAACTTTTGACTTTTGGCTTCGAGAAATGAATGGATGCCGTTCCTTTTTTTCTTAAGCTAAATTGTTAGCTTCTCGGTGGCGTTCACTTAGGCTATGGGTTTCAGGGGTGGGTCAGGGGCGTAAGTGACGTTCAAAGACAGGACAAACATCTTTCTGGGGCTTCAACTTATTCGGCAATTGAATAATTCAGCAGACAAGACCATAAATGGGATCCAAATGGGGATTTCTGGTTGAACAAGGAAATTCTTTTACTTGGCAAATTTGTACCGAAAACTCCATTGAAATATCAATTAAACTTTTTGCGGTTTGTAGTTTATTTTTTTTGCTTGATTTCTGCTTGATTTTTCTTTTAGTATTTTTCCAAGGCATTCATGAATGAGTGGGGAAATGCCTGAATGAGTAGACCTAAATAAAGGAGTCGAACGAGTGCTGTAAAAGTTGTAAAAGTTTGCCCATAGTTTCTATGAAGAAAATTTGAACTTTTGCTGCCACATTTAAGTGCGGGAATGTTACAGTAATTCCTCGCTAAATGAGCCATCTAATCTTCAGGTTAATCTGTGTGTTCCGATAAGGTTAATGTATGGCACGTACTTGGGAATATATTAGATGGAAATGTTGCCGCAAGGAGCCAGCCGCAAAAGGAAACAAAATGTCAAAGCGAAAGAGAAAGCGAGCGATGAAAATTATGATTTTCGTCATGGAAAATGCCGGTAAAGACTCATAAATAAGTACCCAACCATATACTCGCTTACACTCTCGCACTCTTCCCCGTTACATAAAAGCTCATAAAAGAAATATGAATGGCAAAGGAGAGAGGAGGAACAGAGAAAGAGTGGAGGCAGAGTATGAAGCTATCACGTGGACTCCTTTACGCACATTGCAGGCCATAAATTACAAAGTACTTGGCCTCCAACCAACCACCCCGCCCGCCCAAGCTCACAACTCACGCCCCCGCCAAAAACTCAATTTACATTCATTGTACAGTCACACACATGCGTATATGGCCTCCTGCTTGCTTGCTTCCTGACTGATAAGCCCACAAAGTGAATGGGGGAAAAATGCCAAATGAAAATGGGAAATCCTTCCCCACGGCAAAAACGAGGCGGAAAAGTAAAAAGGAAAAGACAGCGCAGCGCCAGGCCAAGTGTGAAGAAAAAATTGTTGCATTAAATTAGGCGCCACAACAACAGAGTAAAAGGTGAATAAAGGGCAATACAAAAGAATGCATAGCATGGGATACCCTTTCAAGATGCAGCATTATAAATGACAAATAAATTAAAATATAGATATATATATTGATTGATAGATAAATACTAATGCATATATTTATTCGAGTTATAATATTTTCTGGCGTAAAAGCTTGATTCCTTATTGTATTGCAAACAGCTTCAAACAGTCATCCTACCCATCATTAAAGGGTAGAAAAAGCATCAGCATCAGTAGCAGTAGCAGCCAGCAGGCAGCAGCTGAAAACTTTACGATGCGTCACTTGTGTGTGCCCCGATGCCCCATGCCCCATGCCACATTTAAATGTCGATAAATCATTAAAAGAAACATTAAAAACCATAGAAAGTGTGTAAAAGGAGGAACGCAGAGTGGAAATGCAAATGGGAAAAATGTTTTCTACAAACTTTGCTTGATTTTTCCTTGCCATTTCTTACGTTTCGTTACGTTTTCTTTCATTTTCTTCTGTTGTTGAACTTTTTATAACCCACAAAATACGAATTTTATTGCAATTTTTGTGCGAGCAGCCCCCTTGGCAGGCGTCTGGCACTTCATAAAAATGTAAAATATTATGATGCCTAAGGACACAGTCAACAGTCAGTCAAAAATTGTCTGAGTATTGTATGGATCCCCCTGTTTTCCATGGAAATTTGGCACATTGTTTTTTTTTTGGGCACAATTTTGAAAGTGTCTAAATTTGTGGGTTTTTCCGAAGAAAAGATGCCTTCATTGTTTAGCCTTTTGGCACCTTTTCATCATAATTTGTGCGTATTTTCAGGGGCGTTGATATATTAATTGCTTGGAAAATGTCACTAAAATATGCAAATAAGGTTAGTCTAAGGCCGAAACACCTGTTACTCAAAGTAACTGGCAGTTAAATGACTATATGCCCCACTCAACCACACACAGAAGCCACAATAAATTGTCACAGACACCAAATGGAGTTCCGCCATCGATCGTAAGCAGCGTCTGGGAAGCGCGGGATCTGTGGGGCCACTTAATCTTAATGCATTCTACCGCTTAAATCCATGCATCAGCTTAACCCAAGGCTTAACCTGAAGTCAGTGGCAGGGCCACAGACGTGTGTGTGCGAGTGCATTTTAACGAAACCAATATTTGCGGCAGACACCTGGAGGAGAGTCCTAAAAAAAAAAAAGCGAAAAAAAAAAAATGAAAGAACCAATGAAGCTTCTGGTCTGCTGCGTCCTGCCCCCTGGCCCCCAGCCCACTGAATGTTGTTGCAAATTGAAATATGCAATTTGTCGTAAGAGATTTTGTGTGGCTTTGCCACTGACTGTAGCTGCTACCTCCTGCTGCGGCTTGGGTGGGTCCTGCCAGCCAGTCGGCAGCAGTGGCTGCGTTTTTTTCCTCTTCCATTTTCCCCATTTTGTATTATCGTTTAACAACATTATGTCAGCGTTCGGGCGTGAAAATGCTTAAGAAAATTGCAGAAAGAATTGTCGGAAAACGAAATCGAAGACCTTAATAGTTTTTCACATTTTCCAGCTACAGTTGCAATTTATGGCTGACACACACACACACACACACACATAAATAATTGCAGTTCCAGTTATATTTTGGTGGCAGTTGCGGGAGCTATCATCGAACAGAGCTGCAGCTTGCAGAGCGTCTCATAAATGTATCTTACAATGTTCCTAGAGCGAGCGTACAACAGGGCGTATGCATAATGTGGCATCATTTTTATGCTGCATTTTAACGACTGACAGTCGAAGGAGAAAGGCAGGATATAATTGATGGCCTGCACATGGCAGCAGCAGTAGTAGCAGCAGCAGGGTGGAGCAGGAAGGATGAGGAGGGAGACTCATCAATAACTAAACGTATGACGTATGCGTTATAAACAAATAAGCAAAAGATACAAAATAAAACCATTCATTCATCCTCTACGACATCATCAATATCCGCCTAGATATCATCGAAAATTGTCAAAATATTAATGGCCATCAAGTAGTTTTGCTGGGGTCTTCGGGGGTCTTTTCGGTCGCTGGGTCTCTGTGAGTCGCTGTGTCTTGTAGCAAATTTATGTCTATTGCCTAAAACTATTCGAAGTATGTATTTTTTTTTGTTGGTGTTGCTGCTGCTTTGCTTGCTTTTCATGATTGATAAATTTACTTTTACTGCCTGTCGACATTCCTTGGTTGCTGGCTTGCTTCTTCGTAAAGATTTTTCCTTGTGTGTTGGGCCGCTCTCTCTCTCTCTCTCTCACTCTCTTATGGCTTCGTTAGTAAATTATGGCCACTTCCGTCGTTTTTGCTGCTGTCTAATAAACTGAAGCCGTCATATGTTGTGTATTAGTGTCTGCTAAAAGTATCTGTATATCTCTGTGGATGTGTATGTGTATGTGAAAAAAAAAAACTTTACTTTTGTTGTGGCCACTGCCGAGGGAAAACAAATTGACGTAAGTCGTGTGTAATTTATAATGAAATATTATATACGCTCGTTTTGGCAGTTAGGCAGTCAAGTGTACTCTGAAGGTAATAAATGACAATGTCACGTGTGTGTGTGTGCGCGTCTCAATGATGGTTCTTTTCCTCTAACAAAGTATCTATGTATCTTTGTATCTTTGTATATTCAGTTACAGAGTGTAGTGTGTGTGTGTGTGTGTAAGCGATTTAAGGACATGAGCTACAGAAATCTTGAAGGCTTTTGACAGTTGATTTTGATTATCCAATCGATTAGACATGGAGAAAGCATTGTGGCTTTTGAAGTGCCATTTGGTGGTGTAATTTTCAGGAAAAAAAATAGACAACTTTTGAGAAAGGTGTGACAAATGGCAGAGTAATTAATGGGAGTGAAAATTCTGAAAAAATGAAAAAAAATGACAGCTGAACAAATTCGCATATACCCTCAATGGCCGCTGGGCACTTCTTTGATTACTTTGAGATCACTTTTTCCCTTTTTAAGCAGCATTACACCGAGAAGCAATCGTTTTTGGGTAGAAT
The DNA here is from genome assembly GCA_035043285.1 of Drosophila subsilvestris. Taxonomy (NCBI): domain Eukaryota; kingdom Metazoa; phylum Arthropoda; class Insecta; order Diptera; family Drosophilidae; genus Drosophila; species Drosophila subsilvestris. The sequence continues at coordinate 3,970,239 of JAWNNB010002044.1, read as the reverse complement.
TTTCTAGGAATTGTCTGCGAAAAGAATAGACAACTTTTGAGAAAGGTCTGACAAAGGGCAAAGTAATTAATGGGAGTGGAGACTCTGCAAAAATGAAACGAATAAAAGATTAAACAGACAGTCGAATATACCCTCGATGGCAGCTGGGTACTTCTTTAATTACTTTGAGATCACTTTCGAGCAAAACGCGCCTAATGTACCCCTCCAAGCAGAATTACACCGAGTATTAACCATCTTTGGGAAGAACGCTGTTGTTTTAGCTTAGCCCATTTATCAGCAGATCAGCATCAAAAGCAGCACCGAATTTTAATTGCAAAATGAAAATTGTTCATCTCGTCTCCACTGCGCCTTTCGAGGCGTGATTACAAATGCATAAGCTTGCAAGTCCCATCAAGTACGAGTATTAGTATTATTATCTGTTAATTTCAATGAGAAATATGCTCTCAGTAGCCCCATAAATATCAGATGAGGGCAGATTAAACATGATTAAACATGCAAGGGCTTGCAAAGCAGAGAACAACATTAATAAAAATATTTCCAAAAGAATTAATCCGCTCAATAATTAAGCAACTTCCTTTCCATTACGTTTCTGAGTGATTTCAGTGATTTGCGAATGAGTTTTGTTACCATTTAAAGCGACTTTCATCATAAACTGTAAAATGAGCCCAATATGTAGTTTTCTACAACCAGTTGGCAATCCTCTATTTATAATACCTCTTATCGACCATAAAATGTTGTTTGTGTGTGTGTGTTTCACCTTCATTTGATTGCCCGCCAAACTATCAAAATGCAATTTTGTTTGCACTTAAAAGCCAAGATTATTATGCATGCATATTGCCCAAAGGTAGAGGAGCTCCTCATGGAATATTCCTACGAGCATACTTTGCAGGGGGTCATAAGTCAACTGTTCATTTTGTGAGGGGTCTCTGGTCTCTGATTTTTGTGTGTGTGTGTCTACAAATTCGTGCCACACGGTGGGGCGCATATGTATATGGCTGGGATCTAAGGTACCTAATGCACTCGTAGCATGCAAAATAGCAGTCAGTAACGCCCTGTAAGTGCACAAACACTGCCACCGGGCCACCGGGCAACGGGCAAAGGAAAGAATAATAAAAAGAAAATAAACGTATCTTATGGTGGAAAATGCTTCAAGTGCATGCAATGAGACGTTACGTTTCCGCCCTGCTTTGCCTGCCTCTCTATTTGTTTCTCCAGGCATTTGCACATTTTCTATTTCAATTTGCACCACCCACTCTCGTACACACATTTGTCCGCCTTTCAACCCAAAAGTACGAGCCACAAAATGTTTTTACCTTTTTTTTTTGCCTAATTCCTCAACTGTTTTTGTTTTTTTGGGAGGTGGTGGTGCTGGCATTTCAATTGCCACATTTGTTGACCCACACATCCAAGAGCTAAGAAGGGCCGTAATATGGCCAATTATGAACTTTGACTTATCAATTTCTTGGAAAATGTCACACACACACACACACAGAGAACAAATTTTGTTGGTCACATTTAATGCGCAATTTAAATTCAATGCCTTGAATCCATTTGCTTTACTATATGTCCTCTCCTTTGCCGTGTCCATTTCCTGACAGTATATATATGTGTATGTGTGTGTGTGTGCGTGTGTGTGTTTTTGCAGGACACACTCTTTGCGAGGGTCAAGTGGCTATTGAAAAGGTGAACTCACTCGCTCTACGACCGCTTTTCCCCGAGATGTGACAAATTTGTGATGCATATTTTATACTCGTTTGCCCGGACTGTGGGCTTTCACTTCACTGCAAAGGCCTTCAACGACGACGACGACGCTGACGACGGCTGCGACGAACGATATGTGTGGTGGAAGTGGTGAGGGTTTTGATGAAACAAAAATAAAATAAATATTTCAGAGGAGGGTTTTTTTTAGGGAAGGACGCTGCTAGGGGCTGGTCGGGGGTGTTCGTTTTGTCGTGAGTTAAAAATAAAGGCCTTTCTCGCTTTAAAAGCGCAATTTTCTGTGTCAATATTGGAATATTTAAATTTGCATAAAAAAGGAAATATCAACAAAAACAAAGGCACTGCTGGGAATCGGTTGTGGGGGGAGTCGTGTTTCGGTGACTGTGAAGTGCTCTACAAAGAATGCCGCGGGGGTGCGGCAGAGGGAACGGGCTTAAGTGGTCTTTTGAGATATTATTAGAAATGTCTGGGTAGGAAATTGCATTGGAATGGGGAAATGTATTTCAGCTTAGTGGATCCCAAATACCTCTACCAAAAATTATGTCAAAAAAATATTTTATTGACAGGAATAAAAAGAGTTTTAGAAAATTAACACTAAAACAATTAAAATTTTTTTTTTTTAATTGGAATTATAATTTTTAATGTAATTTATTTTTGAACAATAATAATAATATTTAAATAAAGCATAAACAATGAGACCATTCTCTACTTAACACATAACATCACAAAACTAGCTTTCTTTTCGAATATCTTGCTAGATATCCTTTGAAATGTAACCCTTTCCAAAGGGTGTACGTGTACCCTCTCGTATATTTCCCAAAATATAAAAAAATATCTAAAGTGCCATGCAACATTGTTTTACGAGTAGTGGAGACTGAAGCAGAGGCGAAGGCTGAATGAGGAATGTCAGACGCACACTTACAAAACATAAAAAAAAACAAAAACAAAAACAAAAAACTGATGCAAACACATACAATCATACACGTACAGCATACACGCATTCCGCACACTCATACACAGACACATAAAATGCCTGCAATGGCGACTGGACGAGGGGGCCATCAGCAGAAGAGACTTTGCTTTTCATACATATTTTGTAGATTTATTGATAGCGCACACCACCCACACAAGCAAATAGACATACGCACACATGTGCACATGCAGGGGAGGCACACCCATACAAACAGACACACACAGAGAGAGATACACATGTGTACACCCACACAGATACACACAATCAACATAAGCGCTTTCTGTTAAAGTCAATATGTAGTCAAGCGCTTCGTTTATAACACAAAAAAAGTTGACAAAAGTTTCCGACATTCGCCTTTTTTTTTTTTTTTTTTTTTTGCTCCTATGCCGTTGCTGCCTTTCTGCCTGCGAATGCCATTCCATATGTTTTTTTTTTTATTTTACTGCCCAGAGTATTTATGGGGTTTCCATCGTCACTCAATCGCTGAAGGTACGAGAGGTACATAGGAGTTGTTGTTGGAATACCAAATCCTAGGAAATTGCAATCGCAAGCAGCAAATACAATCAAGCAACACAAACGCAGATACAATCCCATCAAAACGGGGGGACGTGGCACATGAAGAATAGAACGATTTGATGTATGGAAAAGCCCCAAATGGGATATGATTTGTGGTACGATACAAATGGAAAGAAAAAGGGTGGAGGGCTAAGACTATAACTAATTGGAAAGTGATTGAAATTGGAGTTTCAACTAAAAAAATTGTGTAAATCGTGGCTTTACAGGCAGAGGCATGCAATTGGGTTGTATTTTGGGGGAATATTAGAGGATTAAGACAGAACTATTTAGAAATTTTAGCAGACTATAAACGTTTCAATATCATAGTGCCTTCTGAAAGGCCTTTAAGCTGCCTTTCACCGTTAGCTTTAATTTCGAGGTAATCCTAGTTTTTTTTTCGACACATTTTTTTGAATTCAAATAAAACTTCACTTATTCAAATTTATATCCCTTGCTCTAGATTCTTATCAAAGAATCTAAAAAGATTAGAGCTCAGAAAAACCTCTAAATGGAAATCCGATTTCTAGGGCAAATTTATGAATTTTTGTCTGTGGCCGCCCTCTTTCCCTGTAGCTTTTGTCGGCATTCATTTGAATTATTTTGGTTTTGGATTTCATTTAGTTTGCATTTAAATTGCTTTTTTAATTAGTAGCTTAGATTAAAAAGTTTCACCAAACGACGACGAGTGGGTGTTTATGAATGCTGGAAAATGAATAGAAGCAGCCGCGCCTATACAAACTGCACAAGGCATTTGTCGGAGGGGGGGCCAATTGACATTTGAATCAAATGAATGTTTAAGAATTTCCCATGCAAATGCTGGATGAATAACTTGACACTAAATGGGGGAAATAATAAATGTAATTTTCAAATTTTACGCTTTCCAGTCTCGACACTCCTCCTGCAGTGTCGTTTTTGGCTTAAGAAAATGAGCAAAAGAAAAGTCCCTCCCGTTCCGTGTCTTGGATTTCTTCTCAAGCTACGACCGACTACATTGGGCAAAAGTTTTTCCCCCAGTCAGCAGACAAAGTAAAAAGTTTTCTTGCTTTTCCTTTTGTTGTTCTTTTTGCTATTTTCTGTTTTTTTTTTGTCGTTTTTTTTTTTTGCTGGTTTTTTTTTGTGTGTTAATTTTGACTTTGGATATGCGGGTTTCGTGCTGTTATTTTTAGATATTCATATACATAACTCTTGTATGGCAAAGAAAACTTCATTTCCGTATGTGACCAGAAACACGCGCCATGGCAGCTCTCTGGAATCGATTTCCGTTTCCGCCTATATTTTTTGGGGGGGTCAGCGGCTGCTGCTGCTGCTGTTGCGTGTTAAAAGCGGCACGCATTGAGGAACACATCAATTCCATGCCACCAAACCTCATTAATAATGTATTTTTGGGCATGGGGGAATTTTTCAGGAATTGGGAAATTTCATGAATGAAAAAGTTTCTGTAAGCGAACGAATAGCAAATTTCATGGGAAAGAAGTTCATCATGTATATTCTTTGCTTTCATTGAGCTTCATTTACCTACATATGTATACTATTCCATGGTCTATATATATAAATTCTAGGAATTAATTTTTGCGTAGAATAAATATTTGTTTATTTTACCTACGCAGAAAACTCAATTCAATGTGAAAACAAAAATACAAAAAGAGGGGAAATTTCATTAATATTCCGATTGTGAATTGTTGTGGTGCCTGAAAGTTTATGGAGAATATATAACCACAATCGTGTCATAGAGACATCCACACAAACACATTTTAAACATCACAGCTTACAATACACTACAAACAAATTATTTTAATTGTGGAGGGACAAACAGACAAACCTACAAGATAAATAAATCAACATTTGCTGATAACTTTCAAGCAAAAACAACAGCATTTGTGTCGTTGTATATGTGTGTGCCTTTGTGGTTGGGTCGAAGGTCACGCTGTGTACATTTATCAATTGGTCAATGGCCACATAATACAATGAATGGGCCCTTCCTCACTCATAATGCGCCATTAAGTGACGCTCAAGGAAGTTAATCACATGGAAATGCCTAAAGATTAGAAATTATGACATTAATTTTTCATCAAACAAAATCCTTAGATTTCGAGTCATTTCTCATTTTGAGGCAGGCAACACAACAACAGCAACAACAACAACAAAAGTCGGTTAAGCACAAAATATGGCCAACATTCAAACATAGCTGATAGATAAACTTGAAATCTACACACGAATGAGTGCGACCCAAAAGAGAGAGGACTTGGAGGGAGAAGATGAGCCCCTGCAAAAGCGGCAAATCATGCTTAATGTGGCATTTGTATGTTTCGAGGTCCAAGAACTTGAAAGAAATGCCAACGGACAGTAATACCATAAAAAAAGAGGCTGAAAAAATAAAATAAAATAAAATGAGAAACGGACCCAAAATGAAGGCCAAGGCAGACAATAAGCCATAGAAAGAAGGCAAATAAAAACCACAGAGGCAGAGAGAAAAGGACTTCATTCCGCAAAGAGGAGGCAGAGCAAAGATGATATAAATTTTATTGTCATGTCCAAGTCCAAGTAGATTAAACTATAGCCTGCATGTCCACCGAATCCCCTGGATGTTCCACATTCGAGAGCGCCCCAAAAAAAAGTAGGCTATACAAAAGGCACAAGAGATTTATGTGGTTGTGTGTGGTGTGTGGCAATAAAAGTATATTTTCAAACATTTTTTTTTGGGTCTCCCACAGAATCAAGAGAGAGAATTTCATTAAATTGGAAGGAATGGCAGGGAATTAGTAGACATGGAAAACACCTCGGAGTGCTGTGGTCTTTCTGCTGTGCTCTCCTTCAGGGATTGCTAAGGTAATATCTCTTGGCTGCTTATCTGGCAATTCACTTCGAATAAATAATGATTTATTGCACCTTTTTTTTTTTTTTGGGGCTCTGTCTGACAGTTGGGAACACACGCCCCCTAAAGGCTCATTAACTTAAACTGTCAAAAATTTACATATTTTTTGGGGTTTTTCCTACCGTTTTTTTTTGTGGCAAAGATTTATTATGAAATGTTCAAGGACTTTAAGGACATGGGATTGAGGTGCAGACCTTCGTTTTTCTACTGGGTTTTCTTTCTGGCGGCTGCTTATCCAATTATCAAAACCAGACATTTAATTTTCCCTTTCACTTTGTGCGCTCGACCCACAAATTGCTCGTTCAATTAGCCGCCGCCGCCGACGCCCTTGAGGCCTTGCACTCAAAATATATATATACATATGTAAATATATATCCTATGTATATGTATCTCTTGTACAATCTCCAATTCAATTTGAGACCTCGGAGTGTCTCAAGTTTCATGCTTCAAACCATTTATCATAATTTCTTATGAGCAAAAAAAGATGGAAACTCTTGCAATTTCAGCAAAAGTTTTGCCTTCCTTCATTGGCAATTTTGGGGGGAAGCGGGACCTTTATTTATTTCGTGGCATCTGCCATCGCAAGACAAATTGCAGGTAAAATGTTAAGTCTTTCATTTTCATATTTGAATGAATCTGTGTTTATATAACAGTTTTTGTATGGCTTTTGAATACCCTAAAGAATAGAGTATCGAGGGTATCATTAGATATATACATGTACGTGAATGTGCATCTTTTTGAGAGTCAAAATAAGTTATCCTAAAACGGGCATTATGTCGAGCAAACACCAGTCATCAAAATGGTTTCGAAAATGGTTTAAAAAAAGTGATAAATAAATAAAGTTAATAATCAAATTAAAAAAATGTATTCAAAAATTATATAAAAGGGGTCGAAGGAGGACTAAAAACTGATTCGAATAGAAAAATTTCTTTATATTTCACTGCATTCAAAGGGTGTATTAATTTCGACATACACAAAAAGATTTCATGATTAACTTTGATTCATTTTTCATATTTTTCTGGCACAGACGACATTTTTCTTATCACCCAAAGGAAAAACACAATGGAAAGTCATCTAATTGGAGGACATTTCTATCGAAAGAAAAAAACACAATCTAAGACCAAGTGCTTTGGATAATGAAAAGTACCTCAAGAGGAGAACAATTGAATGGAAATCTGAAGAAATATGCAAATTCAGAAAGGTAAGTGTGGCTTAAAGATGTTTCTTTGGATTTTTGTTGGGTTTTCATTGTTTTTTTTTTACCTCAGAAATGTAATCATAAAGCAAGGCATAAGCAAAAGGACACTTAATTAAAGAAGTGGCCACAAAATCTAAGAGATTCAAGTGCCCCTGCTAAAATGTATATAACGTATACGCCCAGAAATTTTACAAATTAATTGAAAACCCGCGGTGAAAATCAAGCCAACTGTCTAGCCAAGTGATGGGCGAGTATTTCGCAAGGGGGACTAAAGGACATACGGAATGAGAGACTAACTGAAGAGCTAACAGGCAGAAGAATTGACGGACTGAAAAATAGACTAACAGACAGGCGGACATACTGATGGACGCGTGCTTTTGTGGCTTGAAACTGCAGTGGTATATCAAAATGTAGCTCTTAAGGCTCGCTGATAGACAATCAAATTTACTTTCGATTCGCCTGTGCATTTAACCATCCCCCGCAGAAGTTTTTCTCTTGCTTCCATCGACTGACAGGTGCCGCAGCAGCAGCAGAAGCAGGGAGTAAGAGAGCGACTGCTGCTGATGGGTTTCCATTAAGAGTACGCGCGTTTTCCATCCTTTTTCCCATTCCTTAGTTTCGAGTTTTAATTAAAATGTAATTTACTTCCATGTCGAACGGAGGAGGGAGAGAACCAGAGAATCAGCCCCGTTGCACATTTCCCAGCGGCAAAACTACTGCTAGAATTGACTTTGGACACACTGATTGAATGATTGAATGACTGACGGCTGGACGGAGGCAGTTGGATCGATGATTAAACTGAACTTTTGTATATCAAATGGTGGTGGAGAACGCGCAATGCCCGAAATCTATGCCCCTGGAGCACATGAACTAAATTTCGGTTGGATTTTGGCTGATTTTTCCGACACTTTTTATAACTTTAAAACGGGGAACTGTTCAGAAATCAAAGGGTAGCACTTAGGACACTAATTGCCACTAGTATTGCTATGGAAAATTTTTAGAATTTGATGGGAAATCATTGAATATGAAAAGACAAGTAATTCCACTTTAATTTCGAATTCTTTGGATTTTTTGAAAATTTACCAAATTCCAACCCTCTCTTTGTATATATATTTTTCTCTCCCAGTGTGGCTAAAAATTATTTTTTTTCTATTTATTTTGTTTAATTTTACAACCCAAAAAATCAAATAATCTTTCTCTAAAAGTGGCAAATGCTTAAGTTAAGGGATTCACACCAGCAAAACCCAGACATACTTTCAGACATACATTTTTTGGCCACTTTGCAGGGAAATCCTTCCACAGGACCTTCTTTGCAGCTTAGCAAAGGCCCTTTTTTTCTCTGTGTGTGGGTGGAAAATTTGAAAAATGCCAAAACATTTGTTCCATTTGCATCAGCAGGAGGGCCAGGAGAGAGAAAGTGAAAACCCAAGCGAATTTTGTTTAAAAACTTCGGCCTTTAGATGACCCTTTTTCATCCTGGCGCTTGGCCTGAGGGATTAACGTGCAGAAAAGCCGAAGAAAAATTGAAACGCGTTACCCCCACACACACACACACACACACACACTGCCCTGCTGTCTGGCAGCGTCTGCCAATTTATTCAAATGCCTGGCAAAGTGCTAAATAAACAAGACTCTTGTGCTGTCATTTTTCTTGGTTTTAGGTCGAAAGAGAGGCCCAAAAATTATAGGATACTTAGGCATCCCCGCATCCCTCCCTTCCATCACCCCAACACTCACCTTGTATGGGCACATAAATATTTAGATAAAGACAATCCTCTGATTGATTCTGCAGATACGGCAGCAAACGCTTTAGATACTCCAGACGTCCCTTGGGCATTCGTTCCAGCGTTGCCGTCTCATTGTGAATGTCCGGCAGACGTTGCGGGCAAACAGGACTGAATCTGCAAAAACACAAAAAAATGAAGAGAAATTTTTAAACGAATTCATAGATTTTCTTAGAAAGTTATTAAAGAGCGAAATTTTGACTCGAGGGAAAATGTTGAATATTTGTTGGATTTTTAAACACATTTTGGGAGCATTTTTTTTTTATTATTATTTTTGTTTTTTTTTTTTGATAATTTTGATGATTTTAATTTTTTTAAATTTTTATCGATCTGTTCCAGAGTGGCTTAGCATTAAATATGATTTTTTGAACAAATAATACCATTAACTAAACCAAAACCTTTTAAAAAACATCTTGAAAAAATATTGTCCTGAATATGTTTTCGCTTTTCGCTTTCGCTTTAGCATTTGGCTAAATATAATACATATGTATATTGTATGGCGCTACCATCAGAAATTAGTTTGTAACACTTAAAAACCTCTCCCAGGTTGGCTTTGCTAACTCAAACAAAAATTTTGTCTTCATATTTAAATATTTTTGTAGAATCGCTTTTCGATTTCTATTTCTATCAGTGTAATGCTTAAGCTCGTTGTTTAAAAGGTTTTACCCTCAAAAAACTTTTTTCGTTAAATAGGCTTATTTTTATGCCTGTCCACGATTGTCGTTATAAATAGATTAATTTGCTTCAAATTGTGTAATCTTTTTAGGGGGGACATTCAAGAAAATGAAAGGAAGAAGAAGAAGAACAAGATTGGAAAGAGGAGAGAGGAAAGAGAGGCGTTCCAGAGAGTATGTATGGGTCAACGACTAACGTCAACTTTTGTGATTGTCTTTTGGCCATAACAACTTTTTGATTTGAGGACGGACGCAAGAAAAAAGTTTGCCTTTTAATTTGTTTTTCTTTTTGTTTCTGCCCCACCCACAATTTGCTGGGGGTTTTCCCCTTTTTTTCGAAGCTTATTTTCGATTGGTTTTCGATTTGATTTTGTCCCCCCTCAGCATCTCACGTTATCCATTTTCTTCGTTCGTTTTCTGTGTGTATTTTGTGTGCAATTTTACTGATGATTTCTATCCTTCTTTCTATTTTCATCTGTTTTCAATACCCAAAGTGCAATGTCCAGCAGATGCCTGGCAGCGTTTTCCCTCCCTTTGGCCTTGCGCTCATTTATGAATGTGTGTGTTTCTGGGGCTCCTGATTTTTGAGTTCCAGCAGCTGCCTTGAACTACTGCCATTGTTATTATTTGTTTTTAATCTCATCCATGTGGGATCCATGTGTCCTGTCCTTCCATCTGCATTCCAAAGCTGCATTTTCTGTTCGAATTTCTGTTTGCCTTGGGATTTGATTGCTCGATTTCGTGGCTCTCTATCCTCAGATGTCTCTGCCATTAAAACCCCTTTAAATTGCTGGCCTTAACTCATTAACTGTTGGCTCCCTTTTGGGGGCTCTCTGGTATGCTGCTGAACTGCCCATCAAATTCTCATAAAGCGAAAATCAATAGCCAATGGGAAATCTTTTCGCTTTTCCTATCTGCCTTTCCCCATTATGACGCGAAAACCCCGAAAGCAGAAAATGCATTAACATTAATGACATTGCGAAAATGAAAACGAGAATTTATTTTATTTAATTTCCTTCAAGTTTATTTTCGCTGTGGCCCTTTTTTTATCGCTTGTTGCTTGCTGTTTTTCTTTGTTTTTCCTGCGAGTATATTTAATTTTTTTTTTTGTTTTTTAATGACATTTCAAATGCCTTTTGCAGAGCTGCTGTGGCTGCTTGCGCTCTCTTGCACAGTGTGGCTTAGCCATAACAGAGAGAAAAAGTGAGAAAGAATTGTTTCGGACATGGCAAAAATTATCCACCCATGAATGGGTCAATGGGTGATTCTGATTCCATCTGTGGGGGTGGCTGCTTCCGTCAACTCCTGTTTTAATGGACGCTTGTGGTCGGTCGTGGTGGCTCGCTCCGTTGCGATAGCCATAATAATCATTAATTTAATGGCAAAACAATAAGGCAGGTAATAAAAGTTTCATTTTCGGGGGCTCTCCCTGGCTTCATTTTCGCTGCGGCTATAAGTATATTTTTTCTCTCTCTCTCTCTCTCTCTGTCTCTCTATGTTTCTGGTTTTTTGTGGCGTTAAATGGGTGACAGTATCGCCATCAGCTTGCACAGAGAAAATATTAAAAATAATGAAAGTGAAAAGTTTTTATGGTGCAGTTTCCATGCGAGAGAGAGAGAGTCAAGCAGTGGTTCCAGGTGATGCTCTCTGAATCTCTCTGGTTGTATTTCCCTCTCCACCTGAATGTATCGCTGGTTTTTCGTCCCCCCGCCCCTATCTCTGGCTTCATGCCACCTCTCCTGTTGCCTCCTGTTGGGTCCTGGTTGGTGCCATAAAAGCCACATTTTGCACATTTTTAATGCTGCTGCTGCCAGGGGCACGCAAACGAATTGTGTGTACACTTCTCAAGTGATCTTGTTTATGCCACTTTGCAACCGCTGAACTTTTCCAGATAACAGAGAATGGGTGGGCTGGGGTGGCGGTAAAGGGAGAGAGACAGGTGTGTGGGGGGGTCGCATTTGCTAATAAAGCGAATGGTGCGAATGGCAATTAAGGTCATTGGGGTTGGGTGTTTCGGGTGGGGCCAAGTCGATATAAACATTCGCCCAAATGGCCAGACACTAAAAAACTTGATAATTACTTGCTCATTTTATGGGCATGCGGAGAATAATCATGAAATGGATGGATGGATGGATGGATGGATGGGTTCCCTGGAAGCCAATTTTAGTAAGAAAGAGTCATTGCCTGCCATGCGTTTTAGTACACTTTCCTTTGTTTGGAAAGAGTTTTTACTATAACTTTTTGAGTGTATTTGTGCTCTATAGGGGTTCTCTCTTCTTGGGTTGATAAAAAGAGTTGTAGGGGTTTTATTATAGAGCAGAGAGAGAGAGAAAATTATAGTTTTTTAATGGGTAGATCCTCAAAGGGATTTCTGCATTTTTCAGAGCAACTCGGACGTTAGACGTTAGCCTTAGAACTTTCTTCAAATTAATGAAATTTCGAGTGTAGAAGTTTTTGTAAGCAACTGGAACTAAAATCTAATACTCTCTCTCGCTCTCTAGATATTTGGCGATTATTCGCCTGTTGATGGAAGAGAAGAAATCTTTCTATCGCTTTATTTTTCGAGCTCAACTCTCGTTTACTGCCTCTCTCGCCCCCAGTGCAGCTTGACAGCAAAGGAAATTCAAGAATACGAAACAGGCAGACAGAATTCTAGATTTATGGGAACTTCATTACAATTCGAAGAGGAAATCATTACGATTAAAAGTTCTCTCGGATACTTGCCAGCGTACAGTTTGCATTTCCCTACCCCTCTGGCAGGTCCTACTCCGGCTCCTTCCCCTTCTAAGGGCAGCACCTGGCAGGTCCTACTCCTGCTCCTTTTCCCTCTAAGGGCAGCACCTCTACTCCTCAGCTCAGCTCAGCTCTTGCCTTGTGTATGCCTTTGTGGCATCTGCTGCTCGTCTGATCATTTGCCACAAACAGATATCTGTTGGGATTTTGTGTGCAAACAATTTGTGTGGTCCTGTGACCCTGACCAAAAGGCCTTCCTGCTTTAGCAGCAGCATCAGCAATAGAGGAGGCAACACGCGGTCGCAAGCAAACAAGGTCCTGCCACATCCAACTCATAAACGGTGACGAGAGGGGAGATAGGAGCAGGGGCGAGGAATACATGCAATTTGGAATTCACAAACAAAACGTAAAGGCAAAACGCCAAACGTTGCTCCGAATTGTGTGTACATTTTCAGAATGGAAGCCAAGGCTAATCTGCATTCAGAGGCATGAGGCATGAGGCATTAGGCTAGGGCATGTCCATGGGGCAAGGACCATTTCTCTTTTGTGGTCCCCTCGCGTTTTGTGGCTTAAATACATCAAACAAAAGCATAATCTCAACGAAGCAGAAAAGTACACGCATCCCAGAGACTTCAATTGGTGTCTAGAAGCAGCGATGTGGCCACAGAGGGGAGCTGTGCCAGTGTGGCAGGAGCTGTGCCAGTGTGGCAGCCATAAAATTATACGCGACATTGCGGCCACGTCAAGTAAAATAGATTAATTTTACCTGTGGGCAATGTCCTCTCGTCGTCGTCATCTCTGTCCCTCCCTGCTCTCTCCCTAAATGCCTGTGGCACACACACACACACACAAATTAGATTGGTGGCAGACACCACCATACCAGCAGCATGCCCCTACCCATAAAGCTTTTGCTTCTTTGCCGCAATGTCAAATTAAATAAAATCCAATTTAAAATGAATTTTCGCAATTTCATTTAAAAACGCGGGGCAACAGTTTGTCGAAGCAGCAGCAGCCAGCAGAGTCTCAGGCAATTTATGTGTACTTGGCACATGCCCCACCACCCCACCTCCTTGCCATCTTTTAGAGACACGCCCTTCCACCTTTCAGACGCCTTCTGCGGTTGCCCCACTGCCACGCTCTTGAGTCTCAAATTGGAATTAACGTTTTTAATGATGGCAAAAGCAGCAGCAGCAACAGCAACACCAATCTACCTGCCACTTGCCAATGCCCCACAGCCACAGCAAGCTACTGTGCCTCATGGCTACTGTGCCTTCTGTCTCCTGCCGCCTTCTGATGTAAAAAAGGATGCCTCCTGCCTCTTCCTTATGCTGTAAAAAAGGATGCCTTCTGCCTCCTGCAGCACTCCTCAAGTGCCTCGCCTTGCTGCACGCACATTTTGAAGGTCTTTTCATTAATGCGCTTTTATTTCATTTTTTTTTCTTATTAGGAAAATCGTTAACTTGAGTTTTCCTCCACTTAGCGTTTTTGCGTTTTACTTTTCTACTTTATTAAAAACTTTGGCGTCATGCATAAAACTCACGCTCCTCGTCGGTCGACGGTTTATTGCGATTTTTACACTTTGTTTATGAGGCACGAAAGCAGAGAGAGAGTAGAGAGAGAGCCACAGCATCACAGTGCTACTTGTTCCAGCGGTTCTGCCGCTTCTGCACGCATGCCTTCTTGTGGCCTGGTCAGAAGGTTCCCGGAACTCTTGGCCACTAATCCGCTTGTTTTTCATAATCCTGACGCCATCAAAGGGGGTCGCTGGCGCTGGAAAAAATGTAAAAGTGGCTAATACCGGGTACTCCATGGATACCAGTGGGTATATTAGCTGCTGGGATATGTTTGTAATAGCCAAAGGGAAGACAATTCCAACCCAGAGAGTATATTCGAATCTTGATTCTTGTCTAGCACTCCTTTCTTACAGTGTGGCTGAGCAATTGAGGGTTAGTATTTATGTACCTTCACGTTTAGGCACGTTAGAAAAGTAGAGACACGTTCTCTATAGAGAGAGAATGAGCAGAAAGGAGAGTGCGTGCTATTGCAGAGAAGATGGGGGAATGATGAAGGTTCCTTGGCAAATAATGAGGAATAGAGGAGGCTTTGGTAAAGATTCGAAGAAGGCCAGAAAGAGGGGGATGCCAGAAAGTGGAGCCTGCCAGCAGGAGGAGTACGCCAAGAGTATAAGGCAGCTACCAGTGGAAGAGGATGACGAAGAATGGAGCTCCTCTGCTGGTGACACGCGTCGCTTGTCAAAGCCATGAAAACAGCAGCTGCTGCTGCTGTTGCGTCTGCCTTTGGCGGCCTATGAAATGTACTCGTATATGTGGACACAATTTTTTTGCGTACTTCCTCGCTTCCTCCCCCCCCCCCCCCCCATCAAAATTGTTTGCGGTTGCGAAATTTTTTTTTTTTTTTTTGCACTGAGGTCGATGAAAAGTGGAAGGTAGTACGGAGCGCGGTTAAAGCGGTTATTGCGGTGCGGTGGTGGCAAGGAGTACGAGTATGTGACACGCATAAAGTTCTCCTTTTTTTTTGTGTACAATTTTTCGAGTTATTTGTGGCGTGGGTTGAAAAAAATTCCATTCAATGGAAAGTTTTCTTCAAAGAGAAAACTACTAGAAAAAAGGCTGGACAAAGTAAGAGTGAGTGGATATGTGCAGGCAAATGGAATGGAAAGTTTGTGCGAAAAATCGTGAGGAATTGTAGGACTTAAAGGCATAATACAACCAAGAACCATACAACAAAAAACCCTTTTAAAAAACAACTTAAAAACCGATTTGCGAGATATTTTATGTGAAATCACACTCTAGCGGCAATACTTATGCGAAAAGTGGAAAACTTTCCAACCAAAAAAAATAAAGTTTTTACACTTGAAATCCCTTAAGAAATAACTGAGATACGGAGACCCTCGTCTCTCAATAAATTAATGAGAATTTCTTCAAAAGGAACACAAAACTTTAACAGATGAAATGTTTTCTCAATGTAAAAGCGTTAAATCATTTGAGTGGTGGACCCTTTGGAAAAGGGTTTTCCAAGTGCTACATAAAATTATCAAAATGCCATAAGTCAAAAGCAAGGGGAGTACTTTCTGTTGACTTTCTCTCTCTCTGTCTGGAGAGTACAATTGTCACCTCAATTAACTTGCTCATTATTGAGTCAAGTGCGCCAACAAAACTCCCCCAAAAATGTTGAATGAAAATAATGGAAACGCGACAGACAACAATGGCAGCATAACGATAATGGTTTTCAGGAAAAAAAAAAAAATGGGAAAAATACAAGTCAAAGGTCAAGCTGGGCTTCCGCTTGAAATATGGCACAAATTAAATATTTACGCTGTCGCTGGGACACAGAATCAAGCAGCAGGCAGCAGCCAACAGCCAGCAGCCAGCATCTAATTTACAAATGCTCCCAAGTGGCAAATCATTATTCACGAAAAGATGCCCCCCACGGGACAAAGGGAAACCAAAAAAAAAAAAAGAAGGGATTGTAAAAGGCAAAAGTATTATTCACCCTTTTTCCCTGCTAATGAAAAAAGGGCCACGCGACGCGAAAATCAGGCGGCCCACAAAAAGCAAATAAAATATAATTTTTCAAGTTTAACAATGCTCGCGGCGACCAAAAGCAGATGCTGCCTGTGCGCCCCATGATTCGCGCGTTTTCTGCTGATGGACAGGCGGATGTCCTGCCACGTCATCTTCACTTTTATTTTATTTTGTTTCACAGAAGGTGAGCGAGCGCGAGGGGCTTTATTTTTGTAGACAGAAGGCGGGGGTGGCGGTTGGGCGGTGACTGGCCCCGAAACGAGCGCCAATAAAACGGCTTGAGTAATGTTCAAGAGATTTTTCAGCGTGTCAGCGTAATAAAGTTGTCCATTGGACACAAAAGGTCATTAGCCTTGATTTTTCGGGTGCGAAAATGGATTTTCTTTCAAGGAAATGGATACGTATCCAAAGGCTGTGGGGCATGGGCTAATGGCTGCTTCGCGGAATAGACCAAATAGACAAAATATTTAGATTTATTTGATGGTCTTTAGGTGGCTAGAATTTTGTGGTAGGCTCAAAGTGAAAGATGGTTGGAAATTGTTCTTGAAAGTAGCGGAAACCTTGAGGAAATCATTGGAGAATGGTATTTTTGTTTCAATAAGGTTAGGTTTTGAAAATTTTAAATTTTTAATATGTGTTAATTTCTAGAGGTTACGATAGTTCAATAAGACAAGGGAACAGAATTTAACTTTTTACGTGTTGATTGAAAACTGAATTTTTTTTTTTCTAAGTTGAGGTCGCTGATTTAAAATTTGTTCTCCATTTTTTTTCCATCAGATCGCGTTTTTAAGTTACAGGTATTAATTTTTTTCTTCATTTTTTCCTTTAATAAATGTTCAAAATGTCATAACTTTACTCCTCTTTCAGCGATTTTCAAAGGTATGATTGTTTTTCACAGGTAACAGTTACACATTTAAGAAAAATCAACAAGTTTGAAAATCGCTTAATAAGGAGTTAAGTTATGACTTTTGAAACTTTTGAAATTTTTGGAAAAAGTCACAAATACTTTGAAATCCTGTAACGACCTGAAGGAAAAAAATGGAGATCATAATTATTGATAATTTGATGAAATATTTAATTTGATAAATCAAATCGATAAATCTTTAATCTTAAAAATCATGACTATTTTCCCCCAATGCGGTTAAGGATACGGCTTAAAGGGGTGCTTAACCTTTGTGTTGATTCGACTTACCTGTCCGCCTTTTTGACACCCGACCACATGGCCGCAGAAACGGGCGGCATGAAACGCAAACTGCCAACGGGGGGCGAGGCATAGGGTATGCCGCGATACGCCTCCACCGGATCCAAATGCCTGCCATCTAATTGGACAATTATGCCCGAGATGGCGCCATTGCGTGTATGGATGATGCGTGAGGAGAGTTGGGCGGGTAATTGATCATTCGTGCCACTTGATGCACCCCCGCTGCTGCTGCTGCTGCTCGCCAGGCGACCACTGCGACTGTTGCCAGTGTTTGAGGCACCACCAGACGATGATGAACTGCTGCTGCTGCTCGTGGAAGAGGTGGATGATGATGAAGTAAGGGATAATGAGGGCACGGAATTCGAGCTTGAAGTGGAGCTGCTGCTGCCGATCAACACGAGTCCTCCATTATTTGTTGTAGAACGGGAGCCACGCTGTGGGGCGCTCAGGTTGCCACTGCCACTGCTGCTGCTGCTGCTGCTGCCGCTGCTGTAGCTATAGCTGTAGCTATTACCCGCCGCATGACTGCTGCTGCTCAATAGCACTAGCATTGTCATCATCAGCGTTGACCATGTCCTTGTTCGCTCAAGTTTTCTTCTCGTTTTTGACGATGATGCTGGTGCTGCTGCTGCTGCTGGCGGCAGTTGTCGCTTCGAATGCAGCAACATGACCATTATTATTATTGGTCAAAAATGGCTGTTGGATTACTGTGCTGCTTTTTTGTTTTTTTTTTTACTGTATGTATTTTTTATATGTTCGCTGTTCGAGTTGTATAATTGACCACAAGATAGCTGCTGTTTGTGGCGTGGCCTCGTTTTTCGCTTACGCTTTCGTTTGTTTTCTGTAAAGATTTTTCCGCACTTTCCTCTCGTATTGTTTTTATTACAGTTTTTTTATATTTATTATTAATTAAAACCAGCGATAAGTTGGTTGGCAACAAAAAAAACGTGGCTGTTGTTGAACTGGAAAGAGAACAAGCAGAGAGCGAGAGAGAAATCAATATTTATGGCTGAAGGTAATACATACATATGTACATATGAGAGTTGCCAGCTAAAGTTGTAGCTGATGAAATTTTCATATTAAAATCATGTAAATAGCTTAAGTTATTCATGAGGATTTTTATGGATTCAAAGGATTAAACTGTTAAATGAAAAAAGTGGTGGGTTTTTATGGGGATCAAAGGAATAATTGAAAAAAGTATAGAACATTCGGCTAATAAATATGTATCCATAATTCAATCAATTTATGTGTGTTGATAAATATAAATTAAAAAATTATGATGCATTTTTGATCAAAATCGTGATATTTTATCTTAAAACTTTTTTATTTATGATTTTTTAAATAAAAGTTACGGAATAACTGTTATTTCAACTTTGAAATAAAAATCAAAAATAACTTTATATTTTCATTTTTATTACAAAAATCATAGAGAATTATTATTAATTTTAATTAAATTTTAATTTAATTTAAATTAATTTTTAAAATATAAATAAAAAATAACCCTGTTTTCCAATTTGTATTGAAAAAATTAGAAATAAGTGTTATTCGTAACCTTAAAATAAAAAAATTGGAAATAATTCTTAGATTGCAATTTTTATTTTAAAACTTATAACAGTTACGGTCCCTGCTTAAAAGCCATGCACGATTTTTTCTATTAAATGATTTTTAAAGGCATATTTCGATAAATAATTAAATTTCATTGTCTGCTTGATTTTGCTCACCCCTAAGATTCTGCCTAAATCCTTGCCACTTTATTAGATTAAATATTCTCTTAATAAATTAAGTAAGAGCGAGAAATTCCATCAGTCCTCTTGGCCCACATGCAGCACTCTTCATCATTCAGACAGACAGAGGGACGGAGCTACCACTCTTCTCTTGGCTCTTCAGCCAATTCTCCCCACCAAGTGCGGTGCACTGTGTGTGTTGTGTGTGCCTTGAGGCATTTTTCAGACGAGCACCGGACACCCCCACAAAAAAAAAAAGTATGCCTTGCCATTTGGTAGTCGCTGAATGTAGGCACGCACCCAAAAAAAAAAGAACAGAAAGAAAATACAAAAATCCACCACTCCCCGTCCCCGTTCATTCCATTTCTCTTTTTTCTGTGTAGCCTTGTTTTTTGGGATGTTTGCTAGCTGAGGCATCACCTTGTTTGCACTTGGTGTAGTGTCCTTGCCCTTGTTGTTGTCATCCACAACAACAGGAGGAGCAGGAGAAGAAGAAGACAAAGGATGGGCGGCCAAAATGGGGGGGACAGTTGGCATTTTGCATATGCCAGACATGTCAGGCAGGCAGGCAGAGCGCAGGGGGGAGAGAGAGAGACTCCTGACAACATGAGCACAAGAATGCCTACGTGAATGTCAAGGAAGACTGAGTGGAGGGGGGGTGGGTGAATCCTTTTCATTGTCTGGTGACTGGACTGACATTGGGTCATTGGAATGAATAGTCCTCTCCATTGAAGGAAGGACACCGAAGGCAGCTACCGTAGATAAGGGATAATGTACCCTGTGCCCTGCTAAAGATCTGTTTTCGGATTTGTTTCTACTCAAAAGGGATCATCTACTGCTGCTCCACAAAAGATCTCTGCCTCTCTCTCTCTGTCTCTCTTGAAATGTCGCCAGTCGTGTCTGTAATTTAATCTTCTATTGCGAATGCAATCTGCAACCCAATCCGCAGCAATCGCAGCCATATTTTTTCCCACTCTTTTTCGCTGCTTTTGTCTTGAGTAATGCACTTGACAGCGCCTTATAAGCCCTGCCCCTGCCCCTGCACCTGGCCCTGGCCCTGTTCTGTTCTGTTATTCTTTTTGTGGTAGAAGATGGTAGAAAAATTCGTCGTATTCTACTTACTTATTCCATGCGTTGTGCCGTTGCTGCTGTCTGCACCGCCTCTAGTGCAGGTGCTAAGCCTTGCTTGCTTCGGATGACGATGATGATGCTGTCGTGCATGTGTCCTTGCTCCTACTGCGGATGCGGATGCTGTTGCAGCAGCTGCTTGAGAAACACTTCACGTACGCCTCGCTCAGCTGCGTTGTCTGCTGCTGTTGCTGCTGTTGCTGCTGCTGCTGCTGTTTCTTCTGCTGCGTTTTCTGAATGCCGGCACGCTACAATTGTCATGCAAGCGGACATTTTACAGAGACATTCACGTGCTCAACACCCTCAGCACTGGCTGCTGCTGCTCCTGTACGAGTAGCTGCTGTTGTGCCATCGTAGTGGCGTCTGCTGTAAAGAGTGAGAATAGTTTTTATTAGACCCACTATTCGCTCTCTCTTGTAGTATATTGTATGCCACTTAGACTATGATTAATAATTGAGCGAGACACGCGCCATTTGAATGCGTATTTAGTGCGGGTAAACAATTTACTTAGGACAGCAGCAACACCACCACCACCACCAGAAAGGCCAATGCATAATGAGATATTTACGTGGCTGACTGCTCTTTGAAGAGATTGATGGTTGGGCGTGTACAGGGAATACATTTCATCAATAAATATAAGATTGTAAATTAAACAAAAATTAATCATTTATTTTTGTATAGATTTATTGATAAATGTCGATAAAATAAAAAAAAAAAAATAGTTACAGAATTTTTTTCTGCCATCCATAAATATAGAACTAGATCCAATCTATGTACTTCCCCAACACGCTGACATCTCTACCATGCATATCCTCTAGACTTGACTCTATCTCTCTGGCTGCTCTATTAAGAAGGGCAGGGTATAATCAAGCTCGTTATCTCGTGGCAGCCTCTTGAATATTTTAATTATATGATGCCCTCAAGTGTAAGTAAATTATTATGCAGATCATTAGCAAAGTAATTAGGATACCAGCAGCCGCTCTGCTATGCGCCATCATAATCCTTGGCTCACTAGTTGAATTAATTGTATTCGTGGAAATTGAGTTATATATATATATACCCACATTCTAACAACGCCTACTGGCTATACCAAGTCTGCTCTCTCTCTCTCTCTCTCTCTGCGGCTTGTTGACTTGTTTTCCTCGCATTTATTTATGCAAAATTCAAATGAATTTCCCGCAAAATAATTTCGGCCCAAGGGCATGAGTGTGCTTGTAGTTGTAGAGATATATACATACATATATATATATATATATATATGTAATATTCACTGGTAAAGCAAACAGCAAGAGAGAGAAGCTTAGTTTTCGGGTGCGTACTCGAAGGAGAGAGAGAGTTCTTAAGTTTCAAGAACAAATAAGGAGTAGCTTTACCAGAGTCTGAGTCCTGCCAGTCACTGCTGCCGTTTAAACATTGTAAATCATACGCAATGTTGAGTCCTTCTTTTGTTTGAATATTGTAAATGAGTTAAGCATCTCATCCCCATTCGAGACCATGTGGCATATTGTGGTCTGAGCTAAGCTTCTCTCTCTTCGTTTATTTGTCAAGCTGTTGCAAGAGCTGTGCGGCGCCTTCCACTGATTGTTATTTATGGCCAAAAAATATCGCAGAAAAGTCCCCTAAGTAGCACTCGAAAGAGAAACCCACTACCCATGTACACAATAATTTCAGACCTTATTACATGACAGCACAAAAAACATCTTCAACTTTTTGGGCCCCCCTTGCAAGAAAGTTCTGCGTGGAAGAAACAAAAAAGTTGTCAAAAAGTTCAAACACTTGTGTATTTCGAAAATGACTTTATTCACATTTGTAATTTGTATCTTTCGCTCGCTCTCTCTCTCTCTCACTCTCTCACTCTCTCTCTCTATGTCGGAGATAATTGGATTCACATTCAGATTTACATTCAGATTCAGGGAATGTTGTTTGCCTAATTTAATTGCAAATAAACGAAACGAAATTCCATTTTGAATGTGAAATACTTTTGCTTTAATTAAAAATCAAAACGCGATAAGCGGCAAAGGGAATTTCCTTGAGAGCCCCGTGGCGCAAAAGGAAGCAGTCTCTTGACTTTCCAACTGGCCGCAATTTCCGCCTTGCCGCAAAGTTTTTTTCTACTCTGCCCTGCCTTGCCACCCATAAATTTTGCGCCAGCTAGACGGTGGCATCCGCGCACAGCCACAGTCGCGTCCGAGGGTCATTAATTTGTCTTTTGTGGGGGGGGGGGGGAGGGTAGATCTAAAGAACAGGAGAAGTCATTGCCGCCGCCATGGCATTAAACTGCTTAAGTAGCACAACTAAATTAAGAATTGTGGCACAAGCAATTACGTCTACAGAGAGAGAGAGAGTTCAAAACTGAGGTATGTAATGGATATATTTGAGATTTTATAATGATTTCGTGATGGCAGAATTTTCATAGTTGTGCTGCTCCTTCAAAGAGATCGCACACACAAAAAGGACAAAACCATATTGAAAACTAAACTAAAGAAAAGGGCACACACACACTGCGTATGCGTTATATTGAATATTCTATCCACTCCCCCTCTCTCTCTTTCTGCAACCCGCAATGAATGGGGAATTGGGGAATGTTGGAGGAGTCGTACAGAAAGAAATTGCTTCTTCATATCGATTGATAAGCATGCAGACATGTATTTCCGGAAATTTAATCAGTTTTTCGTGCTTAAACCAGTTGTGGAACGGAGAACCAACGAAAGAATCTTTGCGAAATAATAAAAAAAAGAGACGAAGCGAAAAGAAGAGAAATCCAAAGCCAAAGGCAAAGGAAAGGCGAGAGCAAAGGCATGTGGAGAGCAGAAGCAGCAGCAGCAGCAGCAGAAGAGTAGAAGGATGAAAATTGTTTAGCAGTTGTCTGCCTGCCTGCCTGCGTTCTTCCCTGACTGGGGGGGAAATGGAAATGAAAATGTTTCTGACTTACTTGCCTTGGCATTGTTATTTGAGTTTATTGAAATGACTGTCTCTGCCCGAGAAGCAGTCCCTTTCCAGGCATTTCCCCCCGTTGCTTAAGTGGGTATGAAAATGCCAAAAGGAAAAGAGCCTTGGACCCGGAGAAAGTGAAAGATGAAAATGGCTTTTCGGCTTTGCTTTTTGTTTGCTATAAAAAGCAACACAAAAAAAAAACACAACGATGGTTGCATAAAACTAAGTCAAATGTGTAATTCTATAGTTGTTCTCTTTTTTTACGGCTCGAATCACTAAAAGTCTTTTTCAGAATTTCTTAATCATTTCTCAGCATAAATAAAAAAAAAAAACAAACAAGCAGAGCAGAGCCTAAGGAGCCACCGAAACTATTCGAAAGAAATTTATATAGTTTTCCGTTTGATAAAAAGTGGGGAAAAACCCCGAAGAGCAGCAGTAATTTTTCATGCAAATTTATGCTAAAAACAAAATAAAAATTGTGAGTGGAAATTCGCTTAAAGAAAATATGAACGAAGAAAAATGCAATCTGTAAAAAGAGTTGAAACCAAACAAAAAAAAAAAAAGCGCAGCACAGATAGAAAAAATGGAAAATGCATGGAAAAATGAAAAAAAAAATGGAGAACTTTTGAATGTGATGGGAAATAATGCGACTTTTTAACTTAGTTTTTTTCGCTAAATGCATTTTGCATGTCAGAGTTCGTCTCTCTCAAGGAGAAACTCCCTCCCCTTCCCTCTTTTTCCTTCTCTCTTTTGCTGCATTTTTTTTGTATTTGTATCTTTCTCCTTTTCTCTGTATCTCCAACTGTGGAGGAGTCTTTCTGGCCGGCAAACTCTTCATTGGCTTAATGGTCTCGCGATCTCTACTGTTCTCCCCACTGCTGCTGCCTGCATTTGAGGCTGATGCTTTCATTATCCAACAAACAAAGGATTATAATTCGCGACCACGCCTTTTATTTTTGTATTTTCTCGTATTCTCGTACTCGTTTGCATTCGCTTCTTTAGCAAGCGACTCCGCCCTGGCCATGTCCAACGTCTGTCTGTCTGTCTGCTTGGGAGGCTAAGTAGTCAATGGAAAAAACAATGGGAAAAGCCAAACCAACAACGGCACAAATTAAACTGACTTTTCATCAGCAAAAGGCACCGCCACAACAGACACAGAGAGTGAGAGAGACGGAGAAGAAATAAGAAATAAGAGAAAATTATAATCCAACTGGAAAATAAAATGCAGGAAAATAGTTTGCTTGAAGCTTAAGCTCCAAAAGAGAAAAAAGGTACTTAAAAATTTGCATAAAGTATGGAAAATATGGGAAATAAAATTAATTTTCATTGCAAATTCCTATCTAAATTATAAATGTAGATAATTTTCAATCAGAAATGAGTGTGTAAATGTGTGTGTGTGTGGGGGATAAATTATGCAAAAGTTCTTGGGCGATTGGAATCTTTTCCCACGCACACACACACATATATATCGTATGGATTTATCATTCGGGGGCCAACCGAAAACATTAGCCAAAGCAGCAATAAATTTCTCCGCACAATTGAGCCTCTGGAAAATGCATGGGCGAAAAATTAATTTCCCTCTGATTTTACATGGGCATAAATTTTCGATGCTCGCGGCATTCGAAAGCAAAATTTTCGTGCTGAAATAAATTATCGTTTAATATTGGCAAATAATTTCGGCAACAACCCAACAGGGCAAAAAAAAAAAAAAAAGTTTGCCTTGAATTTTCGGCAAATTGAATTCGTTATTCGGCGTCGCATAAAATGATTTGCCCCTCGGGGGGTCACCGACAGCAGCAGCGGCAAATGGCGAAATAATGATATTAAAGCCACATTACTCCATTACACACACAAACAAACACACACACATACACATGCAAAAATAAATGACGACAATGACGTAGGCCACGCATAGACACACACAGAAACAGATATGTACATGTGGAAATAAAGACATTACGCATACGCCCCGTAAGCCATTGCCAGACTAAATAATGAGGCTAGAGAGGCGAAACTTTGAGTAGACGAAGGCCACCTATGAAGGGGATGTAGCATGTTAGAAACGGTTGATAAATGGGGGAAGAAGATGCGACTGACTGGTATGCTGTAAGTGAATGAAGGTGAGAGGAGCGTGCAAAAATAACCAATAAACAAAGGAATGTAATGTTCCGTAGAGCGAAGTCTCCCGCATCAATTATGACACAACATCCACCATCAAGTGCATAAGTAACTCCACCAGCTAGCGTCGCCAATCAAAGGAAAGTGAATTTTGTGATGCATGGAACCCCAAAAACTGATAAGCGCTGCTGTATGAAGCATAACACCAAAATAATTCTTCTAAATTCGCTTACAAATTTTGCTACATTTTGATAACAAATTATACCAAAATTCCCTCTGCTCACACGCACACAATTTATGCAGCGACAATTTCAAATGAAAATCAATTTGCCACACACAAACACACACAAACACAAACTCATACACACCCATTCGTCGGCCTGGCTAAGGTCTTAATTAATTTCAACTCATGCCGAAAATATATCCCCGCTGGCTTTGTTTCGGGGATTACTTTTACTATTTTCCCTAGATTTGCCGAGTATTTTAATGACATTTTCATTAACAGCCGCCGCTATTCTGTGCTCTCTATGGCTCTCTGTCTGTCTGTCTGTTTGTCTGTCAATGCGTTCCTAATTCCTTTTTATGCCACGTGGCTGCTCACCCGCTCTCCCTTTCTGATGCTGGTAGTATTTGTTGTTTTTTTTTTTGTTTCCTATGGCTGAAATGGCAGATAAAATAATTTATTGGGTAAAAATCGCTGGCCAAGAGCTAAGCGTTTTGGTTTTCCCTTCGCTTTTGTGTCTTTTTTTGTGTGTGTGTGTGTTCTTTGCGCTGTCGTTGTCGTTGTGTCCTCTCGCCATTGTCTTTCGTCTTTTGGCTCATGTTATCTCCAATGGAATATCTATTTTGGCCATCGCTTTTGGCCCAACCATAATGTTGGCGCCATGCTGATGTTATCTTAGCGGAAGTGTTGACTCAATGTTTACTCAATGAGGGCGTTTCTGGCGCTCTGGCGATATGAAGATCCCCTCCTTTGTGTGTGTGTGTGTCTTTCTCGCTGTATGTTTGTGTGTTGGTGTGTGTATGTCGGTGGTCATCTGGGTATTCCTGTCTGCCTGCCATTTTGTTTCGCCCATTTTGGCTCTTTGTTTTGTGTCCACCACTTAGTTAATACATTTACTTGTTTCGCTTTTGGCCTTATAAATATGCAAAAAGCCCCCAACCAACTCAATGTCTTTTACTGTCGCATAATGCAAGGTCAACCCATCCTAACACAGCCTGTGAGTTATATAAGACAATGGCCAAGCCTTTGGAAATGACCGACCTCTCCAACCAAAACAATAATTGGCAATAGAATGGCTTCCAATTTTGGGGCCAAGGGAAAGTTTTCATTGAGTGGTTTTTGCCGCACTTAAAAAAAATGAATAAAGGCTTGGCCGAACAATGGGCTATAATGATCTGGCGGGCTGGCTTGAAAGTAAACAATTTTAATGGATTTTAAGGCAAACCCCATACAAACAGTTCATTCCGTTAACGGGCGGAAAGAGAAGAAGTCTGAAATCACTTTAAAAATACGAGGGCGGAATCAATTATAGTTATAATTTATTATGAAGGGAATAGTTCTTATAGAAATAAACATAGGAGTAATCATTCTTTCTGGGGCTATGCTCATGCTCTGCCTTACAAGCCCATGCATGTTCAATCACGTCTAGACAGACGAAGAAGAGACGGGAGCAAAACAAACGATGAAAAATTATTTTTGCAATTAAAATTCGTTGCTGCTTTCGATGCTGAGATCAGCTATTTGCTGCTAAATAAATCAGAATTTTGGTGATTTATGCAGGTGGAAGGCAAATTAAACCACAGAAAATTCTAGTTATATTGCGCTCTCGTTCTCTCGCTTAAGAGGGCAATGCTCGTCTCGTTCTGCGTGTAGGGAAGAGAAACTCAGCCGCGATGCTGAAAGTGATCAAAGAAATCGCAAGTACCGTATGCCTTGATGGTGGTGACTGTGTGCTCATGCAGTGCTCCATATCTGACCTCAAACCCGCAAGCCGTAAGCCGTAAGCCTGCTGTTGCTACTGCTGTTATTTCCAGTAATATTTCAATCTCTGTAGCTACAATCTCTGCTTACCACACAGGTGAGCCTGTTACACTGCCCTAATGAGCAACACCTGGGGAGACACATAGAAGAGACATAGAAGAGACAGAGAAGGAGCAGCAGCAGCAGCAGCAGCAGCATCAGCAGGTGTGGAGCAGCAGTTGCAAAATTTACAGCAAAACACAACAAAAAAAAAATCTGCTTAACCACAAAGCTGTGGAGTGGGTCGAGCAAGGGACGGGTCGGGAGGGGGTGTCGTATGTGTAGTTGGGAATCTAATGGGACATCTCCAGGCTATTTGGGCTTTGGCTTTTGTGTGTCGGTCGGTCCTTAGGTCCTTCGTTTATGCTACTGGCCCCGCACCGTCTGTCCTGTCCCTCTGGCCGATCTCTGGCTTTGTGTGTTTCCGTAAACTGTCATTTCCGGCTGCTGCTGCTCCACTGCTCTGCTCTGCTCTCTCACCCTCTTTCTCTCTGCTTTCAATGCACAATAATTGTTATCTTCAACAATTTGCGGATGTTATAAACATATACGACTGCTTCATATTGTTGTCTGCATGTAAATACAGTTGAAGGAGCAGAGCCAGAAGAGCACTTGGAATGGGTATGGGGGAATGGTATTTTGTGGCTGTGCGATTTTCGGAATTGGTTACGGGGCCATGGCGAAAAGAGTGAGGGAGCGAGGGGGAGCGTCAGATTCACAGTCGATGTTTGCACTTGTCGTTGCTTTTAATGGCTAGACCAAAAGGAGTGCACCTGCTCTCGATGACTGGCTCCTATGCTGCCTCCTTATCCTGCTGCCCCCTATACTGCCACTCCTCCCTGCTCGTAGTATCTGCTTTCGCCTACAACAATCGACTTGCCTCTCACAAGTGTAGAACTGGCACGGAAGACATTTAGCTAAGCGCTTCGCTTGGCAAACAATTTTCGATTTCAGTCGTTTTTTCCACCCCAAAAAACGCAAGCCACACACCCGCTGTAGCCCCTGCGGCACAGCCCCTCATATCCACTTCCTGGCACCCTCTTTCATGGGGGGATACGCGCAATTTGAAGCTCATGTGCGAAAACTTTCAAGCAGTGAAAGTTGTGAGCTCTCTCTATATCTCTCTCGCTCGAACAACAGAGGGGAAAAAAAAGGACTCTGAATATCATGGGATATCCAAGGAGGTTCATGCATAAAGGAGGTTCATGGGAGCAGGTTCCTTTGGGGGCTACGGATGGTATTACACGCTAAGCCATGTTGTAGCTCTCTCCCCATCTCTCTCCCCTCTCTCTGACTTTCTCTCTCTCTGGCAGTTAGTTTTCCCTGTAGTTTTCGATACGAAAATTTGTTACAAGCAAAATATTTCCTAAGACTTTTCTTTCAATTTTCTTCCCTCTTTTTTTGTTTTTGTTTCTCTGCAGCGAAGTTTATGCCAAGTTTTTGGCAGGAGAAATATTTATGCTCTGGGATTGTCTTAATAGCTTTGAAAAGTATACGGAGAAGCTGTAGGGTAGCGTAGCGTAAGACTTGGCTTTAATTAAGAGCCAAAAATGGAGAGATTCTATCTGTCGATTATCTGCTTGTGCATTACGCATACGCCCCATTGTCTAGGTGTCACGTCGTCGTCGTCATTGTCTGCTGATGCTGCTGCTGCTTGCTGGCATTTAGACCATTCTACCACCTGTTTGACGTTGCGTTTACTCATACGCCTACGTGTCTCATTAAGAGCTACCCAATCCCTGGACTTTTGGTAATAGAAAACTTTGCCATAAACTTAATTAACAATCTCTCCCAACCCCACCGCCCGCCGCCTCCCTTCGAAAAGGTAATCGACAGGCGGTCGCTCGAACTGCTGCTGCTCCAAGCCGAAGGTTTAGCTTCTTGTCCATTGTTTGGGCCATTTCATTTGCAAACGGGTGGCCCCACCCTCTCTCTTTCTCTCCTACTCTCTCTCTCTGTGTGTGTGTGTGTGTGTGAATGGGAGTCCCGCCTCTCTCTGTGTGCATGGGAGTTGTGGGTGGGTGTGCAGCCCTACCATTAAATTGGTCATTAGGCGTCAAGTGGCTCTGCCGCTGACGCTGCCGCTTGGTAACTCTATGGCGCACAGTCCAGGGGCATAAACAAAAAGCATTCGAAATTGTTTTGGCTTAATTTGAATGCCTTCCTCCCAGCCCCCAGACCCCAGCACCCAGACTGCTTTAATTACTGGCCATGGACGCTGCGTGCCGTTGCTTTGTGCCGCATCCTGTGGCAGGTGGCTTTAAAATTTAATATATCAATATATTTCCTACAACATTTGCACACTCTCTCTCTGCCTCTCGCTCTCTCTCTGACTTTCGATCCGTAAAAGTTGTGCTGTGAGCTCAAAAATCAACAGAAAAATTTGCTTTGGAAAACAAATCTTTTTAATTGTTCATCTAGGCGACGGCACAGGGGTGGTGGGGAGTGGCATGGGGGCAGCAAACGAAAAAAGTTCAACGTGAAATTTGTTGAGAGAGTTTTTCTTTCTATTTGGCTTGGCTTTTGCTACTGGCTGGCCTTTACCTACCTCCTGGCTGTGTATGTCCCTGGCACGAAAACAAGAAAATTAGTTAAAAACTTTTTACGGATGTACGGGGAGAGAGAGGGCAAGCGAGAAAAAACAGGCAAACGACAGTGGAATTTCCTCGTGAATTTCCTCCACACGAAAGACAGAGGGAGAGAGAGAGAGAGAGGCATAGAGAGAGAGAATAAGAGCCCGAGAGCATGGGGTTAATTTTTGAGTGTTTCGAATGCTGGCTACAATCGTGCAAATGAATAATAGAAAGCATTGAAAGCATCTAAAACTAAAAGTGAGTGTCGGGCTGAAAGATTGGCTTTCCATTTTAAATCTACCAAAAATGTCGCTTTTCCGTTTTTCCGCTTTTGGGGTTTTTTGCTTTGGTTTGCTGCACTGGTTTTTTTTTTCTTTCTTATTTTTCTTTTGCATTTATGGCCATAATTCTTGTGTTGCACTTTCCGCATTTTTGCATTCCTTTTGCATGAAACCAAAAAATTTCTGAAATATTTCCATAGTTTTGGGGCTTTCGTTTTTCGTGTGGTGGGGGGTGGGGGTCTAAAACATATCCATAAAGAGCGATGGTGGAATGAAAAATAAGCGCATAAATAAATCATTTGTTGTGTTTAAGTAGATCCCCGTGGCTGCGGGCCACGCCCACATATGCAAGGCATAATGAAAAATTCGTGGTATGGAAATCTGTTGAGTGGAAAATTACAAAAAACTGCACAACGCTGCGTTTACCAAACATGAAGTGAAAAGAGGGAAAATGCAGAGGAAGCGAGAGGAGGAGGAGCACAACAGTGGGTGGGGCGGAACGAGAGATGGATAAAAGGTAGAGCGTCTCGAGCGGACGACCCACATGTGTGGCTGTGTTTGTGTGTGTGTGTTGCTTTTAAGTATTTTCGGCAAGTTGTGCATATTTTAATTAGTTTCCACAGGCGGCAGTCAGCAGGCACAACAGGCAAACAGTTTTCGCCTAACAAGCAGCATAAGGAAGCGGCAGGCAGGCAGAGGGAAAATGAGAGGGAAAAAGCAGAAGGAAGGCAGTCGTAAAGGTGGGCAGAAGGCAAAAACAGTTGGAAAATGAGCATAAGACATGATGGCATATACGCAGCCTGCGAAGGTAACTGTTGGAAAATGTGGGGGTGGGTGGGCAACTGGAAGGGGGTGCTGAGATGTGTGTGTGTGGGTGGTATAATTGTATATATGCATTCGTACCCTTAATTACCCTTAACCCCTTGTTGTTTGTACCCTCTTTTGTACCCCATTTTGCTGTCGTTGCTCCCCTACTTGCACCCCCAACTTACACCACTTCAAAATCCCTTAAATAGTTTCCTTCCTGCTCCCCTTCCAGCACTTTCTCTCTCTCTCATTCTTAACTTCAAAACATGACTCTGTCTAGTGCCTCCTGGCTTTTTGGCCCCCCTTAGAACTGCATCTACTAAAATGCACACAAGTTTTTGATGTGCAATTTATGCGCTTTCACTGCTCTGCTTTTTCGCTATTCCACATTTTCCCTGCTTTTTCTGCTCTTCCGCTTTTCTGCTTAATGCCGAAAACTGGCAAAAGTCAAACAAATGTCAAAGGCTAGAGACGCTAGATTACATTTGTGTGCTCCTCAAACTTCTAAATTTCATGGCTAAAACCAACCTCATCGCGTGAAGTGGCTGTAACCCCAGACCGTAAAATCGCTGAAACCTCTACCTTGTTATGGCTTAAACATCTCCCTGCCGCAGCATACCCCAACTTGGCTCAATCTTTCTTAAAGGATCTACTACGAAGAAGAGCGCGCTTTGATTGCCTTTAAGCGTCTACGCCTCTGCCTGCCATTTAGTGCCCGACAAAAGGCCAAAAGCATATCAATATGCCATGGCGCAAATACACCAAGCACAAGGCAAATACACGCAGAGAAAGTCACACTCAAACAGGGAATGGGCGTAGGAGAAAGTCACATTCAAACAGGGAATAGGAATGGAGTGGGTGGTGGGGGAGTGAGTAGGAGAAAGTCAGATTCATATGTGGAGAATAGGAGGCCGGAGAGGAGAGAAGAGGACAGCAGCTCTTCTGCTCTCCTACCTATGCAAATATTTCAAAGGTCGGTCTCCTTCTGCCATTCAGGACTTTCTGCTTCAGTTCACAGAGAGGAGGAGCTGTTGCCATTCGTTGGCCCTCGTTTCTCTTGTGCTTTCGGTTCGAATGTATCTTGATACAAGTGCTGCAATTTGTACTCGTCGTAGCCTCAGCCCCCAGCCTCAGCGTCTGCCTCAGACTCGCTCGCACTTGACTGCTCGTTTTGCCATTCAAATCTGCCTGGGAATCTGCCCGAATCGAAAACTGCATTGAAACCCCAAAGCATTCTTCTGCTTCTGCTCCTTTGGATTTCCTTTCGACTCTTGTGTTTCTTTTTTCTCTCTCTCTCTGCTCTGCTCGGCTCTGCTCTGCTCTGGCCCTGCTGTTCTGATGCTCTGGAGCGCGTTTAATAGTCGCAAATTGGTTCCATCACACACTTGGAATTTCGATTGGCTGTGTGATTTGACTCTCCTCCACTGTAGTGGGAAGAATGGATGAATTTCCATTTGGCTACCAGATCAAATGAATGCTGTGATATGAGATGCGAGCGGGCAGGTCTTTGTACCCATAATTATATTGCTTTCGCTGTATGTTTGTAAGAAGGATTTACTGCTACAAATGTCAACCACTTATCCGGGCCACAGAAACACACACAAATAAAAGAAGGATTTCCAAAACAGTTTTCCCCGCCCCCCTCAAACCCGAAAAACCACAAAAAGGCAACCATTTTATTTGCGTGCGGGTTAAAGCTATTGGGGGAAAAATTGAGCCCGCAGAAATGGGGACGCTCATTAAAATTTGTAACCCTAAAACCCTGATATAAAGGTGGATTTCCCAAGTCCCCCACCCTCATGTGTGTGTGTTGTGGTTCCTGTGGAGTGTACGGTTGTTTATGGTGCTGCCTCCTGTTTATCGGTTCTCATCCTAAACCAAAAGTCATCAAATATACAACATTGACACGCTCTCTCACGCATGAGGGTTGATTTCTTCCACATTAATTTGTTTGGCTTAAGCTTCCGACGAAAAATTCCCATGTGAATGGTGAATTATTCTTTCCAATTCCACAATTTGATGAACTTCTGATGACGGGGATTTCCAATGACAGACATATTTCAACGAAGCGTGTTTATCAAAACATTCTTCAATTGTTTTTTTTTATGATTTTATTTGCTTTCTTTTTATACTCTTTAGACTAGAAGGTATGCAGGTTTTGTTAAATTGTTTGAACTGCTAGAGAAAAGGAATTTATTTCAATTGTAAAATAATGCTTGAAAATTATTCTAAAAGAATTGAAAATTATTCTAAAATAATTGTTTTTTTTTGTATTTAATCGCTAAAGCGAATTGAGTGGTCGCACAACGATAAATCTGCAATGACCAGTTGAGTTTTTTTTCTTGTATGTTTTTACGTGGGCAGAGGGACACGAAGTGCATAAATAATTCATTGCACAAAAGTTTTAATTAGGTATTTTTTGAGAATTATTGCTGTATTTTTCCGTACATTTATTGTATTTTAAGTATTTTTGTTTTATTTGTTTCTGTTATTTTTTGTTGATATTTTTGCTGGAAATTTGCTTGGAAATAAAATTTTATTTTTTTACCTATGCTATTTATTCTGGTATACGTTTTGTATCCATTCTGTATCACTGCATTACACATACTGATATTTCCCATAGCATCCATAGATATGCTAGGGTATCTAATGCTTCGTGGATCCAAACCTGTTTTGTGTTCTCTCTTATAAATCCTTTGTTCCTTTTTACCATGGACTTGTTTATCGATTTTCAGTGTATTTTTGAGCAAATTCAAACAGAACTCATTTCGCATGAACAGCGAAAGCAGAAGCAGCAGCAGCAGGCAGCAGAAGTTAATAAATTACACATCAATTGTTCAGTCAATGTCATGTTGCCGTGAAAAAATATATGTGTTGTGGCAATGGATTGCGTATCGTCTTGGTTCTCGAAAGCACCCACTGTGCACACCCACTGTACATGCCACTGGTAGTGCTGTCTGCCAGTTACTGGCTGGCTGGCAGGCGGCTGTCAAATCAAATAATTGAACTTTCATTCCATTGTGAAAAATGAAGCAGTGGATCCAGTGGCAGTGGCAGTGCCAGTGGCAGCCACACATTAAAAGCGATTTAAAAAAGAAAAGAAAAAAAGGAAAGAAGAAAGAAATGTAAACCGTGGAGCAACGATATGAAATGGAAACCCACTCTGCTTGTGGGAAAATTCTTGGCCTCCGTGCAGCGGGAGAGCACACACACACGCACGCACACAAATACATTTTCTTCTTAATCCATTTTTGTACTCAACGTTAGCTGATGGATTACTCTCGTTCAAATGTCGAATCTTGTTAGTGGAAGCTTTTTCCCACCATCCTTTTGCGCCGCTTCCTGCCTGCCTGCCTGTCTGCCCCAACATATTGCAACAGCGAAAAAAAGTGGAGGAAATTAAAAAAAAAGAACTCTGCCTGGGGGCCGTTTCTGATACGCGATTCGCTGACATTCCGTGGGGGAGGCAGAGGCACACACAAGTGTCGTCTGTTGACAGATTTTTCACGCTCCAGATTTCCAGAAAATCATTAGGAGTCCTCCGCATATACTGTTTCCCTTTATTCAAGAAAGTTTCTACGAAAGTAAAGTTTCTCTTTAGTCAACTTTAAAGCCAAGTTAGCATCTCAGTGCCCAGCTGTTATTCTTGGCCAGGATTTTGCCTTATTTTGTTTGCCCGATAATTACTAGCCAGAAACTGGCTGCTGCTACACTGCTCCCGTTTGGCCATTTAATTCCCTGGGGCCCAAGGACTCTTTAGCTTCCTAGGTACATGGCATCGTTTTTTTGTTCTCTGCCTGTTTCCTCGTTTTCATTTTCTTTGAATTGTGTTTTTCCCCTGGTTGTTTTTTTGTCGTTGTTTTTTTTTTTGCTTGTTTGTTAACATTACCATTTTGATGTTGCCAATTTTCTGGCATTCTGTTGGCATTCCATTCCTGTTCTAATTTGTTGTTCCTCTGTTTTTCTGTTGCCTGTTTCCCGGGGAATTGCATAACAAAATGGAAATCTGTTAAGGCCATGCATGGGAATTGTTTGTTTTGTTTGGTTTGTTCTGTCGTTGATTTTATTACATTAGGGATTTATTTTCTCGTCCCTTTTTATATCTTTTTTTCTAGTAATTTGATCGACCGTTTTCGCTATTTTTTCTAAAATTTTTTCCAAGTTAATGGACTTAAAAATTGATTCATTTATCTTTGGCATTTACATTTTTTTTTTTACGTTTCTTGTATATTTATTTTTGAATAAATTTATTAATTAATTATTTTTTTGGCAAGTGGTTTGCTTGATTATTATTCAAATTAATTTTTTATATTAGGCTATCCACCTTTTTTTTTAATTTACCTAATTTCTGTCGTTTAATGTCATGTTTAAATTCCACATCCTTCATATTCCACGATGGAATCCACTCGGGAGCCTGGCAATAAATTACGTTTAAAGTTGGCCTAAGCTGTCTGGATAATTAGTTGGAATAATAAATTAGAGATGCAACTAAAGTGTACCCTATAAAATACAAATTTGCCTTTCTAAATAATATATAATTGTCCAACAGAAGCGCTTTCAAAATGCAACCCATATTCCTTTTCTCTTGGTCCCCATATACTCCTATGCTACCGTATATTTTGACTAGGCCAAGCATAAACGGGCCTAACCATCATAAAGAGCGGACTTCCGCCTCCAACACAAAAACCACAATGAGGGAAAATCCCCTTGTGTAATGGCCGCACCTGCAGTGCGTCAACTGAGCGCGCACAATTTTCCTTTTTATTTTTTTTTTAGGGCTTGACCAGCCCACAAGCCACGCCCACAGAGCCACACCACACACACACACACACCACACACAACCATACATATGCAAAAATAAGCGTTGAATTTAATGACGTCGTAGTCGTTGGTTGTAGCCCCCAAAGTTTGCGTCAATTTCCAGGGCAAGCAAATCGCACAAAAGCTGTCATAAAAGTGTACGAGAGGCAGAGTGTGTGTTATCCTGTATATGTATGTATGCATGTATAAATTGCATGTGTATATAGTACCACGCAATATACATATACTTTCAGACAATAAAGCGGTTTATGTTCTAATTCTATTAGCTCAAAAGCAAGTGGTTAGGTGGTGGTGGTCAGTGTGCGTCGACTGGGCGGGCAGTCAAACGGAAGTCGTGGAATGCGTGTAGCAATTACCGGCAGACATAAAGAAGAAACTCTGACAATATGAGGGCCCCACATGCAATTTGCTTTTCTATAGAATACTCTGAGATATTAGGGATGTTCAAAAGAAGTAGGAGTGTCTTGGGGAGTATTAATTATTCTTGGTATTATTATTTTTTGAAAAATAAATTTTTTGCTGCTTTTAGTTTTTTTAATATTTTTTTTAGCTTCTGGTAATTTTTGTTGGTTTTATTTTCTTTCATTTTTACCTAATTAAATTTCTCTTTATTTTGATTTATATACATACATCAATTTATAGTGGATACTTTTGAGTACAGTTTTTTTTTATTTTTGTTGTATTTTCTCGTATTTTTCGTCAAGTTCATTTCACTTTCAAGATGCATTTTTTTTTTGCTGCGGTGTTGAAAAGTTTATCTTTCCTTCGTATGTTATATTCAGAGATATGGCCCCTCTACGGGAGGAATGGCCCTTGTGTAGGGTTTACTCTGAGAGTTGACTTTCATTTGACGTACTCACAGATATTGCTCTCTTACAGACAAGTGAGAGATATGGCTTGGAGTAGCCATGGGAAAGACGGTTATGTCCATCAACGACGAGTACACCACATGGCAATCGTAAATACAGCAAATCCTTAAACGAATGACAGCGAAACTTTTACGACACGCTGCTGGTAATAGACTCAATAAAATTGTTGCCTTCTTCAAACCCCAAAAAATTAATCAAATATTAAGTAAAATAAAAATGTCAGCACACAGTGATTTTGTGTGTGTGTGTGTGTGTGTGTGTGTGGGGTGCCATTCAGATAAATAACTGAAGGTTACATTTTGTGGAAAAGTGTGTGGGAGGAGCAGCAGAGATGTCAAATACGGGTAAATGTTTTCATTAGTTTTTGGGATTGTTAAATGAAATGGAAATAATTGAGACGGTCACTTGTTTTATGGAGCGTGGCATAAACCGATAGAGCAATGGAAAAATTATTTTAGAGATGGCTGTTTTCTTAAAGAAATACATAAGCAGCTTTTTTGTTTAAACTAAAATAAATTAAAGAAAGAGATGGGAATATTCTTTATTGATTTGTTGAATTTGTACCTTTTTGTGCCTGAAAGAAGTGCTAAATACTAAAAATCTATTGACTTCTTGAGCATTTTTAGCGTCTCTTAAATTCTATGCCTTTTCAAAATCGTTTACTTTGCTTAAGTGTAAAAGCTACTTTTTAAATGTGCCTTCTTTTAAGGTAAACTAAATTTTCTATTATTTAAAGTATTTCCTTTCCTGAGAGTAACCCCGTAACTTATTTATGTGCACTATTTTCTACAGAATGTTCATTCATTCTTGCTCTACTTCCAGTGCTTTTCAGTTGGAAACCATCCTGTATATTTTCAATATGAATTTATGCTCTGCTATCCTTGCATATATCCTTCTGCATTTCTATTGCATTTTTCTGCATCTTTTATTAGTTTTTAGTTGCTTTTCAGTAGATAAATTCAATTTTATTCAACATTTTAAAGATAGATACGAGTGGAAGGAGGAGGTAGAAGCAGCAGCAGCAGCAACCTATTGTCAATCAACTGTTGGTCAAGTTTATAAAACTATGCCATAACCCAGTTATAGCTGGAAAATGTCCGGAAAATATATGTATTTCCATGAGTATTCTTTAGTTTTTTTTCTTTCTTTCTTTCTTTCATACAGCATCCAGTGGATGAGTGTATGCATCTGTGTGTGTGTGTGTATGTGTGTGTGTGACATTGGGGTATGGGTTCTGCAACATGCTCAAGTGCTTGCTAACAAAGTTAACACAAGATTACTAATACGCACCATTGTACGTGACTTTTTGCTGTCAGCGTAAATCAAGTTTCATTATGTGCCAAGGGGGTGAGCAGAACACAGAGAGTGAAAATGATGATGAAAATCTAGAGATAGCAGAGGAAAATGTTAGCAGAGACTTTCAACCTGCAGGCACAACTTTTGTGCTAATTGTGGGGCAGACAATGAGAGCGAGAGAGATAAAGAGAGAGAGACTGAGATAAAGGCTACACCAAAATGGTTTTTAGTCTTGAGGCAAGTATCGGTTGAGGAGAGTCTGTGGCAAGTTTGCAGCATAATTAAAGCATAGACATGCCTACTGGGTTAAGGACTGCTACTAATGGCATTTGCATGTGAGGCACGCACATGGTTGGGGCAGGGGACTGTCTTTACCTGCCACAGGCAATTACTCGAATCAATGTCCAATGGACTTTCAAAAGTGATAGATAGAGCATATCGTCGAAAATTTCCAACTATTTCTGGGTGGTTATTGCAGCTGGGTCTGCTTATTATACGATGCATCCCCTGAAGAATATCTGGGGAAAATAAACACAAAAATATGTAGAGTGGAATAGATATGCGCTTCCATCTTTTCTCTCCTGTGGGGCGCACCAGAAACCCCAATCCAAAGACCGAGCTTGGCCTGATTTTCCGTTGGTTTTATTTTTGCTCTGGGTTTTTCCCTTCTATGTGTGTTGGGGGGGGTTTCGCTTCATATGTGTGTGAGGTTTTCCGTGCTCACCCTTCATGTGTGTGAGTGGGGTTTTCTGTGTACCTTTTGTATCTCATATTTTGTGTGTGTGTGTGTGTGGTTCGGCGGAGGGCGAAAAGTTTTATATTTGAGTTCAAGTTTTTAAGAAGCTTTTAAATTGAAGCTCGTGACACATTGATGGCAAATTGGGGGCATGCCACACACACAAACACAAACACACCTCTTAGACTGTCTCTCTCTATATATATATTCCGATGAGGATCTATATTTATGCCAGTTATAAGCTGGAGCTGCTGGCTCTTAAAACAAACATCGACAACTACTCTTGAATTTCACTTCATTAAAATAGCAGTAAAAGGGATATGGAAAACAAATGCCAGCAGCCAGAATTTATATTGTGATAATATGTAGGAAGCATCCACAAGATACAAGATTAAATATTCAATTATATTCAGAGAGCATTTCCCTGTAGAAGTGTGTGTGCGGGTGGGCGGGGGGAGGGGGGTGTGGGGTTCATAAATAATTCAGGATATATAACCACAAAATGAAATATAACAAAGATACAGATACGTATGTACAAATATCTAATGATAATGAGAATTTATAGAAATTACAGCCACACCACAAGAACTGCAAAGAAAATGTCCCAGGTGTATGCCACACCACAAGGCATGTGTGTGTGGCAAGGAATCAGAGGAAAGGACCATAAGGCAGAGAGTCTCATTAACCGCAACAAAGGAGAGAAGGCTAGAGAGTCAGCAGCCACAGCAGCAATGCATTATAAATTTATCTGCTCTCTCTCTCTCTCTCTCCGTCTCTCTGCCCTACAAAAATGTATCACAGTGTACACTGCTCCCTTGCTTCCTGCTGCCTGCTGCCCTGTGCCGGAGTGTGAGAAAACATGTCGATGGCAGGGACTTTGTAAGTGAAACCATTATGAAATCATTTGACCAAACAAAAGGATATATTGGATACGCAAATATATGCAAAATGAAAACCTCTTAACAATAAGGAAACACCCAGGAGTTAACTCTGTGAAAACCACTTTTCTCTCTGCCTTGTGGTTTTGCTACCATTTTGCATTATCTGGCGTGACGGGCGTCGTTCTCAGGCTCAGGCATTTCAATTTGGCCAAAATGCATGAGGCATGCTTGAAATGCGTTTGACTGATTTGCATTTAACTCTGAATGCAGGAAAGGAAAAGCGGCCTCCTGCATCCTGCAGCACTGCATCTGCATTTGCTGCTATCAAATATTTGTCCTGACTGTGGCATATGTGGCTTTTGTGGCCTGAGCTTCAACCGTAAGGCAGACAGTAATTCAATTAATATTTTACCTTTTCGTGCATCATTCTCAGTCAATCTTCATGCCACACATACCTGAAAAATACACAGAGAGAGAGAAAGAGAAGGGAAAAAACCCTGTATTAATATTACACACTCTTTGGATGTTTTAAAAGTTTTCAAGTATGACGCTTAAGTATAACCCAAAGTTTTATACTACTACTACAGTTTGTAAGCCCCAAAGAAAACCCCAAGCACTAATAGCACGGTCAACGAGACGTATAATTAACGTGGGAGCAAAGTGGGAGACAGTTGCTGGAGGGAAAGTTTCACCTAAAAGGGTGGGGGATCTGGGTGTGGAGTGAGGGCTACAAACTAAAGACAAAGTCAAACATTTGTCACTTTGGCAGAGCAAGAGGCGTCTTACTGGTATTCTGTGTGGTATTTTGACTGGTATTCTAAAAGATATTTCATGGGAGTATCAGGCGATATTTTAAGTACTATCTTTAGCTATGTTTTATATGATTTTATTTGTCTTAGTAACTTCAGAGGAGTTTTATCAGCATAATCGTGTTTAATGTTTTAGGAAGTTGTTTTCTAGTATTTTTAAAATTAGTTTCTAGTATTATTTAAGTATTTGATCAATTCCAAAACAGATATCTCCAGTGGAGATTCTCCACTATGGTATTGTACTGTAGAATGTATTTTCTTGTCCATTTCTCTTTAAATATGTTTTTTTATTTTTCTATTTATTTTCTGGTATTTCTAGTATTTTATCTATTTGTTCTAGTATTTTATTTTATCAGGCAGTGCGTCCAAGGTTTCGGTAAGAGGGATA
Organism: Drosophila subsilvestris; assembly: GCA_035043285.1. Lineage (NCBI taxonomy): Eukaryota > Metazoa > Arthropoda > Insecta > Diptera > Drosophilidae > Drosophila > Drosophila subsilvestris. The sequence continues at coordinate 3,929,597 of JAWNNB010002044.1, read as the reverse complement.
CTGCCACTTCCACAATTTCACGCAAACTTAAATAGTTGCACTTTTGTTTGGGTGTGGCTCTGCTTCCTTCTACAGTCTCCCATCTCTTTCTCTGGGTGTGTCTGTGTGTGTGGGTGAGTGTGTTTGTTAGTCATTAAATGAATGGCAGCACAGGCAAAACCGCCGCCAGAATTCATCGCAGCACATAAAACGCACCACAAGCTGAAGAGTGCAAAAAAGGGAAGGAAGGAAGGAGTCACAGAGTCACAGTCACAGCGAGTGAAAAAGCGAGAAGAGTCGTCGCAGTCAACTGCCAGGCGTGAGTGAGTGAGTGAGCAAGAGATGATGTGGCCCTGTCGCTGCTTTTGTCTTAAATTGGCTAATAAACTGCCATCTGTTGGCTGGGCGGCTGGAACGGACGCTGGACTGGGGGATCTCTGGGCCATCTTCTGCGGTGGGAGGCGTCCTGGGCGTGTGACTTTATGCGGTTGGCAAAGTTGAAATGCTTGCGGCTTCATTAAGCGCTCATAACATGAAGCGCATGAAATTGAAATGTTTCGGGAGTCCAGGGCTCAGTGCTCTCTGGTTTCAAATCTCTGCGCTGCACAGTGAACCAAAAACTATTCGCCACAACAAAAGTGTTTATATTTTGTAGAGATTTTTGCGGAAGGAGCTGAGGTTTCTGGAGATTTTTATTGAAAGCATTTGTTTAGATTTTTAAAGTATATGGTCTAGTATTATTTAAATATTTTCTGGTATTTTTTTTATTAAATTTCTGATTTATTTTTCTTTTTTAATTTTCTCTGCCTTTGAAAACAATTTCCCAAAGAAACGAAATTTTTTCTGTAGTATTTAAATATCTATTCCTGAAAAATACTTCAAAATTAATCTGGTAAAAATGTGGACTGTTTTCTGTCCTTGCTTTTCCTCTCTGCTGTTTTCTCTTGTCTTTTGGACTTTCCATCGTTTGCGGCATCAGCCCTCGTTATTTGTGGAAAATATCTCTAATGAAATATTTCTGTGGCAAAGTAGAAAATTTTAATTAAAATTATAACTAACGTGCCACACAGCCAGCAATGGCCACACACACACACACACACACACACACAGCAAATATGAATTGAGTTTTATTGAAAAATTTACTGGGCGGAACGAGAGGAGAGGTCTGTTCTGGCTTGTTGTTGTCGTCGTGCCACTAAAACTAATAGATACAAAAAGCACATAATTAAATCATTGTGTGGAATTCCCATTCGAACTTATTGATTTGCTCTTGTTGACTGGCATATTCATGGGGGGGACATTCATTTCAATTGCAAATTTTATTCAAAGACCAAGAGAAAAAGAGAGTCCGCAAAGTGAATGTCTTAATTAAAAGAGAGAGCATTGATTAGTTTTTGTTGGCCATTAAATGTAACCTAAAATGAAGGACAAAAGACTCAATTCTTATGAATAAATTTGTGTGCCGGGTTTTATGATATGGGTCGATGGATTAGGAGAGAGAGAGAGAGAGAGAGAGAGTAAGAGAGAGATTTCCTGGCCATACACACACACACACACACAAACAACTTTGTTGCGGTTTAAGTGCCGCGGAGAACACATAAAATTTGTGTGTATGTTTTTTTTTTTTTTTTTTGTGTGTGTGTGTGTGTTTGCTTTTGTTTTATGTACACTTTTTGGCTCACTCTCTCTCAATGGCTTTTTTGTTGCTGCTTATTGTCAAAGTTTCCTGCCGGTTGTGCAGGCCAAGTAGTGCGTAAAATTTCGAATGCGAAACGAAGTTGAGTCATAAATTTCCAAAATTATTGCCAACAATTGAAGTTCTCGGCGGATATATGTATGTATGTATCCGTTTGTCCCTGGCATGGTTTCACATGGTAGTAGGCTCACAGGGTTCAATAAATATCTTTTGTTGTTAGTATTTTTATGTCCTTTTATTGAGTAATGTCTTTTGAAGGGGATTTTATGGGCTGAATTCTAGAAAATATTTCTCAGATTAAAGGAAATTTCCCTTAACTAATGGCACAGGAGAAATGGTTGGTTTGGCTTTCGTTTAAGCATTTTCCTCGCTCACTAGTAATTACAAGACACACATTGGGTCTTTGGTCCAAGTTTCTCTACAAGCAAACATTTCGCTTTCAGTGGAAATTGCATCCTGTCGCTGCTGCTGTTGCTTCCCTCTCTCTCGTAGTCTCTCTGTTTGTTGGCCAACAACTTGTGCAACAACTTCTGACAAACTCATTAACTCATTATCTGTGCAAGAAGTTGACACAACGCTCCAGTAACTTTTCCAGAGGCGACAGAGCAAATGGCAAATGATCATCCACAGCAAAGCAGGCAGCACAGCAGCAGCACAGCACACACACACACCGACAAACAAACTAAGCATCCATTTGCCTTTAATTAGTTATCATTTGCATATGATGATGAAGAACGTTCTGGAAATTGCATTATGCTCTTCCAGCCCGCATCATCACTGAGATTGTCTCAGTGCCTGCCCCGCTTGCCCGCTTGCCTGGCTCATTGGACACCTTAATTGATGCTAATTGATTGAACAAGGACGCTGATGATCTGTTTCTGTTCTGTTTGTTCTGCCTCTTGCCTCTCGCTGATTGCCTCCGATTTACGATTGACCAAAAATTAAATAAAAGGAAATTACGAGACACACACAGAAAGAGCGGGTGCTGTGCTGTGCTGTGTCCTGCTGTAAGTCCTTTCGGCCTGTTATCGCATTTACAGGGCAGGGCGTGCGTTGCGCGACTCTCTGGTCAACAGATTTTTTATTTCATTTTCCGCAACAAATTTGATTTAATTTTGGTTTATTTCGGCAACTGGGCAGAAAACCCTTTTGCAAATCCTCGCATGGAGAAAATGCTCATTGTTGTTGCTTCAATAACAATTTCCACACACAAAACAGCAGAGAAACAGAATACACAGAAAACACAGAGAAACCATGTCCATGTCCATGAAAATGGTGGCATGTCGAGTGTATTAAATTGCCATTTATTTGATTTTTGTTTTTTTTTCTGCCGCTTTTCCAGCTATGCTGTCCTACTTTTTTATTGTTGCTTTTGCCTGCCTTTAGATTGGTATTCTTGCTGCTTTTTTCTGCCTCTTTTTTTTTTTTAGTAGCATATTTTCTGGAACGCATTTAAATAATGTTTATATTTGTACAACGGCATGGATTTGTATTGTTTTCTGATATCTGTCTAAGGTTTAATTTTGGGGTGTTTCGTGCGTTCGTGTGCGTGAGATTTGGAGATGAATCAAGCTGTGACTGCGCCTAGGGGTTTGTGTGGGTTGGAGCAGGAGGAGAAGTATGGATTATGGGAGCAGCTGCGTTGCAGAGGTCTCTGCAGTGGATTGGATGTAGCAAATTCCTGGGGGAAATGGATGGATGGCACGTGGAAGCTGAAAATCCGCATGGACACCAGTGGAATTTCATTCTGATTTATTTGGAATATATTTTCTGTTATTTGTATTTTTCCGGTTTTTTATTGATATTTCATTGAATCTTATAAAAGATAAAATTAATATTATTTTCTATAATTTTAAAAGTATTTTTCCTTATTTTTTTTCAGGTATGAATGTCATTAAAGGATGTATAAAAAATCTGTTTAATATCTATAGGGCGTCTCATATTTGTGAGTATTTTATTGTGGTATATCTAGTGTTTTTCCAGATATTTTCTAGTATTTTTCCCCTATAAAAACTTAATTTCTTAATCTTCTTTAGATTTCATGAGTTTTTAATGTTCCACCTTTATTTTGTTTATTTTTTTGGTCGAACTTCCTGTCTCATTTTCTTTTGGGTCAAGCAGCGCAGAAAACCCAAGAAATCGACTTGACTTTTATGGCGGTCATAAAAAGGATTTTAATGTGTTTTATCCCCCGCCGTTGGCCAAAAACGGAAGTGTAGCCAGCGAAATGCGAAAGCAAACTTCTGCTTGCTGTCCTTCACATAAATCGACTCCGAAAAACACACACACACACACTACGGGATATGAGAAATACTACGGCGGACAGTAGGACTGGGACTGGGACTGGGGGAAAGTCCAATGGAATTATGCGTGAGCGCACATCAAATGAGGAACAAACGATGTTTCTCGTTTTGGGCTACTCCTAGAATTTATGGCAGGACTTGGCCAGGAGTTTTGCGTGTGGAATAGGGATTGTGGATTGGATAAGGCCTTTCAGGCATTGACTTTTCCCGCATTCAAATCAAGTTGTCAAGGACGTGGCCGGGCGTATGGGTTGGTCGATGGTCCTAGGAAAACAGTCAAATGAGCTGGCATAAATCCTCGCCCAGGGGCCTAGTTGCTGCCGCTCTCTCTCTCTCTGCAGGAAGTTCTGGCTCGCTCCGCTGACAATCTGTCAGGTGCCACTTAACATAAAGGTTCCGTACCGGGGCGGATGCGGCCGGGAAGCAATGGGGCGCTCTGGACCTGGTTTTGGTGTTTACCTTTAGCTTTTAGCATGCATGGGAATCCTTCAAAGCAATCAATTTGTTTTTATTGAATTTTTGTTGCTAGCCAAAAGGAACCCCTGGCAGCAGGGCTCTCTCCACTCCACAGTCTCTGTTTCCTGTGGCAGCACGAAGGACATTCATTTTGAGAACGCATGACACGCCTCACAGAGAAGGCGGGGAGGACTAGCAGCAGTGGTAGTGGCAGTAGCAATACCAATTTCTGCTGTGGTGCTACCTGGGCGTATGAGTGACGTATGGGCTAAGACTTAACTGTCGTGTCGAGTGTACCCCTCAAATGGTTCGGTTCTCTGACTCCCTGGATCTCTGTGTGTAGTTTTCTTCCCAAAAATATCTCCTTTTTATTGCTTTTTTTTCCTGCTGGTCAGGGCAATTTTCACGTGTCTCTGCCTGTCAAAACTTTCTGTCTGCTACTCAAAAAAAAAACAAAAACAAAAAAACTGAAAACCGTAACTAACGTTAAGTATACGTAGTGTGTTACAACACTTTTTCTCTTTCACTCTCTGTGGCTCTTTGCGGATTATTGTGGGTTTGTTTCCCTGTTTGGGTTCCTCCACCCATTGTTTGTGTTTGTCTCTACTTTTCCTTGCCTCCTTTTTTTTTGTTTTTTTTTTTTGTTTGCTGTTCTATACCGCTGGCACATTTTTCAAATAGATGTCTATCGGTCTTTGGCTCCTTTTCAAAGTTTTTTGGCATTTTACATGTGCTAACCAACAAAAGAGCACAACGCTTTGCTCCCTCTCCTCTTTCTCTGTGGATTTTGGTGAACGGATAACAGTTGAGCGGGGTGAAATGGTGAGCGGATGAGCGGGGTGAATCGGTGAGCGGATGAGCGGGTGAATCGGTGAGCGGATGAGTGGGTGAATCGCTGAATGAATGTTTGAATGAGTGGTGTAGCGTGGTGTGTGGCTTTGGTGAGGCTTGAGTGCTGGCAACTGGCCCATTGATTGTTATCCCACACAAAAAGTTGGAAAAAAAAACCCAGCAGCAAAGTGGGCATGAATCAAAACCATCAATCGGTTGCTCTGTTTGTTTTTGTTTGCAGATACTTTCAGAGATATATTTTTGGTGCGAAATTGATTGCAGAAATTCTATATATAATTATGGGTTTCTATTTGTAGGTACATATATTATTATGGTGGTATCAATTGCTTGTTCTATTGATTGATTTTCATATCGAATTTGTGTTTGAATTTCTATTTCCAATTTGCATGTGGAAATCCATTTTTAATTGTCCAAATTGTGTTATATTTTCAATGAATTTTGTGTGGTGGGCAAACTAAGTGGAAACGTAAATGAGTAGAGGGTCATTTGATTGTTTAATTTATTATCAACAGAACGGGTCGAATCTAACATTTTTGTGGAAGTTGTTTTATGTTCTTTAAACACTTAATATTTACATTTATTTGTGTTTGTATTTATATTGGAAGAAGGTTGGTTGCAGGAAATAATTGTTGGCAGCAATAAGAGACAACAATTGAAGGATACATTGGCGTGAAATTAAAGAGTAATTTATATACGAAATAAATGATATTTTTTCTAATGAATTCTGTCGCTATTTGCATTCTTGTTTCAACAAAAACTGAGACAATGCTCATGAAAATCTTGTGTACATAAATAAAATTTTATATAGAATTACATGTCCCATAGCCATGCCCACATTTATCACCCGCCTCCCAAAAACACTCTAATTGTATTTGTGCGAGGGTTGGTGTTGAGATATTATTGTTAAGCGTAGCGTATCGCGTGTAAAACAATTCTTTTCTTCTTTTTTTTTTTCGGCTGTCTATGCGACCATTTCTCTTGTTTTTCTGCCTGCCCCCCTGCCTGTTCCTTCCTTTCTTACTTCCTTCGTCTGCCTCTTCAGTGTGTTTCTATTTCTTGCAATTATTATAAAATGCCGCACACCCCAACCATCGAAGGACAAAAGCCACACAGTTCTTGATGGTGGCGTGGCGGTGGTGGTGCCATCGCCCTGCTCCTTGGAGACTCATTTTCAAGTGCTGGGCCGACACCGCACCGCACCGACCTGCCTCAGCCACAGCCTCAGCCATTTGCTCAAGTGGGTCAGCGGCAGTCGGTCGCCCAAGTGGTGCTTTAGAGAGGCAGCGGCAGAAGGAGGAGGCAGCAGAAGGCAGAATGTGGCAACAGTTCAAGGATTTTATTGTGGCAAGAGCATTGTAATTGAATGTGCAATGGCATTACGCAGTGGGAGAGGAGAATTCTACTGCTGCCATGCTGTGTGCCGCCTATTTGTGTGCAACATTTAATTGCATTTCAGTTCAGAATAGCTCTATTCAGTATTTTTAGGATTTTTCTAGTATTTCCGGAGCACTCTGAAACCTGGAAAGTTATTTCTTTCCTTTTGTGGTAAGCAGTTTTGAGAGAAAACGAAATAAACGTTCCTATCTGTCTTTCTGTCTATATATTTGTCCATCTTTTTATCCATCATGTATCTATCTATCTATCTATCTCTCTATGCATTAATCTATCTATCAATCTATTGATCTGTATGCGATAGGGAATCTATTTTTGTGAGGTATTTTTTCGGTAGATCCCTTAAATCCTCTTCAAAGCCGCTCTAACACTTTTTATCATTCGGCTATCTGTTTATTTTCTTTTTCCACATACCCCTTTTCTCTCTCTTTTTTCCACTTTCTCTCTGCCCAAAAAGAACACTAAAAACCAACAAAATTGTACACCCAAACACGTGCCAAAAAACTAAACACAAAAAATAAACACCAGAGAGTCAGAGACTCCTCTTGTTTCAGAGGCTTGTTTTCATCACTTTTCACATTTCCCTTTGCTCTTCTCTGCACTCTTTCGAGTGCTTGCTACTCTTTTATACTTTTACTACTATTTTTCTATTTTGTTCTCCCTTTTTTTATCAACTTAATTCACATGCCAGACGGTGACCAAATCTCCTCCTGTTCCTTCCCTGCTATTACTGCTTCCATCCTCTTTTTCCACTCAGAACTCAATCAACAAACTGGAGGACCGGACTGACCCACATTTTATGGCAAATTTTGGCCAAAATGCACAGGCCTTTCCTCTACTCCCAAAAAAAGGCCCACAAAGTAAACCCCCTTAAAAGGCAGAATATTTCTATATATATATCGTATATATCTGTAGGTATTGTGGTGGGGTGTGGTGGCTAAGGGGCGACGGCTTATCACTCGGGTTCCAGACCATTGCGTATTAAAAACATTTTTGTTACGCCAATAAAAACGAGCAGGAGTCGGAGGAGTGCAAAGAATTTTATAATTCGTGGCCATAAAAAATGAGACTAAAAGCAAAAGTTGCTTGGCGTTGACAGAATTTTCTTTCTGGTTTCAGTGGGGTGTGGAGAAACTACGGAGGAGCAATGGGTTTAGCTTGCGAGTGTAACGCCATTTGGTTTATAATTCGAGATCCCTATTTTGATGTGTGTCCTGCAGACAGTGAGGATTTTTAGGCTTTTTATTGGCTACACTAAGAGAAAAGGGAGAAAGAAAGCGGAAATGAAATTCTATGAAAGTATAGGAAATAATTATTGAAAATAAAAATTAAAAATTTATAATAATAATAAAAAATAATAGATAATAATATAAAATAATAATAATATCAAGTATGAAAAATGCATGAAAAAATATAAAAAAAGAAAATATATTAAAAAATTTGAAAATCCAAGAATATGTCGAAAAATATTTAAAAATTATAAATTGCATGTCTGTATGTTAATGAAAAGGTTTTTCTGCAGTTTGGCTTCGTTTTAATTGAACTACGAGAAAATCCACTGAAATATTTTCAGATAATTCACTTTTTTCCTACGGTGTCACCCAGGAGCTGGAAAAGCATAAAAAGTCATAGCAAAAGCCATAGACAGGAAAAGTCATAGGAGTAACAGAGAAAGTTGTAGACAAATCAGGAAATGCCAAAGGAGTAGCAGTAGAAGTTGCTAAGGGTCCAGAGAAAAAAATACTCAAAACAGGGCAGGGCTCTTGTGAGATCAAAGATGGAGCAAAAGATGAGCCCAGGAGTAGAAGGAGATAGGGCAGGAAAAGCCCCAGGAAGAGGGCACAGCAGACCCGTGAACATCAAACTTCCCTGTTGATGCTGTTCCCTGGTGCCTGGTATCGCCTGATGGACGCCTGATGCTGTAAATGTTCTCGTAGATTTGAGGCCATTGGACATCGCAAAGCCTCCTCCAGGCGGCCTCCAGAGCGTTGGCAATTTGTCAGATGAGAAAAACGGGCATGGCCCAGAACTATGTCTGTATGTATGTATATTGTTTGTCATTAACAAGGTCGAGCAGAAGAAGGAGCAGCACCAGGCAGCAGCATGAATGAAGCAAAAACTAAACTCGCTTTGATGAAGGAAAGCTGTTACACAAACAGAAAAGGAGCAACAGAGATAAAAACAAAGAGAGATAGATGGGGGAAAAATGCACAGGAAAAGTTGTGCGGAAAGTGTTAAGCGCGCGGACCGTTGCTCCTGACCCGCAAACGACTAAAAAAAAAAAACAAGAAGAAAACGCCTGACATTAATTTTGTTTTCATAACGTGAATGCCAGAGCCTTCCTCAACCCTTGCAGGCCCTGCAGTCTTTTTGAGTCCGCCTGCCTGCTGCCAAATGAAAACACTTTGTTGCACTGTTGCACAGTTGTTGCCCCTGGTTTGTCCTCTCTTTCCAGCTTTTCCTCTCACTCTTTTTTAAGGGTTTTTTTTCTGTTCTTTTTTTGTGTGTCTCTTTTCTAGCCAAAGCGAGAGCTTGATTGACATGCTGTCTGTCTGCTGTTTGCCCTGCTGCCTTTCATATCTTTTTGTCCAACTGTCCGTGACATCAAAAAAAAAAAAAGAGAGTAAAATTATACATAAAAAAGTAAGGAAAATGAGTGAAAAACCCAACGACAAATGTAAAAACAAAAATTAGCACACAGTTCTGCTGCTGCACAGGGCTGTTGCTGCTTGTTGGATGCTGTGGATTCTGATGCATTTTTGACAATGAAACAGCTGATGATGCTCGCCCTGTCAAAGGCGACAACAGGCAACAAGTCAAGGCTGAAAGAAGAGGCTGCTAGCAGACAGAGAAAAGCAAGATGTAATGAGGGTTAAGAGTGAAGAGAAATAAGGAGAAAAAGGGACTATAAAAGGAGAGAAAAGTCAGTGGAAATAAGCTGCCTTGTTGAGGATCTTTCGCAAGGGAAGCAGCAGACCAAGAGAGGGGCTGCAGGGGCATTTTTATAGATCTAGAGAATCCTGAAATGTACAGAACGTATCTCAACCAAAGTTGGAATTGATAGATCCCTAAAGGTCCCTGTAGATGACTCTAAATATACCTGAAAATTCTGCCTCAAAGAGCATCTTTCCATCAGAAAGCAAGCCCCGCCCTTTCCGCTGTGTATTTTCCTGTAAATTAACTTGAATAATTCTCTTCCTGCCCAACAACAAAAACTGGGTTACGGGAGTAAATACCACACGAAAAGAACTCAAAAATTTCTGAGAGGGCAGGCAGGCAGGCAGTGCCTGCTATTCATGCCACTGCTTCAGAGTCAGGGCGTGCTGCTGTTGCTGCTGCTGTTGCTGCTATTCATGCCACAGATGTAGTCAAGGGGCAAGCCTCAACACACATTTCGTATTACATTTAATTTATTTAAAGCTTGCATTTTCACACTCCAATGCTCCTGCCTTCTGTCTCTCGACAGTGAATTTTCCCCAGCAGTGAATACAGCAATGAAAAGCCAGGCAAAATGTTTTGGGGTTACCCTTTTTTTTTATTTTCGCATGTGGTTTGTATTGTTTCGGTGTTGATTTCCATAGAAATCACAGCTGAAACGAAGGAACAAAAGCGGGCTTTAAAATTTCGGCTTTTCCCGCAATGATTTCAAGGTTGCCGCACCCGACAAAAAGGAGGAGGGGTGTGTGTGGTGGGGTTTGGCAAAAATGGAACTGCAAAACGGAAAAGTTCTCTGTTGTAATTATGGAAATTCATGGAAAATTATTGCCACAGAGAGAGATAGAGAGAGATATGACTCTCAGATGAGTTTCCCCATTTTCCATTTTCCATTGCTCATTGTTTTCTCAATGTCATTGTCGCTGTTGGCTGATGCTGCTGCCGCTGCCGCATGATGATGTTGCATGCATTTCCTCCTTCCATGATATGATGTGCATTCTCTGTGTGGCATTGTTTGCAGCATTACATAGTGATAGTTATGTGCCGCTTTTATGTGTCGCATGCCTCATGCTGCGTTGTCTGCCCTGCTCCCCGTGCTCCCCTCTAGTGTATGATTTTCCAATGATTTTTCTGTGATTTTTCTTTGTTTTTCTCTCTCTCTCTCTGTATTTTTCTGTGCTTTTTTCGTGTGTGTTTTTCTGTTCATTTTCAATTAATCAGAAAACCTTCCCCGAGTGAATGGTTTTGTGCCACATAATGTGGCATATTCAAGGTCTCTTTCTTTCCTTTTTCTCTATCCTCCAAGTGGCATACACTTGAATATTCGGGAGCTACAGCGAGTGAATGAAGGAAAGACTGAATAAATGAATGATTGAATGCGGGGAATATTAATTGCCATTGCCCCAACCATAATTCTCTCTGGTTGCCATTGTGTCTTCTTTTGCTGCCTCTTTTTGTTGTTGCTGCCGGGTTGTCAACGGCATTGTCTTACGAAAAGAAAGATTTCTCCTCCTGCTCCTGCTCGTGAATATTATTGACAGGGCAACATAATAAACATAAATCAAGTGTCGCACTCGCTGGTGGGGGCAGAGAAATCGCCGGGCTGTGTGCCACACACATTGCATATCATACTCGTCATTGTTTTTATTAACGAAATAAAGGAGCGGCGAGTGGCAGCAGAGTCGTCGTCCTGGTGGCCTCTCTGTTTCATCTCGTAAATATAAGGAAATACAATTCCGCTCTAATGAAATCCTTGTGGGGTGTGTGTGTGTGTGTGACCCTGCCCCCTTATTGTGTGGCATGTGGCATGAATTTTACTGCTTACTTTCTCTCTCTCCCTGGCATTTTCTCTGTCTCTGGCTTTACTTAATAGATATTTATCTACAGATTTTGTTGGTTCCTTGAATTCATTTTTCTTGCCATAAATCGATTCTCTGCCAACAATAAACAAAATTCTGGCTGAATTTCTGCTCCAATTAAAGCACTTAAGAGTAATGCATACATCATCACAAAAAAAGTGTGCCCCAAGTGAGTTTTAATCACGCTGTGTAAACATGTTTATCATCGCATTGTCAGAAATAATTTTAAGCATATATTTTGACTTTGTTTTTGACACATTTTTCCATATAATCCTATGTATGTTTGTATTTTCTGTAAATATATTAACTCGTTGTTCGCAAGTCACTTAGTAACCGCGAAAAAAGAAAATGTCAAGAGACCCCTCCTGCAGTGGGGAAATAATTCCAAATTAAAATTCTGTAAGTACAAAAAGACTGAAATGGAGTGGGGGAGTGGAGTACGACCCACACGAGCGGTATGGGTTGTCTGTTGTTGTCTTTGAGACACTTTGTCTGTCACTTTTTGTCTCCAAAATGTCAGTCTCTTAGGGGAATTGATTAAGGAAAAATATGTGCAAAAGATAAGTAAGAAAATGTGGGAAAGTAAGAAAGTGAAAGATGGAACTGTGTGTTGGGAAGTATCTTTGAGCCTACGAATTAAAACTTTTTTGTTTTTTTGGTCTTAAAATGTGAAAAGAGTTTAGAGGAAGGTGCGACAAAAGAATGTCATAGTCGGAAGGTGGTGTGCCTCAGCGATGTGTGACCCGAGGGGAAGGAATAAAAATATTAAAATGTTTGAAAAGCATTTCTGAAATTTTTTGAGATATTAAGGTATCCTGAAAGGATTTTACTATAACTTAAGCATGCTTAAAGTAGAGTCCTGTAGCTGTTGTATGCTTTAAAGAGAGCTGTGTTTGTATATCATATGCTCAAGGGTTTATCAGGCAGTCCCTCAGAGTCTTGGATCTCTTTATTAAGCCGTATTTTCATGACACACACACACTTCCGCCTTGAAGCTCAAAACCCAAACTGAAACTGACAGACAGAAAGAACTTCCACCCCAACTCCCTGCATTCCTTCTCACCGTCACGCATTGATATTTTATGGCACTTTAGAGGATTAGAAAATTTGACTTGGCGGAACGCTTGACTATTCCGCGGCAAAAGCGTTTAACGAGCGCCTTGAGACCAGCTCAGAACAAAATTTAAAATGTGGCAAAAATGTGACAGAAATGTGACCGAAATGTGGCTACATGTGGCGTATCGTATACGTGATAAATGTAAAATTTAAATCGCATTCACATTTAAATCAATATTAAAGTGGGGTTTTTTTGGGGGCCTTTCCTTTTTTAAACATATTCTTTTATGTAAATATATATTTTTATTAATTATAATTGCAAAATGGATGCCACACAGTGGCTGTCCACAGAACGTATCCAGAGATTCATTTATCACATGTGCCATTTATTTTGTTGTTGTTAATTTTCGTTTAATTTTTATGGAAAAACGAATTGCTGCTCATTTAATTGCAGCCACAATGAAAATTTACGAGTCGGCAAAAAGGCAAAGGAAAGTGTTCTACGTATATCTGTAGAATAAATTGCAACCAAATGGTCTTTTCTTCTACACTCTTAAATATCCGATTAATCTGCGCTTCAATCTCCTTTTGCATTCCTGCGAGTGTAGCTGACATTTTTATGATAATTGAAAGTGAAAACAGATTGCAAAAGCAACCCATAAACATAAACATGCATCCTCCTTCATAAAAAGCGAAAAGTATCTTCGTTTAATTTCGCTAATCAAAGAATCTACCCCCAAACGCTCATAAAAGTTACACTCGTAAACCTTAACCACTGCCATACCTCTGCTACCCCTTTTTTTTTTTTGGTGTGCATTCAATTACACTGGCTACCAAAGCCATTCAAAGGGAACGGAAAATCCTTAATTAATTTCCAATTTTTGTCAATCAGAGGAGCAACAACAAAAAGAAAAAAATCACCCATATTCATGTCATAAATTTGTGATTTTATTTCTACATATTTTGTGGGGGGTCTACGTGGGGCAGATATCGAGTAAAAACTGTAAAATATATATGTGTATTCCCTAGCGGATAAAAACAAATAATTGAAACTGCAGACCATTCAGCAGCAGCAGCAGCAGCATCAGCATTCATTCAGCATTCATTTCCATTATGAATATGTCAATGCGCGGTGGCGAAACCCTACTAACAATGGATACAAAAAAACTCCCAAGATGAAAGGTACAGAAATGGAGAGAATGCAAGAGGAGAGGTTAGCTCTCTCGTGTACCCCTTCACATATGTGTGTATGTGTGTATGCCACATGTGCCATGTTTTAAACGAATTTAATTATTGTTCATGTGCTGAAATATGAGGCAACATTTATTTATGGATCCCCTACTGTATGCATGCAATGGAAACTGGAACGAAGGACTGTTACTCGTTGGCTTTGGATTCGAGTAGGAAACCTGCTCGTTTGGAGCACCTCCTGACGCCCATACAGAAACACGGTGGAGAGGAGCTTCTCTCCTGTCATTGCTGTCTCTTTATTTTTAGTGCATGTGTGTGTGCATTCAATGTGGGATACCTGTAGGAGGTCTGGTCTCCTGTCCAATGCCCTCCCTCTGTTACCTCTGTTTCGCTCTGTTTCTTCCTCTCTGTGGATCACTGGGCGTATGAGTTATGGTCATGGATGGATATGGGAATGGAAATGGGACTGGTAAAGGGGTATGTGGGGGCGTATGATTAATATTCAATTACAAGCGAGATTCTCTTTTGCACTGGGGAAAAAAACTCTACATGCAACAGCAGTTTTCTCTGTTTGCTGTGCTGTTCTGTTTGCTGTATCGGTAGGAAAACCTTTGCTAATTGCCATCATCAATGCCACCAGGAATGGCACTTTTCTGTGCTCTTAATCGGGAAAATAGGAAACCAAGAGTATCATAAAATACGAGTGTATGGAAGATTTTCCACCCATTGCAAAAAAATCAATTGTTCCGCCAAAATTGAATTAAAACTGATTACTTTTGAATCGAATTTTAAGGGTTAAAGGTGTCTTTGAGGTATCCCTTAGGGTAGCTACAGCGGCGCAAGGTTTATACGTTATTTTCCTTTTGTTTTTTTATGATATTTTTGTATGGGCAAACTTGTTTTTGTTTCTGCTGCTGCTTCGTTGGGCAACATGTGCCTTCATTTGATTTAATTATACCCGCAGCAAGTGGAGAAAGGGGAACAAAACAATGTGCCACAATCCACACGTTCCACACGCAATCCACTAAAAACGAGAGGCAAAAGCTTGGGGCGCAACGAATTTCAAAATGAGGCCTAAATAAAATATAAATTTTTTCTAGTCGAAATTTAAGCCAACAAAAAATTATTGCAAAAAAACAAAAATATCGAATTTAAATAAATATTAATTGTTGATTTATTGTGATTATTATTGGAAAAATATTTTGAGTATTTTCTTAGCAAAATTAAAAATAAATCCGCACTTGAATTTTCTGGGAATTTGTTGGAGAATTTCCATAAGTTTTCTTGTATCCTTAAGGATTTGTAGATTGCGTGTAGTTTTCGCATGAAAATAAATCAAAATTCATTTGGCATTTGACAAGGCCAATGTCCCATGATTTATGGCTGCCATTATTTTATGTTTAGCTGCACGGATTCTCTAGGATTCGTGACATATTATTAAGTACTGCAATTGTTTTTCTGGGAGGGTGCTCTTATTTTTGGGGGCATAATTTCCATTCTTATCGTAGCTCAGTTTATGGCAGCAGTTTCCCTCTCTATAAAAACATAAAAATGGTGTTCGTGTGAATAGTTGTTCATTTTACCAATGGAATTTTTTTTTGTTTGCCATTGGAATTAAAAATTAATTGCTATTTTTATAGCCAAAACCCAAAAACCTTTTTTTTTGTTTTTTTTTTATGTGTGCCGCCTGCTATTTTGCTTTGTGTCCATTTCTCTCACACTATGCTGCTGGTCTCTGTTGATTGTAATTTTTTAATGACATGTGCAATTATTTGTTTATTTGTTTTACGCATAACAAATGCAGCACACGCGGCGCGCGATATGCAGTACAATTAATTAATCATTGTATTTTAATCAACCTTTATTTTTAATTCAAAGGGAAATCTTTATTGCTGCATGAACACAAACAGTTGAATGTATACCCTCGGTGGCACACGGGACTGCTTCGAGCCGCATCAAGAGCTGAATTTATTCGCGTATTTTCCTATTCGAAAAAGTCCTCGAATAATCACGTTAATTACTCCCTAGTCGGTTTTGAGTAAATCATTGAGATATTGACAGTGGATCAGTATAACTGCAAATTCAATTTTAAGTTCATTTTCCATATCCATTTACCATTCATACATGGAAATGATGGAAATTTCATTTAGCCCCCGTGACATGTGCCGTATGCTTAATGAGCGACAAAACCGAAAGCTTTTATTAATTTATGCATTTAAGTGGATGCCTGATTGTGCAGCTGTGTAACCTGTAGTTGCCTCTTTTGGCCACCGTCATCATCCTGCCACATCCTGTCACACTCTGGGCTCTGGTTCACAAAATTTTGCATATTAATTGCTCATTAATTGCTGATTAGCTCTCAAGTGGCGGGCGGGCCACACACAAGAATCTCGGTCTTAGGCAACAACTAATCTTTGGCTCAAGGCATACGAAAAACTTACTTGCGACAAAATGTGGCAATCAATCAAAAAGGGCTGCGGGCGGCCGTGGGATGGTCGGTCCGTTCCGATACTTTCGTCAGCAGCAGCGCAAATACTTGCAATTAAGCATTATTAATCACAGCGACTAAGCAACACAACAACACTAGGCACTAGGCGGGGCACTTCCGCCTTTTGGCAAATAATTACAGTGGTCATCGCCCCCAGGATCTGCTGCTGGCTCTGGCTCTGGTTTTGGTTTTGGTTCTTGGTGTATCCTTGGGATTTCTGGTCACTGCGCTAATGTGTGCGTATTATTTTCTCATCAGAATTAATATTTAATTAAAAGTCAAGTGCGTGTGCGGGTTTGCCCAAAAGAAAAGTTCCATTTGCCTTCCAAGTAAATTCATTTGCCCTGTCGTCGTCATGGTGAACGTTTTTGTTATGTAGGTTTTTTGGGCATGCAATTTGAATGCTTAAAGGGATTATTAGAAGGCGGAAATTAAGGTGGGAATTAACGGAAAAGCTTAGCAACATAAAGGGCACATTTAAATCTATTATTCATTGACATTCGTTGAGCGTAAAACAGAAGCGATTATGAATAAGCAAATGCATTCAAAATGCAATGACAAAATCCCCTCAATTGAAAATCTAATGAGTGACATCGAACACCACAGAACAAGAGTTCAAATTGTGGTGGGGAGAGGTCAGAGATCGCAATCCGATATATGCACTAATTGCGATGCTCATGTCAGGCCGCTGTCGAGTGTCCTCTGTCGAACAAAAGAAATGTGTGTGTGGTGTGGTGTTGTGTTGTGGTGGCATCAATCGAGTGGCACAATAATTCTTGGCCAAAACACTTGACTTGTGTGTGTGTGTGTGCGTGCGTGTCTGCCCGCAAATCGGCAACTAATCAATCAATTGGAGCGGGGGCATGCTCCACTTTTTTTTTTCTATGGCGGGGGAGAGGCCTACACGATGGATGTTTGAGTGGCATGCCCATATGATGGATTGGATTGGCACAAAGTTTGATTTTGATTTGGTTTTCGATTTGAAGGGGAGGCAGCGAGAAACTCTCAATGAGACTTGAGAGCAATCAGTGGCGGGGAAATCTGCCATCGAACATGAGCAAAAACGCGCCATCAAATCCTAGAAAAATCCCCCAACAAATCTGTGGAAATGCTGCCGTATCTTTTGCATTATCTAAATCCCATTTCAAGCGTTAATCTTCCGTAGCAAAATTAACCAAAAAGAAAAGCGTGAGTTTTCCTTTAATTATAACATGATTTATGACTCAATTACCGTTTAATAGTCCGTTCCCCGGCGTTTCCTTGACTTTGATTTGAACCAATGATTTTCTTTTGGTTTTCTCCAAGATTTTCCACTCTCTCCTCGTGTCACACTTCACTTCACGCTTTTCAACACCATTTGTGAAAAGGAAAAGCTTTCTGCGGAAAATTTAATTTTCTTTAATCTTTCTTTTCACTTTTTTTCTTCTTCTAGAGAGAGGGAAGAGCCTCGCTTTAGGCAGCCGCTGGTGTTGCGGCCATTTGGCGGCCTCTGACTATTTATTCTATATATATTTTTTTTTATTTTTTTGGTGGGGCAAGTTGGCGCCTAAGCCACACACACACACGCACACTGGCACACACACACACACACTTTGCCCCGTCCGGAAAATGGGAGAAAACACTTGAAATTTGTTGGCTGCTTTCGCGCGACTTTCCGGTTAGCGAATTCTTTTGTTGGGGTTTTTGTATCTTTTTATTAGAGAAATTTCTATCTTTATTTTTTGTGTGGAGGGTATCTTATTTGTGTCGGTAACTTCTTTTAGAGGGTATTAGGATAGGTCCAAATTTTTGGTCCTTGTACTGTTGGATGCTGTATATCCTGCTGTTTGGTTCCTTCTTTTTTTTTTGGGGCGTTGCTTTCGCTTAATTTTTTTGACGTTGCAAGTGCAACAAGGGAATTCCCCGTGCACATACACACACACACGCAAACAGCCTTAATCCATACACTGAAGCACACACATACACACACACACACAGATGCAAAAATACACTTCCCGATGGAGTTTTGTGATTTTTTTGGTGTGGTAAATGCTCGTCGTACCGTTCGTACCCGTTTTGCTCCGAAGGAAGTCAGGCGCTGTGGCGGACGCCTGCTGCTGTTTCTCCGTTTCACCGTTTACCGTTACGTGTTACCACACAACACAAATATCGAACGTGAACTGACGACATGCAGAACAAAATCCGAGGACATTGGAGGATTTTCAATGGAGGCATCCAACAAAACACGCGACACACAGAGCCAGCCAGAGGATGTGTCTGGTCTGTCGTTCGTTTGAATCGGGTGGCGGCTCCTTCGTTCGTCGTTTGCGAGCACACTGGCGCCAAACGGTCATTGGGGGAAGTACACAGAGAGAGTCGAGAGAGAGAGAGAGTAAAAGAGAGAGCTAGCGAGAAAGTAGGGAAATAGATGTGGTAATATGCGGAGAGAATAAGTCCACGTATTTTCAGGGGTAGCACAAAAATAGCCCAGTATCTGAAGGTAGCCCCTCCCAATTACACATTCATTGAATCTGTTTTGTGAGGGGAATAATTCTCCACCGAAACGATTTTCGATTGAAACTTGTTGCTAAAGGAAACAGATTTATGGAGTTTTCAAAGAAATATCCGATTGAAATTGAAGAAAATTGAACATAGTAGAAAAATAATGTAATATTCGGTTGGATATTTGGTTAAATACAATTATGTGGAAATTAAATAAAGTTCACTTTGATTTAAACATAAATGAATTTAAATCTATTTTTAATACCCATATTTAAATTAAATATTAAAATTTTTAAGTAAATTTAATACATTTAATTTATAGAAAATATGTATATTAAATTTTAGTATGAAAATATTTATTTGAATTATGAAATATTTTTAAATTAAATATTTTAAATTTAATGTGAATATGAATATTAATAATATTCATTGTTATATATTTATTTTTTTTTATTTTCAATATTTACATGTAGAAAATTGATTGGTTTATTTCTATTTTTAAATCAAAGTCTAACTATTTCAATTACAGACATTTTTACTTGTTCTATGTGCTAGGAAATTGTCGTATCTATTCATATGTACACATACATACATACATTTTTACATTCTACAAACCGGACTTTAATTTACAAGTAAGGCCACAGTAAATACAGTAAAGATACAGTAAATACAGATAATACACACTCAGATACATCAGGTACATTATTCTAGTCCCATGAGTTTTCCTGTAATTAGCTTCTGCCAGCATTGCTTGTTTATTCAGTCAAAAACCATGTTCCTTATTTCTCTATTGTTCAAATATAAAAAAGAGTGAACAGACAAAGCTTTTAGGAATCGTGCTTTTAGGCAGGGCAAATTTCCCATTTTCAGAGACATTTTCTAAAGCTATTTGAAAGTTTCAAAAGCTTTGCTCTGGCAATAAATTCTTCAAGCTTTCACAGCTTTTTTATATATTTTAACTTGGCTAAAAGTTTTCTCATTACAAGTTTGACGTAACACAAAAGTTTGTTGTTGAATTTTCAAGTAGTTCTAATATTTTCCGATAGTAACATTATAAATTTCAAAATGTTTTTAAAGTAGTACGCGAATCCTCCGATTGAAGATAGCTGAAATTCTAGTTGGAATTTGTACTGCCAGATTTTAGTTGCAGGAAAAAGTAATTAAACCAAGAAAAACTGTTTGCGGCCGCATATCTGAATGGAAATTTTATGTTGCTTTTATTTTATGTTTGTTTGTCCATAAAACCTCCATTGGAAAGGGGTCTCTTTACAGTTGAGCAAACCCATAGTTTTACTCCCTTTACGCAGTGCACTTTGCATCAGCGAAAGTCTGTGAAATTCTTCTGGTATTCTTCTGGTATTTATGGAGCGACAGGATGGCAAATATTTCGATAAAAACTGCAGCCAGGAGTAAGAGACACGGTGCAGGGGCAAGGAGTTAGATCTTGATGGCAGGGGTCCTGGGGCTTACGGTTTGTGGCTATTTCCTTTTTGCTGGCTGCTCATTTTTTTCAAAAACCAAAAGAAATGACTATGTATATATGTCATCTGCAGGTAAAAGCCAAGCCAATGCATAATTCAATTTTGTTCATATTTCTTCGATTTTTTCTTCTTTATTTTCCCCAAATGCAACGAATGACCTGTGAATGGCCCACTAAAAATCGAGGTCAATGGCCAGAAATGAGTAACAGAAAAAAAGAAAGTGGAGACCCCCAAGGCGACGGAACTAACGAATGGTAAGGAAGGCTGTCTGTGGCATTGTGTGTGTGTGTGTGTTGCATGTTGCTGCTGTAAGTGCAACTGCTGACTGGCTGTTTGGCTGGTTGGTTGGCTGCTGCTGCTGCTGTTGCAAGGCTGACCTTATAAATCATAATTTCCAACAAATAAATCCTTCACGGACAATTTAACAGTGCGACCCGGGCCCTAGAAAAAACTGCAACAGTCGTCGAAGGTTTTTTTGGGTGTGAAATTTCAGTTTCTGTTTCTGATTTTGGTTTTTTCTTACTTTGTTGCTTTTCAGATTTGTGTTTTTTTCTGCCAGAAGAGGTGCCCAAAGGGGTTTGGGTATATGGTGAAAACGGAAGTGGAGTTTAATGTGCTATGTGTGTGTGGGAGAGTGTGTGTGTGTGTGTGGGAGTGGATGATGTATTAAATGTAGGAAATGGATATTAATTTGTTTGGCTCTCCCATATGCAGCAGAGCAGTGATTGATGGTACCATTTTCCCTTCGTGCCATTCATTCCCTTCATTGCCATAACCTCATTTTGTGGCACACCTTTCGACACTGGAATTAGAAGTAGAATCCCAACTGAGGAGCATACCGTTTGCCTCCATTCACTTCATTTGAAATGTGCTTTGTGTGGGATTCCACAAATATGCTGATGCATTCGTTTCTAGAGGGGGTGTTCTGTAGTAGTATTTTGCAATCTCTGAAGCCACTTATCGACCCAATGAAATGCAGATTGAAGGGATCCCAAGCTCTACTCTGGTCTTTCTGTTGCTGATTTGATGTGTTTGGTCTTCTGTGGTCAAAAGGAGCTTCTCTAGTGCTGCTCTCCTGTCCTTCTGATGGGGCGTGTCCATATGTCTGCATCTCTGCATCGATATTCGAAACCATTCCAAAGTTTGCGAACAAAAATGTAATTTACGCACATTTCAGAGGGAAATGAATAGCCAGAAGAGGGAGGGGTGTGTAAGGAGAAGCCAGTTGAGGGCAAATAGAAGCGGGAATGTGTAAAGTAGAGCCAGTAGAATGAAGAGTAGCAGCAGGCGAATGGTGGGTGGGTTGGGCCACATGTCAGTCCGAATATTTCTGTGTAATTTTGAACTTGGCATTTGGACAATTGTGTTTGAATTTGATTTGTAGTCCATGCAGCAAGACCCATAGCCATGCTCCTCCCCCGCCCCCATTGCAATGGGCCCTTTCTCTGCCTCTCTAAACCGATTTCAAATAATCAAACATTTGCCTAGCATTTTGGCTCATTCGTGCAATGTGCATGGCACCAAAAGGGGGGAGGGCGGCGAAAACACCCAAACAAAAACACATCCCAAGCACGTTGACATGTGTGCTCTGCTGTGCTGTGTGCCAGCAGTCCCCTAATCCCCCCTTTCGTTCGTTGCAAGAGCTAATTAAAGCGCGCACGCGTGTGTGATATGCCACGCCAGATGTTGTTGATGCTTGTAGATGTCTCAAGACCCCAAAACAGCCGAAGCAGCAACAGAAGAAAAGGGAGGAAGCAAACAGCAGCAAAAGTGAGCATAAGAGGGAAGGGCAATGCTTTGAGAGTAGACACTGGAGATACCCTGGAAGACTAAACTATTTATTTGATGTATTGCTTCCGTTTTAAGTGGGAAAAATCGTTAATGAAAAATGTCCCCAGTACGAAAGACTCTTCCTTTAAAGATTCACTCCTTAAGCTGACTGTTATAGGCCTCTCCTTCTCCATGTTCCCTTTTTCTGACACCACCACAGGGTAGCAAATGTCTTAGCGGGGAAAACTGTAGGAGAAACAGTGGCAGGCAGTGGCAGGCAGGCAGCAGAAAACAGAATCCATGCCTCCCTGCGCTTTATTCTAATCTCAACCGCAACATGTTTTAAATTTAGCATAACATTCAGAGGCAACAAAACACAAGACAGGGATGTGGCATGGACATGGGCTCTCCACTCTCACTCTCTCTCACTCGCTCTGACTCGCTGGAATGGGCTGGTGGCACTCTCTCTATGGCTCGTGGGGCAACTTTATGCAAAGGTCGCCTCATCAACAACATCTAGGGGACCTTTGGAGTCTGGAGGGAATGGAAGTGGAATCGAGAGTGAAGCTTGGGTCTGGAGGGGGAATCTCTACCTTCGGGGTGTTTGAACTGCGCGAAGATGGCAGCAGCAGCAGCAGCGGTGGCAGAGTGCCTCGCGTGACATTGCGTGTTGTGTTTTGATTTGATTTTTGTCGCCGCCAAAGACGATGCCATCAAAAAGGTAAACAACAAGAGTTTTTTTTCGTTCTTCCTTTTGTACGACATTTGTTTTTGTTTTCTCTAAGGCTGAAGAAAAAGTACAATAGAAGTGGGAGAAATATTAAGGTGCACTTGAAATATTAAGTGTTTCTTGATTAAATGTAGAATTTTGTAGCTAGAAAAATATTTAAAGAAAATATATGTATTTTAATTGCAGAATTTATATATTGGCATTTGCTTGAAGACTTTAGACATTTGCTAGTTGCCTTAGAACGAAATTGTTTTGCCTATTTAGATGGAAACATAATAGAAAAATAAATAGAAACTTCAAGAAGATTTATTGGATTGGCAGAAATCTCAAATAATTATTTTTTTTTTTTCGGTATTCAGTAACTTTAAACGTAGAAAAAATATATTTATTTTGATTCCAAAGACTCAGGAGCCATTGGCAGTACCTTTAGTTGGATGCTGTTTTGAGTATTTGGAAATAAGCAGGAAATTGTGGCAATAAAAGTGTCAGAAACGCTAGTGACATTTTTCTGTTTACTATAAATAAATTACCCTGAGATTAAAGATAAAGGAATACCAGACAAAAGCAAAGGGAAAGGGAATGGGGAAATGTGAGGTGTACCGACCCATCCATTAGCATATTGTAATCGTGTTTTTTGCACAGGCCCTCGTAAATCATACGAATTTCCACTATTTCCATTTTGCTGCTTGCCACTAGAGTATTCAAATTTCGTTGGAAATATGCTGCTGAATGGATATCTAGATGATGATTCTTCCCCATTTAGTTGCATGTTGTATGTTCCACCCCGATGGCAGACGATGCATAAATTTGCAGCCATTTATAGCCCATGGGGGGCAGGCATGCCACGCAGCACTGCTGCTGCTGCTGCTGTAGCGGTGAGTTGTAATGATTTTCCAATTATTTTTTTTATTATTAATAAATGAATGCAATGCACATTTGAAATTTGAACAATATTATCCTCAACTATGAAATTGTTCACTGTTCGAAAGATAAACTCAGTCCATTGAATAAGAAATCAAAAATGCATTCAAATGGAACAGAACCGGGAACGGAATGACTCTCAATATGGAATTTCATATAAAATATGCAATTTTTGAATACAGAAAAAATAATACTTTAGAAATAAATAAAAAATATGCAAGCGAGTCAATTTAAACATATTCTCAATTTTCCATGCAATAAATACACTATAGAAAATCAGGAGTAGCTTTTACTTTGAGTAGTGCAAGGACATCATTAGAAGGTGTTTCACAAGAACATTATTTATGGCCAGAAAGAGAAGACTGATTGGGGGGTAATGCATGCAATCAGTTGGAAATACTTAGAAAAATGATTGGAAAAGTGCGGAAATATTAATGAAAGTATGCCAGTAGCTTCAAATATAATATAATACTATTGGTAAGGTGCTTCAGAAGAGTATTATTTATGAATTTAAATAGGTAGAATATAAACAGAATTAAGTGGAACATTATTAGAAAATACTTTCAAAACTTATTTTGCATTTGAAATAGTCTCTAGAAAAATGCTGAAGAAATATTGATAGAGCGATGAAAAGAATAGCTAGAAATGTAGTTTAATGGATTGACATCAAATCATACAAAGAATAACCCCTAGAAAGTACCATTTACTCCACTCAATTGGCGAACCATTTCCCACCCACAATTTGCCTTTGATTCTATTTTGATGAACTAATTCAATGTTGAAACAATTTCTGGCCATAAACTGACATAAGATACGAGTATATGCAAATCCATAATCCATTCCATTGACACATAAAGGGAAAGGGCATCCAGCGAGAGAGAGTCCTCTGTGCTGCATAATCCTTGTCGTAAACAATATCCATACTACTGCCAAAATAAAAAAGCATTTGCCGTGCCGCATAAAATCCATAAAACTATGAAAATAAAAAATCTAGAAAAAAACATACAACATGCAACATGCGGTGGTACACAATATTGGCGTATGTTTTGGAGCAAAAAGAAAGGGGGGAATTTATATTGTATATAGTGGATCCCATAGATATTGGGGGTGGTCCTTTTTGTGTATTTTTTATGGCCCAATTGTTGTGTTGATTCCCCCATTTGGTTCTTTTTATACTGCGTTAAATAAATTGCACTGTGAAAAGTGCAGGGAAATAGTTAAGTGATTGATTTAGTGCTGCCTGGTCGCACAGCCCACAGCCCACAGCCCCTCTGCCCTGTCTGAAGGGGGTGGAAAAAGAGTTGCAAAACGAAAATTGATTTCAAATTGAGAAATTGGGAAAATGGAAATGGGTTGAGGGAGTGCCGCCGCCTCTCAACATGAAGTGGGGCATTCTCCATGAATGAATTAAGCGCGGAAATTTATTAACAATGATCGGGGGGAGGAATGAGGAGCAGAATTTTCAACTCTCTCTCTCTCGCTGGCTTTACCCCGCAAAACATTTTTGTGGCGATTTTTGTGGGGCAATAAAAACGAAAATGATTAGAGAAGAGGTTGAGCAGACATGGAGGTGGGGGGTGGTTTTGGTTGATTGGAAATTTTGCATTTTGCTGGCTACATTTTTGGCCAAAAATTGCTGGCTAAATATAGCATAGTGCTTTGCCATCCAAACCACAAATCTATACGAGTACTGTGGGACCCCCATTCAATGTTTTCATTTTGTGTCAATGGATCTTAAATGTCTCCCTGGTGTTTACCCAAAAAGTTTTGGCATGAATTCCGTGGAGTCGTTGGCTATTTCCAGTGCGAGTCTTTAAGTCAGTTTCTAAGCTTAGAGAAAACTTTTTCGTTTACATAAAACTTGTCTCGGTTTTCGCCTTAAATACTTGATGACTTTTCTTAGGCCGCCGCACTTTTCCGCTTGCCATGCTCCATGGATCTGCGTGGAGCTGCGTGGCACTTGAGCCGCAAAGCGGCCATTAGGCGACTGATGCAGACAGATGCCACAACGACAAGCTGTCGTGGGGGAAAAGCGCGTGGTACAGGGAAAAGGCTGTGCCAGGGAGTAGGAGTAACTAACGGCATGCAAACTATCTTGCCACTCAGTCGGGCAGCAGCAGCAGCAGAGAGGCAGGGGCAGTGAGGCAGTGAGGCACCATCCACTTGAGTTATGCCAGGAGCTGTAGGTGCAGCAGCAGCATCAGCCGCAGGGGAAGATGGAGGGGAGTTGGTAATGGTAATGGAGATGAGCAGAGAGGAGTGGCAAGATGAAAATAAAGAGCAGAGGGAGAGCTACAAGCTGACGAGTAAAGAGAAATGTTGCAAGATGAAGAGCAAGGGGAGAGTGTTGCAAGATGAAGTTGCCTTCAAATGAAGATGTAAAAGAAAGTGGCAGAAACAAAGACAAAGAAAAAGAACATGGCAATTGTTGCCTCTCCACAAAGCAAGCAAAAGCATCATCTTGTTCCTTCTTTTCTTTCTGCTTTTATTTAATTACCAACAACATTTTGTAATTAGCCAAAAGGTCATCTAACCATTTAACCTGTGGACAAACAGATTTTCCAAGCAATTGGCATCCTGTGTGGCCTCACGTGCAGCCTCTTAAATTCTTAGATGGGTCACGTGGCAAAACGTCTCGCCATTTTTAATCACATGAAAATTGCGCTAAATCATTTTCTAATTGCCTCCTGGGGGTATAAACACTGACTCTCTAATGAGTTTGCGACCTCCCAACGCCCCCCAGTCACCAAAATGATGCCCGCAAAAGCTGTTGGAGGCATCCATACGTGTATCTGTATCTTTAATGTATAATTAAGAGAGAGAGACACTAACCGCACATGTGTCAATAAGAGGAAGAAAATTCTGTGTTTGAGTTTGCGTGGCAAGTATCTTAAGAGGAAAGAACATATTTAAAGAAGAGTATCTGATAAAGAAGATGCAGAAGAAATAAGTACCTTAATAGGAAGATTATCCAAAGGGATTGTAGCCAACGAAGAAGTATCTGAAAATAAGTCAGCTCAAGAAAAAGTGTCTAAAAGTAAAAAAAATGTTTTGAAGAAGTATCTGCAAAGTAAAATATTTAAGGTATAAGTATCCCAAGTGGTAAAGAATCTGGAGAAGATTATCTGAAAAAGTGTCTCAAAGGAATGTTGTTGACAAAAAATATCTGAAGAAAAATAGCAAAATGTAAAAGAAGCATTGGAAGAAAAACTATTTACAAAAGTATCTGAACAAAAAAATAAAAAAAATATTCAACAATTTTATTCACAAAAAAAAAGCAGTAAAAGTAATTGAAAAAAATTAATGAAAAATATGTACATATCTGAAGACGATGCAGTTAAAGAGTAAGTAGAGAGAGAGAGAGAGAGAGAGATAGAGGGCCATCTTTTAGTTAGGTGAAATTGAAATATTTTAACAGATATCAAGATATCAATGAGGGAGGTGAGTGCTTTTCTTATACCTAGAGTATCAGCTCTTCGATTTTCAATACAAAGGAAATTCACTTCTTTTTGAGAGCTCCCTAAGAGTCATGTTTGCATACCCAGGAGCAGCAGCAGCATCAGCAGCAGCCAACTGTGTGCTAATTATGCTCAAAATGTTGGGGATTTCATGATATTCCACCCCCAACACCAACAAGCTTATACTCCTAGTTCCCTCTCTCTCTGGTCTCTCGCTGGACTCTCTGGTGGGCGCCCAACCAAAGTGTCTCCTAACGGACTGCTGCAGGACAACAACCCATTGTGGGACTTTTGGGGCCCATAATATTGCCATGAGATGTGAACGCTTGAATGGGTCATTAGCTTCCAATTAATTATTGTTAATTTGTCCTTTTCCACAGGAGCCGGATCAGTATAAAGGAGTGTGTAGCATGCAGATCCTTGTGGTGGCAAGTGTTGCATCTAGAGAGAGAGACAGAGAGAGAGAGAGAGAGAGGAGATGATTGTGCTTATGTGGGGGATACAATATTAATTATGGTTTGATGGCATATGATGCTACGCTTTTCCCCTTGCTTGCTACGTTTATCCATTGAGTAGTTTCATAATTGCTTTCCTTATGAATTTTGATTGTGTTTCCAACGAAAAGCAAAAACAAATAAATGATGTGGAGACAGCAGAGAGAATTTATGAGAAAGAGATATGAAGGATTTTCGGGGCAAAGAGAGCAATGAAATGGATGGAAATTATTATTTAAACAGAAATTATATGAAACCAAGAAGACTTCTATATATAGATACAGATATGGTTATAGATGGAGCCCTCCTCTATCTATGACATTTTGGGGGAGAAAACATGTCTGAAGCTCTGGCCACACTTTTCGTTCTTCGCTTGTTCTATGCTGCAGAGTGTTTGGTGCATGCCCCCCTCTCTATTCACTGCCTTTTCCGCCTAAATTGCCGCACTTTCAGAGCGAAGGACAACCCTTCCTTTTTGGCGAACAAGAGCGACGGCGACATGGTAGCTGTTTTGTTTATTTTTGTATCCACGCGCTCGTGGCAAGTGCAGCGCGTAAATGTGGCATCGCATCGACATCAGGCAGCAATAGCAGCAGGGCACGTATTGCCCCAACCTGGAGCCAAGTGGAGGAGTCACTGCCAGTGCAACTGCCGCAAGGGGCTAAAGGGTTGCAGCAGCAGCAGCAGCAACAGCATCATCATAGAGGAGGAAACTGCATAAATAACAACACGAGGGAGAGAGAGAGGGAGAGAGAGAGCGGAGAAGTACCACAAAAGAACGACAAAGTTGCCGCTGCAGCAGGGACTCGCCCTTCTGTAGATGATGATGATGATGATGTTGATTATGTGGCAGGGGCAACATCCATGATCCCCGGCACTAAACGACCCTTGCAGCACTCGTGATTGGGAAACTGTTTTGCGGCATGATTGATGCGTTATGTATGTGTGTGTGTGTGTGTTTGTGTGTGTTGTGGCTTCAATCAAAATATGAAACTGATTTTAGAATAAATATGTTTATTCCCCTGCGAGAAAAATGTTTTAGAAAACTTTCCTTTGTTATGTGCCGCGACGTTTGCTTGTGTTTTCCCCAACTTTTTCTAGTTGAAAAATTGCATTTTCCCTCAACTTTTGCTTGTTGAAAAATTGCATTTTAATTAAAAACCAGCTCAAGTGCACTTAAGTGTTGTGCTTGCCGCTGTGTTCTCCCATAGTCACGTCAACAATCGGACAGGGAAAAGCAGGCAAAAAAAGAAGAATGCTGGAACAACAGGAACAACACGGGAAACAGTGACTGCAAGTGCAGCGTGCAACACAACACCCACACCCACACACACACGCACACAAAGTCCATGCAACAATGACAGCAGCAGCAGCAACAATGCAAACAACAAGAAACAGCAAAAGCAATGGAACGAACGCAAACGCGCAACAACAATTAAGACAACAATACAGGGAGAGTGCCGAACTCCACCCGAAGTGTAAGAAAAAAGAGCAACAAAAGGGGGGGAAAATATAATATAAAATATTTACGAAATTTATGAAAAAACGAAGCTTGAATGCACTTGTGACAGGCAGCAGTAAAGGAGGATTTATATGAGGATTTAATGTAGATTAAATGTGAATTTCTCCCAAAGAAATGCCACGCTCTTCCTTCCACGTTCTTTAAACTCCTTTAAGACCTATTTTCCCATTAAAAAGGGCATACCACATATCATAGCCAATATGCTCTTACTACCCGTTAGTGTAGCTCCAAGAAGTTGCATTGCAAATAAGCAACGAAATTTATATCATTTTGCGCCGATTTACACAGCGCAGTGCAGCGCTGCTTTTGCTTCAGGAGATGGCAGAATCCTCCCGCTTGACTTACGATTGCCGGCAGAGCCTGTGCCGTGTAAAGTGTCTGTGAGATACATTTATGAGAAGATGAGTAAAGGAGTTGCAGCGCGCGCGCTTCCTTTGTGGCACTTGCAACCTGCAACGCTGATAAGCTGCTGCTGTGTGTGTGTGTGTGTGCGTGTTTGTGTGTGCAATGCCTGCAGGAAACAGGATATGACATATTTTATAATGCATAACAGATGCGCGCAACATTTCGGGGCATCATCATCATCATCCTCCCACTGCATCCCACTGCTGCCTTCTGGATATAACAATTTAATTTCATTTTTATACTCATAAAGCGGAGTGCCTTTTCTGGCCTGCAGCTGCCTTTGACGTAATTATGAAAATATTCCGAAGGAATTGGTAAAAAATCATTTGCATAGCTACTCAGAAAATATGCCAGAAAGCACAGAAAAAAACGACTAGAAGGTAGACGAAAAAAAAGTGGTCTTAAAATGGAATTTGAATTGGAAAATGTATAATAATCACGGGTACTGGGGAGGAAAAAAACGTGGGATAATAATAACAAAATTGTTAATTGAATGCAAATGCGGGAAGAGACAGCTCAATTAATGAATTATTCAACAGCCAAAAGTACTCTTATAACTTGGAAAAGAGGGATTATTCGCACCTACACATAAAGGAACCATGAAAAACTTCGAAAAAATAGAAAAAATTGGTTAAATTATTAACATTATTAAACAAGTGATTATTATGTTGTTTTTTAGCTTTCATCATTGAACAATAATTAAATTAAATTCATTTAAAATTATTTTTTTTATAAAAAATATTATTGAACACAAGTTTTTGTAATATTTTATGGGCAAATCAAAAAAAAATACATTTCAAAACTTTAATAAATTAAAGTATTTATTCTTCAAGTGTATTCTTAAATTAATTTAAATCTGAATTTGATTTCAGCTAAAAAAATCTCCGCCATTCACATAAAACGCACTGACCACAAAGCAGTTTTCACCACATTTAATGGAGAGCTTTGACCCCAAACGCTGAATGAGAGATGGTGTAGAAAATTCTCAAAAAACTAAGGGATGCCTGCAATGGAGAACACAACCGAAAACTAAGAGTCTGGAGAGTCCCCCGACAGATGACAAACACGTAAGCCGCCACGCGTAAGCGAAAAACTGATGCAACATTCCCAAACACACACAACCCACACGCCCCCATGGCCAGCCACTCTTTTACACTATTTTTTACAGACTTTTTCTTTTATTTTATAAATGCATAAAAGTGTAACTGGAGTACGTGGCGAGGTTACTGCTGATGCTGCTGCCAAAAACAAACAAAAAAAAAAGAGAGAGAGAGAGAGAGAGAGAGAGAGAAAAGAAAACTTGTTTCATTTTTGCAGTGGAAAAAGTTTGCTGCCGCCACCGCCGCATCGGGCATTAACAACACTTAAAATGCCTGCAGCGTTTTTCCTTTAATACAAGTGGACGACAGGCAGCCCAGTCCACAGTCCACTAACGTCCAGTGTGTGGTATTTCCTCCTTTTGTGTGTGTGTGTGTGTGTGCCCCAAAAACTATCCAGCAGTACGCTTTTAGCCTTTGGTCCTCTTGAAAGCGAACTTTCTAGGGTCCGGTACCAACTTCCACTTGAAGAGGCGGCAGCCGGCTCTTCCATGCCACTCCAAGCTTTTGACTCACTCTCTCTCTCACTCTTTCTCACTTTCGTTTTGATTTAGTCCAACGTTTAGTTGCGTCCTTTTGGGTGCCAGATTTTATTTGGTTAGACATCTCTTTTGGGGCAACCAACGGGCAGCTCTGAAGTGTAAATGAGTATCATTTATTTTTCCCCCTGAAAAACAGATTACGAAACGAAGGACGCACACTGCGGATTTCCGCAACGAATTAAAGCTTCATCTTCATTTGCATAAGGAATCCAGAGGCCACCTACCACATTTCACATTCCGTTTTGGACGCCACAACAACACACGCACACAAATCTCTGGCTAAATCTGTTAACGGTTTAGTGAAGTTTAGTTAAACGTTCGCTTCGCTCTCTCTCTCTCTCCCTGGCCTCAAAAATCAATAGCCTACTTTACGCCAAATTTACTGCCCAAAGAACCAACGAGCGAGCATTGCTTGAGGCTGCTGCTGCTGCCTACGGCTGCTGTGTTTTCTGCTCAATTGAATTCTTGAAGTAGTTTTTGGGATATCCGCTGGTAACTCTCTGTCCCTTTCTCTCTTTTTCTCCCTCTTTTCTTTCTGTCTCCTCTGATTAGCGTAAAAAAGTTTTGAGGCCAATGAAATGACAAAAAACTACGATTACAAGTAGTTTTGCAATAATTCAAATTTGCATTTCCACGGATCTACGGGCTCTGAGCTCTTGAGTTGCTGGAAAGGGTATGCTTGGGAGTGGGTATTGTGAGTAGAAGTAGAGGTTTGAAAAGGTAGTATAAAGAGATTTAAGAAGCTGTATGTGTAGCTGTAGCTGTATTCATCTATTAATTTCAATTAAAGCTTCTGCCTTTTTTAAATCTATCTATGCAGATAGGGTAAAGATTATAGAATAAATAAATATCGCAAACAGAGAAACAAAAAATATCTGTGGCAAGAAAATTTACAATAACAATCATTTTTTAGACTGTTATTTCCTTTTTCTTTATACCACTTGGAGTCCGCATGGAATACAAATAAAACAAAATCTAAGCAGTAATTCAGCTAAATGCATAGATATAAAGATTTAAGATAGACTCAGTTAGTAATCATCATTATGGAAGTGTATCCTAAGCTTCGTCTTCTGCATCTCTTATTTTCTTATCTTCTAGTTTTTCATTATTTTCCTATATTTTTTATGCATTCTTTTTGTGTACTTTTTTTTTTCGTGGCAAGAGCCAAAAGTTGAGTGCATTTTTTGGGGCAGTTTCTTGAGCAATTTTTTGGCTAATTTATTTGCACTTCACTCTGCGTGGCGCTGCCTCAAGTTAAACACTTGACTCGAGCAAGACTCGGAGACTGGCTTTTTCTCTATGGTTTTGCTGTGGGTTTTCCTGACTGGCTTTTTCTCTGGTTCTTTGACTTTTCCCGTGCTCTGTTCTGTGGATTTGCACTGGTTTCCCTCTGGCTCTCCCTCTGCGCTATTCTTCTGGTAAATACTTGCATTTTATTAGATATCTTAAGAGGGTCTTAGTGCATTCATAATTCCATTTTATACCAGACCAGACCATGGGCTTACGGATTCAGGAATGTAATTAGCGCCCCAAAATATAATTTTGCACTCGAATTAAATCATCCAAAAGCAGGGACTGCTTTTCCTACTATCTGCGGGAAAATTTCCTTAATTTCTGGCCAGCAAAAAAAAAACACTGTGCTCTGTTTTCCGTTACGCTTTTCTTTTGGTCTTTTGGTCATTGCTGACTTAATTAGAGTTGGCTTTTCATTTGGGACGCCGCCAGCCGTCTTTTACTTTGCTTTTTTCCTCTCTCTTCAAGGCCTTCGTTTAACTGCTGCCACATGGTGCAAGCATCCAACCAGAGGGGCGCCATCCCATTCGCTCCTCTTCTCTCGAAGCAAAACACAATTACATTCGTATTCTTTTCTTTCTTTCGTTTGCTTTCGTTTCTATTCCTTTTTTTTCCGCTATCCTTTCGCTTAGAGGCAAAAAACTTTCGTTTTTAACTTGATTTTTATGTTATCTCTGCGTTTTTTTTCTTTCGCTTTTTCTCTCATTTGAGTGGGCGTGGCATGTGGCAAGAATTATGCGCCACGAAATGCAATTATGCAAAATGTCCTCTGTCCCTCAGCTGCTGCTGCTGCTGCAGCTGCAGCATTAAGCGGAATCGAAGTTAATTAGATTGCAGGACACCCAAGGGGGAACAAGAGAGAGAGTCCTGTCTGTGAATTGGCAGAAAATTAGTGAAGCAAGAAATCGAAAAGGGTTATAAAAATGTCCAAAGCTAAAGAGCGAGCTCTTTTTATGAGCTCTCAAATGAGCTTACGCATGGTGAACATAAGTAATATGAGGCTTATATAGGGGTTGAGAGAAGGTGGGAATATGGCTAAAGGGGTAAGAGTAAGTGGGAATATGGCTGGAGGGAGGGGTAGTGGAAAAGGGAAAAAATAAGTAAATGGCAAACAAAGAGGCAACAAAAGTACAGATTTTTTGCTCAAAAGCTGAGATTTACGAAGAAAAAAATTCAATCAGAATTTAGAAATATTCCCTATTGCTTTTCCTGTGTATCTTTTGTGATTTTTCCATTAGAGTTTAAACATTTTCCTTGTAAATTTTGCCATTGACATGCCTCTCAAATTGTATGTTCGATTACTTTGTGGCACTTATCAAACATTTGTATTCAATTTGTTTGTACTGAAAATTGCACCCGCTCAAAAATTTGTTTATGCAATTTATTTGGCACCTCAAGCGTCGGCAAAGCAATACTCGAATTAGAAATAGAAACTCAATTTATTTCAAATGTAATTATTGGGGAAAAACATGCAGCAAAAAGAAGGACGGAGAAAAACACACAGAGAAAAGACAGAAAAAAGCGAAGGAAACATTTGAGATGAATAATGTATTTTTTGATAAATTGACAGGCAGATAAATAGACAAACACAATTTTGTGTTCAAATTTAGACCAAAAATAGGCAGAATTTGCAGTGCAATTGTAATATCGAAGGGAAGACTCTTGCTGTCGACTGTTGCTGCTACAGAATATTTGTCGCAGCGTTAAATCTTTTACTAACCCCACAGATAATATTTAGATTCAGTTAACTTGAGCATTTTCCTCACTTTTTCCGCATTTCTCTGCATTTTTATATGATTTCTAAATATATATTTTGATGATGCTCAAAATTCATGTATAAATGTGCCGCCTCGTTGTCGTCTTGGGTTTTATTTTCGGTTGCAAATGCATGACTATATTTTTCGTTTTTCACTTGGGTCTTCGATTTTTTAATTAACTTGCAATTAAAAGGGAAATTTATAGGCGCACTTTGATGCTCGTAAATTAGGAGCTGCCACTCGAAGGCAGTCTCTGCAAAATGTCAGATCGAAGGTAAATCAATTTCCCGACATGAGGAGACCCCGGAAAACCACCTTTGGGATGAAGGTTTCTGCTATTTTTAGGAGCCAAAAAAGAAAACCAAAGGTGGAACTGGCATGTCGCTCGCTCTCTGACATGCACTGACATTTGTTGGAGTAGGAGGGTGTATGCGCGCCTGTGAAAAGGGTAAAAAATGGCCAGAAAAAAAACGCTCGTGTGTGTGTGTGTGCGAGCTTGAAGTCGTCTGGCTGTAAACGCTTCTACCCACCCAAAAGTCTCGTCCAAATTGGCGATGAAGTGGCAGTAGACACAATGAAGAAGTCAAACAACTCACTTAAGGGGTTTCCACTGGGAGACGAAGAATAGAGATGCAAAAACGTTAGGACTTTACCTTTCTCTTGAGTGCAAAGAAAGAGGTTTACCTTTCTCCACGCTCTTTCTCCTGGATGCAAGAGGGACGCTACTTTTTTCCCTTCTCCAATGCAAAGCGAGTAGAGTTGGCTTTTTCTTTTGTTTAGGTTTCTCGTGGCCAAAAGCCAAGCTGATTTAAGACTTTAGCCATTGCCTCCTGCCTTCACAATTGCAGCAGCAGCAGGCAGGCACTCAGACCCAAGTGCGAGATTTGTGGCAGGAAGTCGACGATAAGAGACAAAAGAGAGAAACGGAACAGGGAATCTTTGCCGTTGGATCAAAGATGAAGTTTAAAGCGGAAGTTTTATGGGAAGGAAGTTGAGGAAATGCCTGAGAGATGATACGGAAAAAAGATATCATCAAATTGGGGAAGAAGGCAATTAATGGGAAGGCAGGCGAAATTCCATTGAAATTTATATGATTTCCTCAAGAATTTCCTCACAGATAAATAGAAGAGCAGAAAGCCAGCCGGCACAATTTATGCCAGTTTATGCCAAAAATTATCTCAAGAAATGATAAATCTCTCAAGAGAGAAGCCATGTGAAGCCATTTCTTAGAGAAGAGAGAAGAGCAACAGCTAGGAAAATCTAAAATGAGAAGTGCCTGCCACCGAATGGAGGGCGAAACAGTTGCAGTTTGAACGTCGATCGTGTCGCATGTGTCGCATGTGCCGCTCTTGGATCGTGCCCCTCGTTTCGCTTTCGTTACGGTTTCTTCTTTTTTTTTTTGGGGGGGGGACGGACAGCACAGAAGTGCTCTTGTTCTGAACTCAAATAAATCTTGTGCGTGATCCAAAAATAAAACACCGTAAAAAAGGGGGACAAAAACAAAAGAGCGTGCCAAGAAGATTCCCCCTGTCACGTAAAAATCGAAAAGTGAAAATGTTTACAGTTCACCAAAAAGTTAATCAAACTTAATGAAAAGTCGAGTGAAACGCTTTTCAATCAACGCTAAAGCCAAGTGACAAAGAAAAATATCTGCGAATGTGTTGCGATGCGAAAAGTATCTGCCAAAAGCTATCTGCCAATTTGTTATTTCGTAGCAGATCAAAGATTCAAATATCCGTGTGGGCCATAAAGCAAATCAAGTGGAAATTTATTTGGTAAATGCCAGCGAAAATATTGATAAAAATTCTACAAGTCGAATAATGATGATGAACCGTGCAAAAAGTGTTTACAAGAAAATTCCCCCCAATTTCAATGCAATTTTTATTAATTAAAAACGAAAACTTTTTCCGCTCTTGGCTGACAAGAATGTGTAACATAATTATCTGTGGAAAGGTGTGTGATATTTTCACAAATCAAGAGAATCGTTAAATTTTCATTTTCGTTGATTTTTGTATCCCGAAACAAAAGAAACAAAAACAATTTGTGAAAATAAAGTGCTGTTCTGTGACGCTCGTAAATAATTCAGCAATAAACAATATAGAGGATGGGAAATGGCAGGCCAGGAAAAAAATACAACATTTTTCATATAACTTAAACAATATAGATAGAAGTGGATAAAGAATGGAAGCAGTCAAAATATATCCTAAATAAATTGAACAAATAACACAGAAATTTCAGAGATGATTTTGCTATACTTTGCACCAAAGATTATCCCAGAATTTGAGTATATTCTTAGCTGTTTTTATTAGCCATCAATTGGTGCTTTTATTGAGTGAATCTTCCCATAATTTCTATATATTTACATTTATTTTTCACCTTAGCTGAACCCAAATAAACAATTGTGCAACAAATTTAGCATTTTTCTGTTCTGTTTCGATGATTTATAAATAAACGCTTCACTTAATTTGCATGATAATACGAGTATGTGATGCCATGCCCATTGGCCCCATAAGCCCACTGTGCCCCAAAAAAACTAAAGTGCACAACGTTTATGCATATTATACCCCTTAAAAAGGAGAGGGTATGGTGGTTTTGTAAGGGTATTTTGAACGAAAAAAAGTTTGTAATTTCGATATGTGTAGGATCTTAAGTCCTAAACCATTTTCATTCGCTAAAATTCTATGCCAAGGCTATCACAGATTCAAACTATGGCATCTGAACTCGTAATGGACGTCTCTTATCTTCTAGCTCTGAGTTTCAAGGGTATTTCCCTATTCTATACCTTATACTTTTCCTCTAGTTGTAAGTGTGTTTATGTTTTTCATCGAGCGAGTGAGAATCCCAAAAATAAATCTCATAATTCTCGCCCCAATCTTTTGCATTTTGAGTTTCTGTTTTCGCTTTTGGGGTTTGTTGAACTTTTTGTCGCCTGTTTTTGCATTTTTGTATTCTATTTTTTTTCTTTCTGTTTTTGCATTTACAGCTAAAATTAGTTGCAACTAATTTGTTGTTTGTCGATGGGTTGGTTGGGATCGCTTTTCTCGTTTCATTTCGTGTGGCAGAGCCGCGTGTCAAATGTGACAGCTTTCAATGCACATCGAGTTCGGGAATATTTCTCTTTTGTGTGCTAATTATGCAAATGTTCAATGTACTGTCGAGAGGAGAGTTTTTGTTTTGTTTTGTTTTGTTTGAGCGGCCGGCCGGCCTCTCTGTGGCCCTTTTCTGTCATTCATTTGCATTGCAAAAGGCATTGGTTTACGATAATTTAAGAGGGAGCAACGATGAAATCATATGATTTATGACAATTTTAGTGTTGGGAAACTACAGAGAATCTTTAGTTTTTTTAAATTTTAAATTTCTGTTTACCTTAATTTGCTCCTAGTTTTCTCCGTTTTATTTTTTTTAGAGTTCATTCAAGTGAATCGCGTACCTCCATTGACCCACAAATTGTGTGTAGTAGTGCTAGTGACTTCATCAGAGTTGAAACGAGTCGGAAAATGCATTTTCCGAATTGTTTTGACCAAAAGCCAAGTGGCAGAGCGGAGCCGTGGAATGGCGGATAGCAGCAGAAGTGACTTTCGCGCGGAGACAAAATAATCCAAAATCAAATCACTTTACTTAAATTCCAATTGTAGTTTTTTCCGCCCTGTTTTCCTTTACGCTTGTCCACTCTTTTCACTCTAATTTTCCCCACTTATTTTCCTCCATTTTCACTTTACTTGTCCCCCCACCCCCCCATCTTATTTTCCGCACTCTTGTGTTCTTTTGGACTGCGTTTTCTCTGTCTCTTTCAACAGCTGCCAAATGCCGCCAAATGGCAGAGTTTGTCTTGTGATTTTGTTTTTTTGTCTTTTATTTTCATAGAATTTTCTTTTATATTTATTTATCCACTGCCGACATCCACTGGTGACGACATTTTTTGGTTGGAGCAGCGCCACAGAGAGCGCAATATACGTGTATAGTGGAATTCCGTGAATATTTCTGCTCATTCGTTTTTATTTTCAAACATTTTCGCTGTGTGTATTTTTAATGCCGTTCATTTTGTTTAAATTTGCATTGACGCTCCCCACTCTTCACCATTCTGCTACGTCCGACTGTCCATTTATTTTTTATTAGTCGTATTTTTAGTGCACTTTTCAGTTATTCAAGAATTTGCATTTAATGGACGGCTGCTGCTGTCTTAATTTACTTTCACTTAGTGGATGGATGGATGGATACTAGTGTGTTCGTTCCTACGACACACATCGATCCGAAAATAGCATTGATTCTACTTTGAGGTCTATAAATAATCGCACAATATCGCAATCTAAAGAGAGGAAACACTCTCTGCCTTTATCACCATTTTTATTGATGTTGACTCAATTAGCTTTTGGTTTTTGGGATATTTATGTGATTTTCTTGTGCAAGAGAAAGCGCTTTTCACGCTTCTGTCTAAGTGCTCGACTAAACTCCACTTCAACACCCATTTTCCATCGTTTTTTTTCCACCCTAGGGCCATAAGGTCATTTTTATGTATGTTCACAGTCGATGTACCTTGACATTTATGTGTGTGTTTGTTGGTGTTTGTGTTTGCATCACACATACATAGACATTTCCGGATACACCCACACACAACCTATAAAAAAAAGGCGAACGCGTTGAAAAAATTTGTAATAAATAACAAAATCATTTAAGAGAATTTTTTTATATTTTCTATGTTGGCACACATTTGTTATGTGGTTTTTGTTGGCAAAGGGTATATGGGTTTTAGGACGGAATATGAATACGATTTAGCATGAATTTTGTATAATTTAAATGCTCTTTTGAGGGAAAGTAATGTACATAGAATTTGAGAGGGAATAAGATGAAGAGCTTAGGGTGTGAAAACATCATAGAATGTTTGATTATTTCTAGAGGGGATGAGTCTTGTATCTTGTATATGTATATGTATCTGTGAAAATTGTATTCTATAAAATACGGAGAATATACTTTTAATTTGGAAGAAAATATGATTGGATGGTGTGTGAAATGAAGTTTGTTATTTTTGGGCATTTTTAATACTCTCAATCTGAAAAATCTTAAATAAATATTAAATCTTCTGTAGAATTTCAATTTTATTCCATCAATTAAAATACCTTTAGTGCATTCATTAGTGATTTGAATAGATTCAAACAACTTAAAGTGCATTCAGCGATCTTCAATACACGAAAGAGCATTAAATCTTCGTCTCTAATTTTGCTCTACCATAATATTTTTATACCCGTACTCAAAAAGAGTTAAGGGTATACTGTATTTGTGGTAAAAGTGGATGTGTCTAACGCAGAGAAGGAAAATTTTCCGACCCCATAAAGTATATATATTCTTGATCAGTATCAATAGCCGAGTCGATAGAGCCATGTCTGTCTGTCCGTCCGTCCGTCCGTCTGTCCGTCTGTCCGTCTGTCCGTCTGTCCGTCCTGATGAGCGCCTCGTTCTCAGAGACTATAAAAGCTAGAGCAACGAAATTTTTTTTCCAGACTCATGTGATATCACACTGTTACAAGTGTATTTCAAAATTTCGCCCCGCCCCCTTCCGCCTTCACAAAGGACGAAAATCTGTGGCATCCACAATTTTGAAGATACGAAAAAACTAAAAACGCAGTATCGTAGAGAATGACTACATATCTATCAGATTGCCGAATCTGAACCAGATCGGATCATTATTATAGCCAAAATAAAGAAATTAATTTTCAGTTGCTTCCCCCACCTCCTCTGGCGCTGCTGACGCTATTCATTCTCTGTCTCGCTCGCACACACTCTGCCCTGTGCAATGCGCGAGCAACCCCTAGCGGAGGAGATGTAGAATCTAAATGGTAGATGTAGAATATTTGTTCTAGATGTATTATCTACATTTTACATGTAGATGTAGTTAACAAATGTAGCAAAAAAAATGTAAAATGTAAAATTAAAATTTTTTTTTTTAATTTTAATCATAAGCTCACAAATTTATATACTGACTGAGTACGGTATAAAAGTAGAGTCGCGTCCAGAAGCGACTCACACGTTCCTTCTCGTTGTTATTATTTCTTAGATTTACTTTCTGTTCTATTTAGTCTATCGTTTGTTGTTATTGTGAAAAATGCTTTTAGTGTGCCACAGGGCGTTGTGCGTTGCGTTGTGTTTATTTTGATACGAACACGAGTATATATGTATATTCGTACCCGCAGCATTCACGGCGAAAACTCACACACAGAGACTCTGTCACACATGGCAGAGCCCTTGTGCTCGTAAAAACATTTAAATTCTTTCCTTCCTTTACGTTTCACGTTTTCTAGAATTTTTGCATTCAGTTTCAGTTTTTATTGCGAAATTAGCTCACATTTTGAGTGCGAGGAAAACAGCGAAACTTAATTGAATTTTCATTGGTATTTTCTGTATTTTTATGATTAATCGTCATGGGAAATCTATTGGTTATGGCTTTTCCACATCCATTTGCTGAGAAGCTTGTTCTTTTGTTTACTCAACGCCTAATGTGGAAAAACAACACTGGCACTCATTTGGCAAGATGTCAGTTGTAGTCTTGAATGACAGGCATTTGTTTAACGTATTTTTTGTATACAAAAATATCCACATTTGATGGCAACTTCTTATCGAATATTTATGCCCCACAAGTGTCGGAAGTTTCTTTCATTTTTTCCCATTCCGTTTATTTTATTCCTTTTTTCCTTCAATTGAAACGATTTGACAAAGTCCCAGAGTCCACTTCTCCACTCGCATAAGTAATGTTGGGTTCTCTATAAATGAAATGACTGCCGCCATTTCATACGAACAAAGTCTTAAAATAATATTTGAAATTCTCGAAAAAATGAACAGCACACAGCATATTGATTGCTCCGAAAAAAAAACTACGAAGAGTACGAAGCGCGGCTGTCAATGAGGAAAATGATTGCATTTTCTCCAGGCTGAACGATGACTCAATCAGAAATGAAAACTGAAACAGAACAGAACACTTAATATTGTAGGATTTTTTTGGGGGCTTAATTTTGTAGTGCTAGAACGCGAGTGATTCATACCAGAAAAAATGGGCCAGGAATTAATTTTCAATTTCCCATAAAAAGCTTAAAAAAAGATTAACCAAAAGAAAACGTTTCAAACAATACAAAATAAATGAAGTGAATAAAAGTGTATTAAGTGAATAAACTAAATGAATTTGTACTTATTAAATAACAAACACACAATAAAACAATCCGCAAAAAAAGTTTC
The DNA here is from genome assembly GCA_035043285.1 of Drosophila subsilvestris. NCBI lineage: Eukaryota > Metazoa > Arthropoda > Insecta > Diptera > Drosophilidae > Drosophila > Drosophila subsilvestris. The sequence goes on along the minus strand of JAWNNB010002044.1, from coordinate 3,888,219 downwards.
AACAAAAATTAAGTGAAAAACGAAATTGTTTTCCCATTTATTCTGCCGTTTCCCATTTTTTTTTACTCACCCACATTTTCTTGCTGTTTTTCTTTTTCTTACCAAAAGTTTAAGACACAGAAAAGCGTGTGGAATAGACACGAAACAGAGAACAGAGAAGAAATGCGTGTGGCAGAGAGGAAAGAGGAAACTTTTTGTAGCCAAATGAAATGAAATGTACAAAAGAGAAAGTTGCAAGATGAAACGAAAGTGAGAGGACAAAGAAATCCGAATGCTAAAACATTTCAAGTAAATAAACTGTAAGCGAAAACTACTACTGCTCGTATATGGCAAAAGGAAAATCCAAGGAAAATGTGAGCGATTCGGCTTGGACACAACAAAACTAAGAAAAACAAAAAAAAAAACAAAAAGAACAATTAACATTACGAGGAAAGCACGCAAAAGACAAACAACGAAAACGAAGCACAAACGGAATGTCCGGAAAAGTTGGAATAGAAGTAAAAATAGCAAAAGTGTAAGACTTAAATTAATACGGAAAATAGCAGCAAAGCAGCACAAGGAGGAAAATCTCGTATACCCCCAAAAAGACTCCCAAAAAGACTGCCAAAAAGAAAAAGCCATGAAGTTTCGTTTAGCAACATTTTGGCTATTTCTGCTGACAATTGGTGGCGACGGCAACGGCGGTGGCAGGGGCAATCACAAGCAATTAAGCCTTGATTGCTGCCAGGGGCATGGAGGACATGCCCCCACATGGGGTGTGGCAGCTGCAACTGCAACAGCTGCAGAATCAATCGCCCCACAAGACAACGACAACAACGACAAAGGAAATGAACTGGAAAATGCAATGAAATTGCGTGAAACCTCAAAGCAAAAGCAAACGGAAAGGCAAACGCAGGTTATTGGGGACATCACAACAACAGCAACAACAGCAACAACAACAACAAGAGGGGCAACAACCGCATACCAAACGGCAGAGGATGCCACAACACTGACGGCGTCCAAATCAATTGGCCATCAGGCTGTGCGACGTGCCAAGGACGCTGCTGCCATAGCTGGAATCCAAAATTTGGAGCTCCATTTAAAGCAGAGTGTGGCAAGGCTCTTCAACAGCGATGAAGAGTCCAACGAGGGTCCTGACGTTGAGAGTGACAGCGGAACAGCCTCAATATTGGTCACAGATTCAACAGCCGCAACAGCCACGGCAGCCACAGCCACGGCGGGAACCACACATCATCCTGGACGGCGACATGTGGTACCCGATAAGCTGCAGTATACCAAAGAGATACAAATCAAGCAGGGTCGCCTCATGGGCATCACACGTCGCTTTCAGGTCACAAGCGGCCTACGGGAGGTGGATCAGTATCTGGGATTGCCCTACGCCGAGGCCCCGACAGGCAATCGACGATTTATGCCGCCAGGTGAGTGCCGGATGGGAAGAACTACAAGGAAAAACTTAAAAATATATTTACCCCTTTTTTCATGCAGTAATGAATCCCAATTGATTTTTAGGCTTTAATCGGCTTAGCAGAGAAGTTTTCCAATGTAAATAATCTTTATGTTTCCAACTAGTTGGCTTTTACTTTGGCATTTTCCCGCTGTAGAGCGGCCAGCACTATTTGTAGACCGCAAATTTGCCATCAAATTGCCACTTTGCAGCACCAAAAACCCCAAAATGAAAAGTGTGTGGCTAAACAGGAAGAGCAGAAGCAGGAAGAGCAGGAGGACCAGCAGCAGGAGCAGCAGTGTAGGCACTCCTTGAAATTGCCAGAACACATGCTGGCCACACACTTCTCTCCTGTTGGATGTCCGTGTAAGAATGAACATCCTGCTTCTTCGGGTGTAGCTCCTCCTTCTCCTTCTACTGGATCTACCGCCTCTTGTGGCACTTAGAATTTAGCCTGCAATTTAAGCAATTATCGTTGAAGCCGTGCGCCCCCAGCCCCAGCATTAGGCTCTCGAAAAGCCTGACATGTGCCGCCTGGCTCTCCCTCAGGATATCCCAGGACTGCTCACTGTTCTATGTTCTGTCTGGCTGGGTGTGTGTGTGTGCTTGTGTGTTTTCCTGCTTGTGTTTTCCTCGACTGGCTATTATTATTGCAGCTTGTTTTTACATGGATTGCAATGTACAATTTTCAAGCCCTTCCCTTCATTTGTTTGCCATATTCTGGCAAGATTATGAGCTTGAGTGTGGAGCTTATGCTTATGAATATTTCCCATGTATTTTTGTGTGCTTATTAGCGTTTTTAATTTGGGTTTTATACCCAAAACAAAAAAAAACACAATCACAATAGCCGAAAATGTTGTGTGAAATTTTGGCGCGGCACTAAGTTTGCGGTAGAGAAAGTTGTGTGCGTCCTTTTGTGCTCTCTTGCGGGCCATAAAGAGACCGCGGCCTTAGCTGTTTGTACTACGAAATCCTCACGACAGCTTGCTTTTTGCACTGAGAGAAAAGGGGTTAATTTTTTATGATTTTGTTGGGTTGATAAAAGTCGTAGAGAATAGTTTACATTTAGCAGAAAAGGAAACATAAATGAAATTCAAAGTGCAACTGAAAGTAGAACCTGCAGATTTGTTTCCTTCTTTTTTGTTTTCACAGTGCAGTGGGGGAGGTCTGTCACTCCTCCTCCAAAGTGCAGCATGGATCCTACTCTTGTTCCCTCCATTGCATGCACAGTGTAGTGCTAAGCATTCGAGCCGCGTACATTGCATTACGTAAAGACAATAAATTAACACGCCCCAGAGGCTGTTTGTTGGTGGCAAACTGTTGTGTTCTGTGTGTGTGCCTGCCACGATTTGTATATCGGATTGCAGTTGCTGCTGCTGCTGCTGTTGATGCTGCAACAGTTTCGAGTTGCCACAGCAGCAGCAGCCTTTCAGTTTTGTCATCGCGTGTTTGGAGTTTATTGAGCACTTGAGTGCCGTGCACTCAATCCAAACGGACAGACCTAAGCGCACACCGACGACAACGCCGATGAGGACTCTGCCATAATATTTGTCAGCGGAAGTTGGTTCGTCGTTTGGTTGTTGTGTCGTTGGATGGCAAACATGGTGCTGTCGCTTCTCGTTTGTTCTGCCTTGAAATTCGCCTGGCAAATATAGGAAGCCAATGCAAATACGCGCCCACGTTGCGTATGCGCGTAGTGTGTACAGAGAGAGAGAGAGAGAGATAGAGAGAGTGGGGAGGGAGGGAGTGAGAAAGCAGCCTGTCGTCAAAGGGGCGACAAAACTCATATACAAACAGGAGCAGGAATAGCAGAAGAAATATCGTGTGATAGATTTTGTGTGTGTGTGTGTGTGTGTGCGCGTACAGAAAACCCCAAACAAATATACCAAAAAATATACGATATTTTTCGATTTCTACATGGGGGGGGGGGGGGGTGCTCCCTCCCTTTCCTGTGTCCCCGTCACAGCGCCTTCCTTTTATTAATAACAAAATGCAAACAATGCCGCTGTACTCGCTGCGAAAATTTCATATGAATCCCACACACACACACACACCGCACAGAGAGAAGAGGATGATTCCTTCCCCCTTTCTTTTTTTATACCCGTACTCAAAAAGAGTTAAGGGGTATACTGTATTTGTGGTAAAAGTGGATGTGTGTAACGCAGAGAAGGAAAATTTTCCGACCACATAAAGTATATATATTCTTGATCAGTATCAATAGCCGAGTCGATAGAGCCATGTCTGTCTGTCCGTCCGTCTGTCTGTCTGTCTGTCTGTCTGTCTGTCTGTCTGTCTGTCTGTCTGTCTGTCTGTCTGTCTGTCTGTCCGTCTTGATGAGCGCCTAGATCTCAGAGACCTTAAGAGCTAGATCAACCAAATTTTGTTTCCAGACTCATGTGATATCACACTGTTACAAGTGTATTTCAGAATTTCGCCCCGCTCACTTCCGCCTCCACAAAGGACGAAAATCTGTGGCAGCCACAATTTTGAAGATACGATAAAACTAAAAACGCAGTATCGTAGAGTATGACCATATCTATCAGATTGCCGAATCTGAATCAGATCGGATCATTATTATAGCCAGAATAAAGAAATTAATTTTCAGTTGCTTCCCCCCCCCTCTGGCGTTGCTGTCACCTCCTCTGGCGTTGCTGTCGATATTCATTCTCTGTCTCGCTCGCACACACTCTGCCCTGTGCAATGCGCGAGCAACCCCTAGCGGAGGAGATGTAGAATATTTGTTCTAGATGTATAATCTACATTTTAGATGTAGATGTAGTTAACAGATGTAGCAAAAAATGTAAAATGTAAAATTAAAATTTTTTTTTTTAATGTTAATCATAAGATTATAAATTTATATACTGAGTACGGGTATAAAAGTAGAGTCGCGACTAGAAGCGACTCACGTTCCTTCTCGTTTTTTGTTGTTTTTATGGCAGACAATAACGCAACGAAATGAAATGAAATATTGTCTGTGTGTCCCTTTCGTGTCAATGTGTAAATGTGGCATATATATTTTTGGGTGCGACGAAATGGCATTGATTTTTGTGCTTATTGGAATTGAAATTCGTGGACTTTGTATCAATTAAGTTTTGGAAGTTTTGCAATCAACAGATACAACAGATGGGCGGGCACACAGATACAATGCATTTCCGGGCACTTGATATGCCTAAGCTTTCGATTTGCAGATTACAAAACTATGCAGATTACAAAACTATAACATTGCATATCAATCCATCAATCAATCGATATATTATGGCCACAAGCCGCAAAACAATCTTCGATGCACCGTAACAATGTGGGTGTGAATATGTGTAAGCGATTTTACACAAGAGTATCCATGGGGATTTCGTGCACTCTCTTCTCTCCTGGTGCTGCTGCTGCTGCTGCTGCTATCTTAACCACACTTCAGGATTTGGAATGCAGAATCCGTACTAACTTGACCAAATCGTGGTTACCAATTTACCCAACGATTCTCCGCATCTGCGAGCACAGCTTTGACGTTAACACCAGCAACGTAACCGCAGTCAACTCCGAGTGTCCTTCCTATTGGTTCTCCTACTCCTTCTCCTGCTCCTCCTTCTACTTCTGCCACCTCCTGGCACTTGTGTGCAGGAAATCCGAGCATTCTGTTGGGTTTGTATGTATGTATGTGTGTGTGTGCCAAACGGATGTATGTGTTTGTGTGTCCTGCTGTGGTATGGTGCTTGGTGCTTGTTTATGGCATTTTCAAGTGCCTGTTGACCGTGTTACATAAATACGAAATTGACTTTTTGGCCAAACACTTGGTGGGGAGGGCGGAAAAAGCAGCAATCGAATGGTGAAATCTACGATGCAAACATTGCTTGGTTGGATACGTACATATGACATCCATAGAGACCTATCTAAGTGTTTTCTTTTTTCACTCTCTCTTAATGTCTCTTTCCCTCTCTCTCTCTCTCTCTCTCTGTCTCTATATTTCAGGTGCACCATTGCCATGGCAGGGCCTAAAGATAGCGCGTCATTTGCCCCCAGTTTGCCCACAAAAACTACCGAATCTGACGTCTCATGGCAGCGTTAACATGTCACGGGCCCGTCATAAGTATTTGAGTCGCCTGTTGCCGTACCTGCGGTCGGAGGGCGAGGATTGTCTCTATCTTAATCTATATGTGCCGCATGAGGGTGAGTGTCTGGTCATATGGCAAATGGAAAATATTAAATGCTCGTAGAAGAGACAAATTTATGTGGTTGTAGAGGTGGGGTAAAAATTAATTGAGAGATTAATAAATTCATAAATATTATGTGCGTAATAGTTATCAGCAGATCTCGAACTATTTTTTAAAATTTCTTTTGCGTAATCAATGTTTATGTATCGAAGTTAAAACTATAAATAAATATTTAAACTGTATCATTTTCTATACATTTTGTATAAAATCTAAATTTATCGCATGAATTATAATTTTTGTCATTTTTATTCGAACAGCGGAGGTTTTATTCCCAGAGAGAGATTTTCCTACGCCAAAATAATAAGAAATATTAATTTTCTCAAATATCCATATTTTTATCGATATTAAATGGATATTCAGATTTGAATTTGTAACGAAATTTGATAGATTTTTAATATATTTTCGTGGTTTTTTTCGATATATTTGTTTCTTTCTAATATTTTTATTTTGTATTTTCCAGAACCCTTGGTTGCCCCCAAGCAATATGCAGTGCTGGTCTACCTACACGGCGAATCCTTTGAGTGGAACAGTGGCAATGCCTACGATGGATCCGTACTCTCCAGCTATGGCGAGGTGATTGTCGTCACCGTAAACTACCGTTTGGGTGTATTGGGTAAGCACAAAAGATATTTCCCTCATATGAAGTTAATCATTGCTTTGTTCTCGCTCCCTCGATAGGTTTTCTTCGCCCCAGCATTGATGCCCATAATATAGCTAACTATGCGCTACTCGATCAGATAGCGGCCTTGCATTGGATCAAGGAGAACATTGGCTCATTCAATGGCGACAATACGCGTGTGACACTGATGGGTCATAGCACGGGTGCGGCATGTGTCAATTATCTAATGGTGTCGCCCGTGGCCTCAGGTAGGAGTACGAGAATAATGTGATTAGTGGCCATAACCTGCTAATATCATACCACGAGTATTTTGCAGGCCTCTTCCATCGCGCCATCCTCATGTCGGGCTCTGCGATGTCCGACTGGGCATCCAGCAATCAGTCTTTGCAATTGACAATGCAAATCGCCCATGCCCTCGACTGTCCGCTGAGCGGCGTTGACGAGCATTTCGATGCGGATGATGAGGATGCGTTGCTCGATTGCTTGCGCCAGCGTCGGTGAGTAGTATGGGCATCAGTCGAGTTATTGAATTATTTAGTAGGCTTCTGGCCTAGGAGGTATCTGGTTTGATTGGTGGGTGCCTGAGGGGATTTGTGGGCACATTATAACCAGTCGTAATGCCATCTAATGCGTTGAATGTGCGTCAACTTCATTAGCGCTGTGTCGCATCTTCCGCACAGGAGAATCCTCTCTGCCGTAGCCCGTGTCCTGTGCTTTTGTCCAATAGAATTTCGGCGCGCCTTTCTGTGAGGCATGGCCTGACTGCGTCTGCCTAATGATTCGGTAAATTTACGAGTTTCCAGCCAGCACTGCGACCTCAATGAGGCGTAAAGTCCTCCCATCCTTATCCTCAAAGCCATGGCCATGACTAATCACGCGTAATGTCCTTCGTCCTTTAAGGGCTTGTGTGTGTGTGTGTGTGTGTGTGTGTGTCCAAGCGGCATTTGCATTTCGATTACTTGTAATCTGTGTCCTGTGTGTGTGTTTGTGTGTGTCTCTCCCTTTTGAGTGTTTTGGTCAAAACACTCACTTCTCAATCAACGAGGCGGGCGAGTGTGAGTGTGAGTGCGTGGGCGTGGCGGGGCATAGGTCGCTTACAGCTGATGAATTGAACAACTTTAAATTAATTGCTTTATAAGTGATTCACCTCTTTTAAGGCTCTTTTTGTTGTTTATTTTCGGAGTCTGAGAGGGGAATTTATATGGTTTAATGTGGGATCATGTAATGAAGACCTTTTTACAGTGATTGACAAGTTAAATGTTAGTGGACAGGGTAAAAAATGGAACGAAAAAGGTTCCTAACTTTAAGGGACTATTTATCAAGAGCTATAAGAATTCGATTCCTTCACGAACTCCCACAACTTAAACGAGTTACAGATACGATTAAAAATCTACTCTACTTCTATGCTGTTTTTGTGCTATTACTTTACAATTTATGTGAATATTTATATTTGAAGGGCTCTTCCGATAAGTAAATATCATAGAAATGTACATATTTAGAGGCTGCTTCCTTCATATGTGCTGAAAACACAATCCCATAATTTATAACAATATTTTAGCGCCAGATATGGCTCCACTTTTACATGGATATGCATGCATATATCCTTACCGCAATTATTTAAATGGCATATTCATTGCAGATATTTCTGCGGCTTATCCAATCAGTGGGTGCACAAAAGGGCGGGGACTGCATAACCCGATTAAAGCATCATCAACACAACAAACACAAAAAAAAGGGTTCAGAAAAACGAGAGAGATTCAGTGAGACTTTCTTTTTTGTTTACACAGTACTCAAAGAGTATACAACATTTGTGTAGACATGTGTGCAGCAGGCAAAAGGATGCTTAATTATATTCTGGCAGGTACACTTTATGATTGAATTTTGATTAGCAAAACATTATTAATTATTATTATTAACAATATTCATATTCATGTTGCAAAACACGGTGAAGGGTATCTTAAAGTCAAGGTGCGCCTACCGCAACTAAATATATTTAGCCGCATTTAATGCATATTTTTTTTAGCCATGTGTGAGAGCATGTCGTTAGCACGAGTGTTTTCATTCCATGTGTATGTGGGGTAGTGTTTGAGGGTTGAAACACTTCATTTGTATGCATTGATGGGTACATTAGGGGCAGGCAGAGAGAGAGAGGGGAGCGCACAAAAGAGAAGAAAACTAAAAAACAATTTGCATACAAAATGAAATAAAGGCGCATGAACACTGTAAAATGTGTGTAAAACTAAATCAACAAACGTCACAATACTCGTAATAGTAATTATGTTAATTATGCTAGGAATACAGAGAGACAGACATAGCACACACACACATATATATTGTCACACGATAATGCAACATGTGTGGGTGTATCTTTGGGCACTTGCGAAACTTTCCCCTAGTTGCTTTACTTTGGTTTCTTACTTTGCACAAATTGGCACAGTCGGCAACTTGAAGATTCGCCAGAGAACTAGAAAATTCAGAGCAGGAAATGACATCAAAGTAATGAGGAAAATGGTAATTAGAGCAAAGGGAAACGTAATGTACTCTAAGCGTAACAAAACTGAAAAAGGAAATCTGCAAATAATTGGTAACTTAAAGACATGTTAGAAATGTAAGACCACTGTAAGGGAAATGTCTGTGTTAAGTCTCACTGAAAAGAGCAGATTTAAGACACCCACAGACCTATTTACATAAGTAGAGGCCGTTGTTGAAGAGAATTTCGATGTCAAGCCTTGAATAATTGTACACAGAGCAAAGGCAAACGTGTGGGTATACTCTAACTGAAACAAATAGACATATAAAAGTAGAGCTAATGGGAATCTGTGTTGACGTTTAGTGCAAATGGCTGTGAAGCCAAAAATGTAGCGAATTTTTGAGAATTTTTAGGATTTAAGAATAAAAAATTTGCATTTAAAAATATTCAACTTTGTTAATAAAGAAAGTACAATAAAATACAGCAAACAAAGTACAACTATTCAATCAGAAATTATAGTTTCTACATGGCAGAAGCTGTATGAACCTAAGCCTTTCCTTACGAGTAAACAACTGTAAAAAGTGTGGGGAACCCTTTCGCATGGAAGTGCATTTTCGGAATGTTTTAATGAAGGAGCTAAAGCTTTGGTTTTGAGCCTGAGAATTGCAGCCTCGTGTGGCAGCTTACTGAAGGAATGGAACGAAGGGATGGAAGGGCATAGAAGGAGTGAATGAAGGAATGAAGCATGTGTGTGTGTGGAGGATTGAGGGAATGAATGGGTAAATGTGTGAGTAGGGAAGCACTAAGGGGATTGAAGGAAGAAGTGAAAGAGTAGGCGAATGAAGAAAGGAGTGAAAGAGAAGGCGAATGAATAAATGAAGGAAGGAGTGAAAGAGTAAGGTAATAAAGCAAGGAACGAGTGTATGAGTGAGTGAGTGTTTGTGTTTGGGAAGGGGTGTAGAGTGGAGTGGAGTGAAGTGGAGGGTGTACGAGTATGTGTGTTCGTACGAGCAAGTGCGAGTGTTAAATGAATGCAATGAATTATGTATGAATTACTGAGCAAATGTGCTCATCGCTTTTGCCTACAAAGGCACCACCACACCACACACACACACACACACACACACTACACATACACACTACACACACTGACAAAGAAACACAAACAGGTAACAGAACGACTTGAGCAAACAACGGACTCAGTAAAGGAACAGTAGCCACAGTAGCCACAGTAGCATTTTGTTTGCCTGAACCACACACACAATTTCCTCCCCTCTGCCCTTTACTCTTCTACGGACTTGAGGCTTTGTCTTAGTGAAGAATTTAAATATTTAATACAAGTTTTCTCTCTCGTTTCGCATTGATATCCCTTTGCCCTTTTTGCGCTTTGCTCTTCTGCCTTAATTTATTCAAATTATTTAACCATTGCCGCCTAATGTGTTTGCCCTGCAAACAGGACTTTTGATCTCTGTATATATTTGCCTGCAGGCGATAGTCGTCCTGCCACTCGATTGTCCATTTTTGCCCACCTGCAAAGTGAGCATTTTGCTCCCCCCGTCTTTGTTTTTCTATGCTTTCCCTGCCTTTGTTTGGCGTCGATTGTTTTGCTTTGTACATAAATATTTATTTAAGCTGATTATAAAGCATAATTTTTGGTGCAACTATTTTGTTCTAAACTGCATTTATATCCAATTGTTATACACAAATAAATTCCATCGCTAAGCTGCTTTTAAAATGTAACTAAAAGCGGTGGGTGGGGGTGGGAACTCTGGAAAAACAAATCGAGCAGCGAAGGGAGCTTACAAATTTTTCATTTTCATTCGCTTTGTGTGCATTTAATCCTAAAGAAAAAAAACAACAACCCTACCAGTGCAAGAGAGCGAGAAATATCCGCTGGGGAATAATGTAAATATCAAGCATACGCCACGTTGGGCCTCAGCAGGCGCCGCCACACACACAGAGAATGCAGCTGTTTTCCCATTTGCGCTTCTAATTGACAGAAATAAAAAGAAAGGGGGTCTAAAGCATATTAAAAATTCATTAAATAGAAAGCACAAGGATAACAGAGGGTTAGCAGCAGAATAAAGACAGACAGACAGCTTTAGAACTGAAAAGCGAAAACTGGAGACAGCTGTGTAGAGACGATAGACACACCGATAGAGGCAGAGACAAGGCTAAAACTGTGGCAGGATAAATGACAGAGGAGTTCTTTGGGGGGCAGTAGACGCTCTCTAGAGCAGTAGTTCAAGTAGCTGCTTGCTACATGCAACCCATAAGGAATACCATCAATCTTCGTTCTCCTGCCACAGGCACACACACACACACGCTGACAAATTGTATGTGCAATGTGTTGTAGTAAGGGGGGGAGGCAGGGACACACACAGAGAGAGAGATGAGAGGAGAGGCAGAGAATATATATTGCAACATATTGTAAATCTAAACGAGTTAATCGCAGTTTGCAGCTCAACTTGTGACAGTTTTGTGCGGCAGCTAATAAGAAACAAGAAACAACAAGCGCAAGAGCAACAGTGGAATAAAGTAAAGTCTTCTTTCATATAAGAAATACCATCATAAATCACATGTGAAAATGAAGCACGAACACACGACTTTTCCCACAGCAAGTTTTTTTTCTTTGCCAAAGTCTGAGGCAAAAGCCAGCCACGAGAAGCCCACAAAGCGTCTGAGTCTGTGTGGAGTGGAGTGGCCATAAACTTGGCTTCCCCCCCCCACTGATCGCTGACCACACAGTAAAAGCCATGGGGATATGTGTGCTTAAAGTGCAATGGTCTTGCAGATGCCATCAATTGGATTGCTGCATCCTTAAATGGATTACCGATAATATCATCTTGAAATGGGGGATTTTCTGAAGGTGTTGAGTGAATTAATACACACACACAAAGACACACAGACATACGAGTACACACACGACAGACACTCATTGAATTTTAGGGATTTTTCCATGGCTTTACATTCGAATGGCTTCTCTTGAATGGCATCCTTGGAATCTCTTTATCTCTCTCTCTCTCTCTCTCTCTATCGCTTTCAATTGAATTTCCATCAGAGACACTGAGACAAAGAGCTGCTTTGACAACATCTGAATATCCATTCAAAGCGTAATGAATGGATTTGTATTAATACCCAAACAATGCACTCATTTAATGGTGGGGACAAACCCACAAACAAATCGATTATGACAGGGGAAACACCAAAACATAACGAAAAGGAATGTTCCATAAATGAATGTTCCACCTTTTCCGCACAACATCTGCTCCAAAGACTCCCTCCTACATAGCAGTAAGCCTCGCACTTGCTGTATTCAGCTTTTGCCTGCATTTCAATGATAAAAATTGTCCAATATTTTCTAGATTTTTCCTTCTTTTCCTTTTCTTAAAATGTGCCAATTTCTGCTGGGTACTTCAGTTGCTGTTGCTGCTGCTGCTGCTGCCGCCTTGTGCCATGTGGATTTTTATGCAAACTATGCAACAGAAATTGCACCCAACAGAACCATTTCCATGCCAATGCCACTGCCACTGCCACTGCCACTGCCACACTGCAATTTTGTATCAATATAAAGGCCACTGCGCCGCCCCCAAAGTATGCAAAAAAAAAAAAAAAAAGAGCAAAAGCGAGAGCTCAAATATTTCCCATCGAATTGAAATGCTTTTCCACACACAGGCAACATTCGACAGAAGCAAAACTTTTATATATGTATGTAAGACTGCTGATTGTATTTCATGTATGTAGCACTTTTTTTGTATCGGTAAAATGGGATGGGGTTTCCCTCGTTTCCCTCTGTTATTTGTGCTTGTGTGCATATAAATCTGTGTGCGTGTGAATTGGTTTGCATTGCGGCTCTATTATGGGTTTTTATATCAACAAACAAAATTCGCATAACTACTGGATGTACCAGGAGGTGCAAGTGCCTGCCGATAAGGTCGCAATGGATGTGTGTTGGCCATGCCTGTGCGGTACCTATTTTGAGTTGAATATTGCAGAATTTTGGTGGATATATTTGAGACTTTTTGATTAAAAATTTGATGAGATTTTAATTTTGAATAAAGTTTAAAATTTTGAAGTATTTTTTCTTGAAGTTTCATCAGCATTTCGTTAGAATTAAAAATATGTGTATATCCGATTGAGTACATAAGCATCTTACAGAGCTTTCTTTCAGAAAACAAAACCCATAATTTTTCATACTTTTCACGCTTCCAGCCTCTCTCAAATCTTAAGTTTTCTTCCATTTATTTTTGCTCTTAATAAAAAGCAGCCACACTTTATAAAATTCTGTTAATTTTTTTCCGGCTGCCCCTAAAGACCATATGTGCAACGTATTTTGGAGTATCTTTATGTGCCACACGTGTGTGGCAAATATGTGTACGTGCCAGCCAGAGAGTGGCGAGTAGAGAGTGTCCAATGTCCAGCCAACAAATCACACATAAAATTTATTAGAAATTTTCTCAAATCAAAGTGAAAAGTGGGACCGCTGTCATGATGTACAGCTGAGGCGCCACAAGAGCCACATGCCCTGGCAGGCTTCTGCCATATTGTATTTTAAACCTTTTTTTTATTACTTTTTATTTTTTTATTTTTAACGCATTTTCTTTTTGCTCATTCTCTAATACTTCTCTCTCTCTCTTTCTAGGTATCAGGATATCTTGCACATACCAACATCGCTTCAACAATTTTCAACATCATTGGGTCCAATTGTCGATGGACATGTAATACCAAATCAACCGTACAAGGTCATGGGGCATTATACGGAGCATTTCAGCCGGTTTGTTAAGCAATTCCCTTTCAGTACCCCCCGCTATAACCTCTGACCCACCCCCGCCCTATGCCACAATGCCACAATTCCTTAGCGTTTTGCTGCTTTGGGGAAGCTGTCAAACATTCCTTAGCTTTTCTTGTCCCTATGGCGTTTGCTCGCTCTCTCTCTCTTCGCTCTGCCAGAGTATTTATTGTGCGTTACTTGATTAGACGTCTGGTATTTCTTTCTTTCCTTCGTTGTTTCGTTGTGTGGGGTGTTTGGGGGTGCGGTTGGAAAGGCTTTCGTTTACCCTCAGGTGAGAGTGAAATCGTCTGTAAGGAATCCGTGAGACGCAAGACCATTTAACACGACTATTTCTGCGTTGGCGTTTTGGGGGGGCTATCATCAAGCAAATTACATTTCGAATGTCAATTGTGGGGCACTCAAATGGGTCCTTTGCTGCGCCAAAAAGGTCCTGCAATTGAGCCTTGAGCGTCACAAAATCAATAAGGATGTATAAGGACATACCGCATCGTAGGTAGAAAGGTAGAAAAGAAAGAAAAACAAATAATTGTGGGGATATATCGATCAAAAAGGTAACGGGACACCCGCTGCCACATAAATTATGGACCATCCATCAATCAACTTCTGTCTTTCGGGGAAAAGCACTCGCGAGGCCAGGCATTAGCAGAAAGAGGCGGCACGTGCTGCACAGGTACAGGGTAGACATAAACCCCAAGGGATAATCTAATAAAATGCGTGATTAATTTGATTTTAATTGTTATCCTTTTTGGCGCGCGAGAGACAGAGAGAGTCAAACGTGCTTCGTTCTGAGAATAGAATAATAGCTGCCACAGGAAGAGAGCCATTAATTACGGGCAGACAAAAAGACAGACGGACAGGCACGACGGAAGGGGGCAAAAAGTAAAATGAAAGCACGTTTCACACGATTGAATGTTTGTTGGTTGGGTTTGTTCTTGTTGCTGTTCTTGTTGCTTCCGTTAATCACTTTAATCAGCGGATGACCTGAGGATTAAAGCTCTTATAGTAATGAATGAGCAGAGCCCTTCACTCCACTCCACTCCTCTGTCTTGCTCTTTCGCTGTGGCATCTCTTTTCAATTTAACAAGTTTTGCATTTACTTTTATCGACGGCAGCAAAGTTTTTCCTTCTAGAATATAAGTTTTAATGCGCCTCTCAGCATCTCTCTCTCTCTCGCTCTCTCACTCTACTGTGAAGCAACAGGACAACAATGGTTAAGGCAGGGCTCTCGGGAAGTGGCAGCAGCACTTTTCATAGTTGTATAACCATTTATCAGGCGGCAGCGGCGTAACAAGTTACGCGCCACAGGAAGAGGCAGCCAGGCAGCAGCGGCCTCGCCACTCGTTTTATTTTTAGTGCTCTCTGCGTTTTATGGGCATTCATTGGGTTGTCCTTTCGATGGCTATGCAGAGTGTGCACTGACAGAAATTTTGGTGCATAGATAAAGCAGGGATTAAGGTGGAAGATTGCTGGGACATTTTGGCCAGTGAATAAAGGGAATATAACAAAAAAATTGACCATCCATTCTGGCTGTGGCTCTGTACTTGGATTAAATCTCTGCCTCACTCTAACTTGCACTAAACCAAACTGTAACTCTCTCTCACTGCACTCTCTCTCTCTCTCTCTCTCTCTCTCACTGTCTCTCTGCCTCTCTCATTCTAGTTATGATTTATTATTCGGCATCACGGAGTCAGAATCCTATCACACACTGGCCGCATTAGCACTCGAGGAAGGATTACGTGAAAATGAACGCGATAATTTATTACGCTTCTATATGCAGAGTCGCTTTGATGTACGCCCCGATTTGGCATTGGCTGCCACGCTAAAGAAGTAAGTGAAATTTATGTATATCCCTCGCCAAACCAAACCAAACCAAAACCAAAGCCATAACCCAGACCAGGCCAGGCCAGGCAGCAGCCAATGCTGGAATGGCCTTCAGGCATCAGGCCAGACCAATTTCTCCGCCCACATTTATAACTTAGCTGCATTTAACATAGTTCTATGGTGTGTGTGTGTGTATGGAGTGTCATGTTGCCACATGCTACTGCTTTGCATATGTATGGCTATAGCCATATCGTTCATCTCAATTAGAATTGTTTATGTGGGGCAATTTGTTTGCTAAGTGCCGCGGATTAGCGACGCCTGCCACGTCAAATGCGTTACCCAGAGGCAACACTCTGGCATTGACGTCAATGAAAAGGGAGATTTTGCTTAAAGTATTTACTTTAAATTGTTATTTATACCGGGAGAAGCACTGCTTAAAAGATAACCGATTTTGTTTTATTGTGATCTCAGGAGTGGCCTGGGGAAAAGGGACGCCAAATTGTAATAAATGATGCACAAAGAGGGTGAGCAAGTGTGAGAGTGGGGGGCGGAAATATATCTCTCATGAGTTGGCTACTTATTACTGCCTGGACAGAGAGTCCCTTGGGACATTACTCTCTTCATTTCGTTGCAAGACAATGGACTGTAGAGTGCCACTATCTCATTTTCAACAGAAGTTCTTGTGTCCTTGTGTCAGCCTCTTCAGGGAAAGTTTTGTGTGCAATAAATAAATTGCACAATGCACACAGGACACTGGGACACTGGAGGGGCAAATGGAACCGCCTGATGCACTGCTCCACCCCTCCCTCCCCACACACACGCTTTCAACTCTTGAGGGGAATGTCCAGCAATGGGGTTTCAGTATTTTTCTTTTTTTTTTGCGTGTCATTCTATAAAACTTATTTGCACAAAAGATGCAATTGTTTTCCGAAAAGATGCAGCAGCGCGCAAGGATTATAAACGGAATGTCCAAGCCATTCAGTAACACACATGTGTGGGGTAAATGGAAAATGGACAAGAAAAGCTCAAGTTAAAAGAAACGAATAGAATAGCAGTACAAAAAGCAGTAAGAATGCTTCGGGCAAGCACTGCTAGAGCTGGAATGATCTTTTGATTAGAGATTTTCGTATTAAATTGTAGCTGAAAATAAATCTAGCATCAAACGTGAACGGGAATAAAAAAAAGCCTTGCTTAGATGCTTATGTGTTTTCTCGTATATATTTCTAATAACTTTAATGGCTTGGAACAGGTTTTATTTTATTTGTCAGTGATTTTCTATAAAGCTCTTTCAACAAAAGCTGCAATTGTGTAGAAAAATATATATGAAAAAATCAATAATAAAAAATAATAAAAACCAGCAGCGACTAGTGTACAATAAAACCTTTTATATCTGATTTTGTGAAAGAACTTGGACAGAGAGAAAAATAACTGATGAAGTGACTGCATACCCGTGATTTTGTAATGAAAATTTAAAAAACATTTATAAAGATTATTTTGGGAAAAAAAATCAAGAAAAAAAATAAAACTTGAATTGATTGAATTGATCTTTGGTCATGGAACTTTCTTCTGCTTTGTTTTTTTGCGGTATATTTTTCGTGCATAGTTTTTTCTTTATATTTTAATGTACATTTTTATTGCCTTAACTGACGCCAAAGCCATGGAAAACTTTCAGAGAAGGTGAGAGATGACAGATACTTGCAGCCCCAAAAAACGTATCTAAGCTTCGGCAGGCAGGCAGGCAGGCACTGGCACTTCGCCTGAAGCGGCGGATAACAGCAATAACACCACGCAAACAACAAACAACAAAAGCACTAAAAAAATAACAACACCAGCAACAACCAAACAACGAAACAACAGCAACAACAACAAAAAGGGTTCTGGGATCGTGAACGAAGGACAAACAAACGATTGAAAGGAAGTTCACACAATCAACAACAGATGCGCTTTTTCACATACGAAATAACTGGTGGAAAAACAGGGTAAAACTCTCCAGGGGAAATTGTTTTGTATGACGTTGCAAGGGTGGTTGCTGGTGGTGGTATGTGGCAGGCAGGCAAGCTTTGCCTGCAGCAGCAGCACCACCACCAACAGCACCAGCACCAGTAGCACACATTTGTAGCACTTCTCTCTCGTACTGTTAACTGCATCCCAGTGGCAAATGCTTTGTTGTGTCCGTCATTGAATTAAATGGCAGCCCCAAACAGCATTCTGCAACAGCGGACAGAACAGAACAAAACGGACAGACAGACAGACTGACAGACGGATGGACATCCCGGACACATTGACGAACAATGGCAACGCTTTTGTTTCGTTTCATTTGTGCCTCAGAGGGAAGACTTCCTCTTTTTAGATGGGGGAAAAGCAGGGGAGAAAGTGAACTAAACTCCCTGAAAAAATGCCAAAAATGGATGCCCACATTGCAACTGAAAGAGAAACATTTCCACATGAAGGGAATTATGGTTTTTAGGAGTACCTGAAATACCGACTTAATCTTGTTTCATGCATCATTCCAACACTGACAATAACTAAGGGCCTAAGGGCATATGCCAGGCATCCATAGAAATTTACGGACAATGTACAGCTATTGTCTTCTAATTTGAGTCAAAAAAAAATGATGCAACGGATGGATTCATGTTGCGTATCAATGGCTTTTTTGGAGAGTGCTATCCACAGAATGACAGATGTTGCATCTGTGGCACTGTTTTGTTGGTTTGACATTCATGGCATTGCATTTCAATGCACCTGTCTATTTGCTATGAAGGATATCAATGCATTTCCCTCGGGACTTCAGCACTAAACAATACATTGAATTATGGTTTGAACCTATGGCATTTGTATGCATGCATTTTCCTGTACCATTAAACATCCTTTAAAGATAGTCTTATCCCAGCACAAGTTTGATAGAGAGGCACACTTATTCTCTGTCAAATTACACACCCTTGAAGCACATTTTGGATGACTTTCACTCAAGAAATCACAAGCTAATTTCATTTGCTCATCTTTCAGCCGTAATTTCTCACATAATTCCCTTTGGCCTTTGAGACGCCTTAAAGCGTAGACAATTGCTTCCGCAACTTTGCATCAAATTTCATTTTGGCTGCCAAGAGACGGTAGGCATCAGGCAACGGCACGAGCAGCAGCAGCAGCAGCACCAGCACTGGCACCAGCAGCACCTTTAGCGTTCAGCAAAGAGGGTCCTGGGAAAGGACCCTCCAGTGTGCACTCTTTTTGCCATTTTATCTGTGCGGCAGTGCAAGTTTTTAAGGCCAAACATTTGTAACTTTTAGGCATTTGCTGGGGCACTTTCAAAAATTGTGTGCTTTATGGCAGGTCCTTTCGGGCAGGCCAGCAGCAGCAGCGGCATCAGAAGCAGCAGCACCAGCAGCAGCAGCAGCAGCAAGGTGTAGAGGAGAGACCTGTTATCCGACCCCTTTTAGCATGCTCGAAGCGTGTTTTCCATGGGCTGCATTTAATGGCCGCCTAGATACAGTTACAGATACAAACAGGGAGGTGTCCTTCTCTCCATCGCTTTGCCTCCTGCTGCTGCTGCACCTCCTTCTTTGTTTTTGCCCCTCTCCGCCTCCTTTGTGGGTGTGCAGGACCTTGCTAGTGCTACTCCCTTGTGGGTGTTTGCCGGACCCTCTTGCACATGTGCGCCCCCCACAAAAATTAGCTTTTCTAACATCAAAAATTGGCCCCAAAACAGCAGCAGCAAAAAGAGCAACAACCAAAAACTGGCCAGACAATGGCTTAAGATTACACTGAGAGAAATACAGTAAGAAACCATAGATAAAAGTACTTTAAAAAGAATTAAAGTTTACCTCTAAAAATTTCTGTATTAATAAACGCAAAAATTAATTTAAAAAAAAATTAACAAATTAAATTCTTAAATTTAATTTTTTTAGTTTTTGATTAAGAATGTTTGCCGTACCATAACATTCTATAAACTGTTTAAATTTCTTGATTTGATTTTTTCTTTTTTGCAAAAGCTATTTTTGTCATAGTCTTATTTTTGTTGCAGTGTACGAGTCCTAGACCACAATAGAGGTCCCAGGATGTAGGCACCAGAGCCTTGTGCCGCATGTTAATGAGTTGCATGGCAGGCAATTGGCCCGAAATTGTTTTTGTGTGCCTGCTCCTCGTCTAAATAGCTTTGTCCGCTTATGGGCGGTGATCCTGCAATTGCCCCTTGGTGTCTGTGTGTGTGTGTGAGGGTGTGGATGGATGGTACCCCCTAATTGCAGGTGTTTTTGATTTACACTAGCCATGAAATTGGCCATTTTGGCATGTCTGTCTGTGCCTTTAAACGAACGCTAAGCTGACACACATTCGCTCTGGCAGCCGCTGAGATTTATGGCCGTTCGAAATTGTCTACCAGTTGCCCTGTGGTACTTAGAGACGAGTTGCGAGTAAAACGAGAGCTGCTGGACCATTGAAAAGGCAATTATTTAGTGCTGGCATTCGTATCCGTATCATCTGAAGGATTTAGCGCATGAAGTGGGGTATCCACTTGCAGCAGAAGGAGCAGGAGCAGGAGCAGGAGTGCACTCCTCCAGAACAAGATGAAGCTCTGGCACATTTTTCTTGAGCAATTCTCATTGTGTGTGCATCTCTTTCTCTCTCCTTTTTCTTTGCAGACATTTATTTGTTTGGCTCTGAGAGCAATTGCAGGTGCAATGGTCCTTTGGACAATTTTGTAATAAAATTAAATTTTAACAAGAGAATTAAGTTTGCCAGCTCAGTAGAGAAATTAATTTGAAATTGATTTTTTTCAGTTCAGTGTAGACAAAAAAAAAACAAAAAGGAAAAACACTTTTTAGTTCCTCTGGCAGTCTCTCTCTTTTTCCTTTCCAGTGCAACCATCAAAGACTTCCACTGAGACACGTTTTACTTTCACTTTTATCGAAGAAAAGATTGCCTTTTTTTCTGTGTTTTAATTTCATTTACATTGCTCCATCTTTTCATGGCAACCTTGAGCCTTAAGTCTATCATGGCAATCCCCTCTTTCTTTCGTTTTCTTTATAAACTGTTGCTTAGTCGCATAATCTGAAGGCTTATCTCTGGCCTCCCCCCCAAAGGACACAGACACAGACACTGAAAATTGACCCAACTCAAAAGTGTCGCTGACAGCTTTATATTGTCATTTTAATTTCCAGCAATTTATAAACCGCAGCGAGCGCTTTAATTACCGTTCTGGCCACAAAAAGTTGTTGGGGGCCACGAGACGCCATAGATAACAACTGTGGCAGAGAGAGAGAGAGGGTAGGGACGGACTCCCTGTGGCTGTCTGAGAGGCAGACAGAGGGTCAACAGGGAAACAACAACATTGCCAGGGGCGTGTGACCGACCCCAGCTAGCAGACGCTTAATAGCATAAACTTATTTATTATAATATTATTTATAAAAAAAATATGCAAAAACGAAAGCAACGCTTTGGGTTGGGTCATGGATATGCCTCAGCCTCAGCCCTCAGTTCGGTGTCAGCCACGATCCTTGGCGACAGACGGCGCTCGTTTGTTCGTTCGTTCGGAGTTGCTTAATTTATTGTCCTAGGGCCGTGCTACAGGAAGTTGCATACATTATGAGCGAGAGGACGAACGGACGGACGGACCCACAAGAGAGACAGGATTCATGTGGGGGGGTCTCTGTGGATGCTGCTGATGATGATGTGGGTGGTGGCTATACAAAAGCCATAAACTTTTAAATGGCATCGCTTTTGGCTTTAACATGCATTTGGTTGCATGCCTCATAGCCCACTCTCGGGCAGCCACTCTCTGGAAAGGATTGGGAGCATCTGGAACTAGTTGCTCCACTTTTATTCGTTTCATTTGGGCCTGCCGCCCTCGAAAACTTCTCTCGTAAATATTCGGCTGTGCACTCCAAAAAGTTTTCTTCTCTTCTCTTCACTCGTTTTTTATTTTTTTTTCGTTTTGCGTTTTGGAACGTGTTGTTTACACGCTGAAACATCATAAATTACATGCGTGTGGGGCATGCCACTCGCACACAGAAAAACACGCCTCTTGTGTGTACGCGTACGCGCGGGGTACGCTGCTTAAACTCAATCTGGTTTTCGTTTTCGAATTGCACGAGTACGATGTATGTTCCCTGCCCACACGCATGGGACAGGGCAGCGGACGCGCCACGCCACGCCACAGACCAGCAGACCAGATGACTCCTGGGATCTCTGGAACACTCACTGGATCTCTGCCGCTGACATGCATTTTGTAGAGCTTTCGATTATGCAACGGACCGAATACAAACAGTGGCGCTTCAAGCTCTTGCAAAATTATTTATTCTGTTGTGTTTCGGTTCGGTTCTGTTTCGTTCTGGCAGCAAGGCAGAAAAATATGTAAATTGCAAAAAACCATTTTTCGAGTGTCGAAATTATATTCATGAAGTGCGAAATGCCTCTTGAGGTTTCAGGATACGTAAAAAGTGTTGAAGTTTTTGTGTGGAGTGCGAGTTTTGAGTATCTGTTGATGATTTCCACGCATAGATGGGAGGTCCGATAGTAACTGCTGATCTGATCAACGTTTATGAGGTTTAACATGGATTTTGAAGGGTTAATTTTGTATCCCCCCATCCCTAATTCCGTTTAGTGCTTTACACTGAAATTTTAAATTTTTTCTGACATTTTTTAGTTAGTCAAGCACTCGCCTGAAATGTGGAATTCCAATTAAAAACATTTTTGGTGGAGCATGAAATGAAAAAGAAATATTTTTCATACATATTTTGTTGACGTTTTGCATGGGTTTTTGGCTATTGAATGTTTCCAAATTCTTTTTTTAGTGCACGCTTCAATTTTATAATAAACTGGTAACTAAAAGGAGGACTTTCTGGTTTCAATATTTTTTTCTCTGTGATTTTACTGTGCCACTGTTACCTCCGAAAACTGTGTGGCTGAAATATTTATGAATAAAACAAACATATTTATTCCGCTCAAGGTAAAATGTGCTATAATTCTGGCTTATGCGACTGCAATCTCCTGCATGCATTTCCCTTTAAGCTTCTTGTGGCAATCTGTTCATCTGCTGCTCATCCCTCAGATCATCCCTCAACTTGGTTGCACAGTGTAATAAAATGATGCTTATTGCATAGCTGAGTGTCACACAGTGAGAGAGAGTGCATGTAGCACTCACTCATATGTGATGCTGCTGCTGCCACGCTCATGGAAATGGTGTTTGCATTCCAACCAGACCCTGTGCGTTGCAGCTGCAGTTATTCATAATCGTTTGTCAGTGCCTGCCACACATAACACACCCACGAACCCCAACACCCAGAGAGTGGGCAACACACAAAGCGGCCACAGCATGCGGCATAGCAATTTAGAGGCTAAACAGCTTGGGCGTGTGCATGGGTGCGTATACGCAATATATTACATGAATATTGTATGCCGCAAAACACTGACCATAAAAGCCCACAAAAATGTGGGGGTGGTTTCCGGAAGCCAACAGCAAACCGCGCATCGATCCCAACAATAAATAATTAAAAATCTGCACGGCCATAAATTGTTAAATATCTCAACAATTACCATGTCAACGAAGTGCATTAGAGGAAAGCGTATTAACTCTCATTACGGGGGTGCAGATACGCGTGGGGTGGCAAGTGTGTATCTCCTGCTAGTGAGAAGCTTGCCTCTTGGAGTGGCTTCCAGCAGAGACAGTGAGCAAGAGAGAGAGAGAGAGAGAGAGGCAGCGACACAACTCCTGTTCGTATATATTCCCCCTGGCAATTCGAGTGTGTTGGTTGGGGTTCATGAACCCCAACAGACGTGCCACTACTCGTGAGGCATTAACGCCAGTTAGTGTTCTGTATCCAGGACTACTCTCGTTTCGCTTTGGCTTTGCTTTGGCTTTGCTTGGCTTGTTGTCTGTGTGGCATATCAGATGTTGCTACGCAAGGGTTCTGGGTTCTGGGTGATTAAATGGATTTGATTTGACTCGTTTTCGTTCTCTCGTATTACTGCTCTCCCCATGACTACCAGCCAAATGGCCAGACTTTGATTTTAACCACAGCCAGAAGGTATCTGTGTGTGTGTGTATTTCCCTAATGATGTTTGCATATTTGAGGTTCACTGGGAATTGCTGATGGAACCCACGAGAGCAACCCTTTAGTTTTGGTGCTAAAATACTTTAATATACCTTAAAAATCATTCTACCATTTTCTAAACATTATTCGAATGTAGAAAACTACCCAGCTGAATGCTAAATAAAATGCAATAATATTTGACCACCAATTTGAGGTCTCAACTCGTGTGGCAGATAGAGAGAAAGTTGTCATTAGAAGCATATTCTCAATTTGTGTGCCAAATTCAACTTTAATGCAATTTGAAGCTGAAAATTGCAGTCTTGAAAGTCATCTGCACCATTTCGTACTTCATTAGCAAAACTCCTCAACAAATTCATTACAGACTCTCGACTTCATGGCCCCTCCATCCATGCAGCAGGAGCAGCAGAAGCAGCAGCAGCTGCCAAATATCTAGGGCACTAGAAAATGCTGTGTACCCAAGTGTGGCAGCCAGACAGAGGAACACACACACATCCGTATCCGTAGATGTTGGTCGTAGTCGCATCTGTATCTGCATCGGAGTCAGAGTCACTGTCTGTGGATGTGTCCTGTGTGTTTTCTCGCTCTCTCTCTCTGGTGGCAAAAGTGTTTGTTTGAGTGCGGAAATATTTAAAGTGTCACATACGCTCTTCGGAAATTAAATGTGAGTGTTGTTCTTCACGCTCCAGAAAGGAGCAACGGATTTCCTGAACCCTCCCCTCTGAACACTGAACAACCAGTAAATTAAGGAAAAGACTAAACACTAAACACTTTCGAGTGGTTTTAACAGGGAGATCTGTACAGGGGGTAGAGGGGATTGATTGCTCTGAAGAGTGCTCACACAGAATGCACTCGCAATGACATCAATTAGTAGTAAATAATGGCAGAGAAATAAATAAACTAAAGAACAAATGTGTAGATGAATATGAGACATATTTGTAGGCTGATGATCCACTGATATTTTTGCATACAAAATAGTACAATTTGTGAGCTTTTATTTTGTATATTTTTGTATTCTGCTCTCCACATATTCCTTACTCGTGTTAAACAGTGTTCCCCTTCAGGTAGCACTTTCCTGCTAGATTTGATCACACTTCTGTGGGTTGTCATGGGCTTGGGCTTGGGCTCTCTCTCTGAATGGTCATTGCTTTGAACGCCGCTGCTCGCTCCTCTCAAGGTGTGTGTGTGGCTGCCTGTCTGTGTGGTAACGGGCGTGGCTCTGTGCCCCCCAATGCAAATAACGGTGTCTGCCTTTTGTTCGCATTTTTCCCTTTTTCTTTGTTCTGCTGCTTCTGGGGTTTTCGCTGCCACTGCCACTTCTGAGTGTTTTTGTTGTGCACATTTTTCGGTTGAGGGGCCATTCATGAGTGTTTTGTTTGCGTGTATTTCGAGTGTTTTTGCGGTTAGTTTTTCGAGTGTTTTCCAACGTATGTGATGTGTTTTTGGGGGGCCCACTTTTGTGGCTGCGTTTTGCGGTGCGTATACCTAAAATTCATCCCACATGCCCGTACACGCACGCATTCATATTTATTTAATTAGAGTTTGTTCTCCATGCCACTTATTGTTTTGTTTGTCTGTCTGTCAGTCTCTCTGTCTGTCTGTCAGTCTGTCTGTTGTCTGTGTGGTGCATTTGAAATCAGATTTTCCCCATGAGCTTCTGCAATGTTTTTAAGCCGGGCATTTTCCCAACCCGCCCACTTGCACATTTCGGACAAACTTTTAATTAAGCATTTGTGATGGTCGCCAGTCTGGACGGCTCTGTTCTGTTTGCTTTCTCTCTCTCTCTCTTTCTTTCGGGAATTCGCGCAATTTCCAAATTATATTTGTCGCCAGTCGCATGTTTGATGGACAACTGAAAAGTTGTTCCACGAATCCCCATGAATGTTAATTCGGATTTTCCATGCATTTTTAATTAATTATGTGCAACCCCAAAGTGAATTCAATGCGCGGATTATGCGCGTATTAATGGCATTGCGGCAACAAATTTAAAGCAGATCGAAAATTGGCGATCTCTGACAAGCTTTAAAGTGGCCGAAAATCTTTTTGAGCGTCAGATTTCGTTGAGTTTTTATCTGCATCTGCAACTTGAGGGCCAAAACGCTTGAAGCGTCTGGCTGCTGGCTCCTGGCTGCTCAGCCAATGTGAGATTATATAATGGAAACCGCAAATAAATATAAAGCGTTGCCACTGCAGGGAGGAGCGCTGCCTGCTTCGATTCCGCTTTGCAAAATGCAAACATGTGTCTCCGGCGTACAAGGAGAGCAACATCTAACATCCTTGGGAAAAGGAACACAGCATCACAGAAGGAAGCCTTCCATGGAAGCACACACGCAGAAAAGTCGAGCAGCAGCAGAACCGTGCAAGAAGAAGTGCGAGAAAACATCGTCGTCTTTTGAGCCACCATCCCATCCCACCTTGTGCGGGGCCCATACTCATACTCGTACTCGTTCTCGTACCCTACCATTCATGAGTGGCTGCGGACCCTCCTTTTTCCTTACGCTCTGTTTCGCCCGCGGGGGGTTCGGTTCGTTCTTTCTCTCGACTGCTGTCTGAATGGAGGTCAAAGTGCATAACTTAAGTAGCCGACAATAAAATGCATAACATGGCATACAAAACACAAACAGACAGGCCAAGCAGTCAGCCAGGCAGGCATGCTGGCAGGCGGTAGGCGGGCAGGCAGGCAGTTGAGGAAAAAGCCAAAGGAAAACTAAGTACGAACCCGTACGAAAATGTGAAAAATATGGCTCTATTTATTTGTACATTAGGCCAAGACATTCGCTGGCCTGACTGCCTGCCTTCCTGCCTGCCTCCCTGCCACACATTTTGTACCTCTTATAGAAATACAAATGTACATTGGTGTGTATCTGTGTGGCATGTTTGTGTTTGTGTGTGTGTGTGTGTGTGTTGTATGCCTCATGTTGTACCTGCCTCAACAGCTGCTAGCAAAAGGCCAAGTGTTGTGCTTGACATGTACAAGCCCCAGCCACAGACCCCCCAGCTTTAGTCCAGAGTCAGATCTTTCTCTCTCAGTTTTTTCTGTGCTGCTGCCGCTCCCGCTGTGCCATAATAATTTCATGCTGAGCTGGACTTACCCCTACTTCATCATACGCCCATATCGTGCCCCATCTAGTGTCGTGTCGTGTCGTGTCGTGTCGATTTATCTAATGGAACAGTCGAGTGTCACATGGACTGGTGGCAAAAACAAATTTATTAAAGGCAAACCATACAGAGAATTCACAATGTGAAAAGGGCAGAAAAACAGAGTGGAAAATGTTGGATTAAATGGAATACAATTTCGAGTACGAAAGGGAGGATTAAAAAGTTGATCAATGTAAAAAATCGTTATAAAATAACGTCAAAATCTATATAATACGATTACAATTGAAGTAGAGTTAAATGTTTTTGAGAGTATTTTATTTATTTGGTTGACTATTTTAATTTTAAAATTTTAAAATTTTTTAATAAGTAAATAAATAAATGTAAATGTAGATATATTTTTATTTTCTATTGCCGCGCCCAGAAATTATATATATTTTTAAGATTCATTAATATCAGAGTTCAAATAGTCAAATCTGTCTGTACATCTGTTTGAGTACCGACAGAAAACATACCAAATGGTATTTCTGTGGGTAAAGGAACATAATATATTCGTACTACGTTTAGCGATTGAAAACTTATTCTAGCCCCTTCCACTTCCATACTCATAATTTTCCATCGATCTTTCCTACTGAATGAACTGAATGAAAATCCACTCACAGACCTCACAGCAGAACCTGTCGAAAAACAAAGGCATTAAACACACAGGAAACCGGGGACTGGGTAAAAACGTTCAATTATTCCAAAGACCCCACAAATCTCCAATAAAATTACATACCAATCAGCGCAAAAACCTCCTTTGGTTGCATTAGTTGCTCATTGTTGTCCGGTGGTTGGGTGGTGGTTTGGGTTACGACACATGCGACGACTGGCTACCCGCGTGGACTCTCTCGGGCACAAAAGCCAACCGCGTAATTAGCTTTACGTTCCACGAGTAAACACAAATATACTCGAACACTCGAAACACTCACACGCAAACACTCAAACGCATACGAGGGGTGGGGGCAACCAAATGTTAACAATGCACATTACGCATACGCCACGTACGCCGTAGCTATGATGCTCCACTTGTTTCATGATGCTATCTCTCTCACTCTTTCTCTCTTGCAGATACCAGGACATGTACAACAATCCGATTAAGGCCACTAATTTGGAGCATCGTGATGTGGTGCTGGACATACTGTCCGATGCCCGTGTCGTTGGGCCACTTCTGCAGACTGGAATGTTCCATGCGGATGTCAATCGGCGCAATTATATGTACGTATTTGGCCATAACAGCGCAACGGGACCGTATGCCAACGTAAGTATTTGTCGAAGGGATAGAATAGACTATGCCATACCATACCATATTCCCAAAAAAGAGTGAACAAATGGCCGATTCCAATTACGTACTCCATAGCACTTTTAATTTAAACACTCGTCGGCGGTGGTCACGCGAATCAGACCCCTTCCTGCGCGCTTTCGTAAACGGTTTGCCCCCACTCTGCCCCCTCTTGTCGCTGTGTAGGGGCATCTAATGAGTTTTCATGATGTACTCCTCTGTTTGGTCTGTCGTGTCCAATAAATGGACAATAATGCTGAAAACTTTTAGGCGGAACTCTGGCGTTATGGGGTTCGAGGTTTCGGGGGCTTCCTCATTGGCTTGTTTTATTTTGTTTTTTTTTTGTTTGGCCAAAAACAATTCACAAGTTTTCAGGCAGCAGCCAGATAGCGAAAGGCCGCGAATAATCGTAATACAGACAATGAACCCCAGGGCAGAAAAATCCTAGGAGAAACAATATGAAGAGCAAGGGGTTTTTGATACCCTAGACATTGTTATTTTGTAAGTATATATTCGGATTTAGGGCTTATTGAAGATTATTGAATATGTCTCGTGATTTCAGGGCGTAGCTATTTATATGCATAATTTATGCAAAAGAAAGTGGAGTAGCTGCGGCACAAAGATCGATTAAAAAACAGGAGGCAGGAATGCCAGTAAAAAGGTTTTATCAGTTCTATGTTGTGGTGTCACAATACATTTTATGTCCTCTTAAAATACCCCGAAAATCATTCCTTACTTCTCTCCAAAGGCACCCATACACCCCTTTCATTGTTAGGGTACCAAACCAAAAAAAAAAAAACAAACCATCAACATCAAAGTTGTCCTTTTGCTTATTTTGGCTAAATAGACGGCATGGAATCCCTCTTGACTTGGGGTTCATTTGTGTCCGACGACGGGTCACTCTCTACACCCAAACGAGTGGGTAAAGGAGGCAGGGCGGGGGCTGGGTTATTTGTGTCTGACTCTCATAGTCCGCTTGGTTTGGCTTTTGCCAGAGTTTTATGGCTCTGTCATGCTTATGGATTTGTTACTGATTGCCTGGCCAAGATAGCTTTGTGTTGCCATGAAGTCCACTGTCCTCTGTCCTTTCACTGTGTCTCCTCTGTGTCCTCTGTGTCCTGTGCGTTCACTACTCTATAAATAAATGGGCATATTGATTTTTCATCAAGATGATTAAATTGATAAGCAAATTAGGGCGCACAGAGCACACTGGCAGAGTCCACAATTGTTATGGAAAATTTTTGGGGTAATCCTTTACCCCCCTTCACTCTGGCAAAGGGTCCTTAAGGCAACGTCTATGCTTGAATTTCATTTGGCAATTGCTGCTTGAGACACTGCCATAATGAATTTGGATAAAAACAACTCATAGACGGAATCCTCCTCAAAATAAAAGCGACACTCGCTCCGTACTCGTAAAATGGCAGACAAAAATAAAAAGTTATTATTTTGTATTATATATTTTGTGCTGCTGGCAACTTTTGGCTAAGCGAATTTTTATGGCCATAGTTTTGCGGCAGCAGACAGACAGCAGGGTGTGGGGTGGGTTCGGCGGGTGAGCCATAAAACAAAACTGCAAACTGAAACTGCAAATAGATGAACAGCTTAGTGTGCTGCAGTCATATCCGGGCGAATGTCCTTTCTAAATGCGACAACAGCTTTGGCGCATTAGCGGGGTGCAACAACTTTTTAATAGCCCCAACAATTAAAGTATCGCCAGGCAAAAAGACAACAGACAGACAGACAGTAGGAATAAGTCCCACTGATAAATTTCTGGGCTGCCATTGAAATGAAAGTAGCCAAATAAGAGGAAAGAACATGTTTATGCCTCATGCCCCATGCCCCATGCCCCATGCCCCATGCTGCTGCTGCTGCTGGCTACATGCCTGATATATGAGCAGATTTCCACGGCTTGGTACGCATTAGTTGCAGATAAATTGCGAGAAATAAAATTCACTTAAATATTTCATGCTGCCTGCCGCTCATGGGCGAAACATGAAAAGCAGGATCTCACGGATAAGCGGAATGCCGGCGTGCCTACAAATTATCGTTTGTGTGTGTGGGCCTGTCCTGTCGCCAAAAGCAAGCGAAAAGTAGGCAGACAAAAAATAACAGCAAACCGGCAAAACAAACAGTCAGACAAGTTAAGACTCAGACAAGCACACACACACACACGCACGCGCTCGTATCGACTTCAGACTAAAATGCTGAAATGTTGTTGATATACCGCAGACAGGTGGGGCATTATGATTTGAGTGTGGAGGTGGGCAAAAGGTAAAAGAGAGCTGCCAGGAACTGCATCAGTGTCAGTTTGCTTACCTCTCGTTTTGTGTGTATTTCTCTGATAAAATAAAACCTTAGGTAGCACCTCTATGCTGTAGATATCTCTCCAAACTTCCACGAATAAACGAATAATCTCCTAGAGTATGCCACACTTCGGTACATCCCGAAACTTAAGCCCAAAGTTATCCTGTTTTTCTACCATTCTATGAGCATCTCCCAACAACAACAATTTTTTTGTATTGTGCAACTTCTCTTTCGGCTGTAAGAGAGAGACAGAGAGAGAACCCCAGCTGAATACGAATGAATTTGTGCATAAACTGCGCTTCTGTTGCTGCGCGCTGCTGCTGCACTCCATCTCAAGCGTAATGCTTCAAGTAGCAGGCCACTCAATGGCTTAACCAAGAATGGACCACGCCTCCTCCATGCACGACTATATGCACATATATCTTGTTGAGTCCACAGCCGCGGGCATATTGTGAAACTTTTTGGCACATGTCTTGCATGTCTTGCAGTTGAGATGCTCAGACCTCAAACTCAGACACAGATACGCAGCTACACAGCTACAGATACAGATGGAAAAAAAACATTCTAGCTCCAAAGAGACTGCTTACATACTTGTAGAGGTTCTTGAAGTGTTCTATCCGCTTGCGGCCTTCCCATCTCGGAGGAGCCGTTATTGTGGGCTTATGGCAATTGTTAAAAATAGCGAAAATTATTCCAAGCAAATCGCCCACAACAAAAAAAAAGGGGGATTTTCAGTCGTAATGCGTTTTGCGGGTAGGGTAACTTAATTGAATTTAATCCCAGAGACAAAAACACACACAAATAAACAAACGAACAAAGTCTTTTGCTCTGGCTCTTTGGAGATTTAGATTTTCTTTGAATGTTGCCAGTTTCCCTTTTTAATTTCCCAAACCCCTCCCAGAGCCATAAACCCAACGAGCCGAAAACTTTTCCACAAAACAAGTTCCAATTTATTTCATCATTTAGACAAGAGCCCTGAGCCCATAGCCCATAGAAGATGGAAGGCGGCCATCCATTCGGTGTTTTGAGGACAGTTTAATAAGTTTTCCATATTAAATTCAACAATTTGCCCCAAAAGCCACGTAGTAGACAAACGTCATTATCATCGCATTCTAAACGCGGTCAGCATCTCAAGAATTTTTCCACAGACCCGCAAACAAACAAAACAAAACAAAACAAAAAAGGCAAAATATAAAGGAAACAACAAAAAAAACTTGAAGTATGTCCCGTCTGGTGGGTTTTTTCTTGCTGGGAAAGTTCTTCTAGTTTTTTTTGTTGTGGGCAATTTCCTTGTGCTTGCCCACACACTTGCTTTTTGATAAGAATGCGAAATGGCTGTTTGAGGAAGGAAAAGAAATTTATGAAAATAAAATAAATATAAACCGAAAATAAACTTTTATTTTCGGAACCAAACAAAAAAAAAGTTACCCAAGACTCGAGTCTTTGGCAAATAGCAAACAAAATATGGGATATATGTATCCTTCCACTGCTAGAGATAGACAGAAATTCCTTTGAAAGTAGAAATTTCTAATTATGGAATGGGGGAAAATGTATTCAATTAAGCAGCACCTGGATGCTGCCTGTATCCTAGTGCTAATCCTATAAAATTACATAAAGAGCAGAGTAAATTGTGTGGGGGGTAGACTGTGGCGGCGCGTGCCTTGCCACACTTCTGCACATTCCATGGCCCCAAGGGCACCTACCCGCCTAGCCCTCTCTTTAAGCCAATTTTAAGGGGCAAATATTTTTGGAAATTTTACACGCTCCGAGTGCCATTAACTCCATTAGGTTTATTACGACAAATGGCGCTAAGTCAAATTGTTGCTTCCGCCCCCATGGCCGTGGGGGCACAACATTTTTGGGAGCATAAATTACAAAAGTTACGCATTAATTTCAAAATTGAATTTCCGCCTCCGTTGCCGGTATATTTTTTCTTCTTCTGTTTTTCCAATGAATTTCCTGCCGCTTTAATATAAAAATCGCCCTGAAACTGAAGATAATTTGTGACAGGATGTTGCGCCGCCCACGCATTTTGGGGTCATTGAAAAGAATAAATATTTTAAACAATATTTTCTATGTGAAATTTATGTATATTTCTTAATTATGCATTCGGTTAGTTATTGATTTAAAAATTTTCGTTTATTTAAAACGGAAATAAAACTTTGTGGAGAAGTGGAAAATTATTTATGGGAAATCTATTCATTTTTGTGCTAAAACTAATATTAGTGTTTTAGAGCGGCACTCAAATTGATTGATATGAATATATTGCAGGTTTTTCTCACCATTTTTCCATACATATTAGCCGCAAAAATAAACATATGGGAAAAGTGTGGTGTGCAAAATCAATGGGAAAAAACTTACAAAGAATCACTTTGATTCTCTGTTCTCTCCCTGGGTTGAAAGGTTATTGAACCGCATATTCCATCAAACGCTATAATGTTTTTCCTTTTTTTGTTCGCTCAATATAAATCGCAAAGCGTAAGCCGCCCTGTGTCATGAAAAACCAATATTGAATTCCGTCGTTTTGCTCATTTCATCAAATTCTCACACAATTGCCAGAGAAATGAAAATCAAAATCAAAAGCGCAAAATTCATCATTCATAAATGCCATAAAAATAACGAAGGACAGACAGGAGAGGAGGATGGCCAGGCAGGCAGGATGGGCAGTGCGAAAGGACATTGCCAGGACAGTCTCAGACAGTAAGCGAGCGAGCGAAATGCTTTGTGACTTTGTTACAATTTTCATGGCGCAACAATAAAAAACTTGGCTTTATTACCTACTTACACACAGAGAGCCATTCCAGTCAGTCTCCACTGTCTGTCTGTCTGTCTGCCTTTCTGTCTGTCTGTCTGTCGCTTTTGGCCTTGTCTGTTCGCTTGGCTAAATATTTATGCATTCCGTCTAAGAAGATTGATGCTCAGAGTTTTGTGCTGCTGGTCACAATGTCTCAGAAAAAAAACGGAAGCGAGAAAATAACATTTCGCACTGATCGAAAGGGTAGCGGCAGCGAAAAGCCATTTTCAGCGATTTTTTGGTATATTTTCAAATTACGGGTAGTTGGGTTTTGGGATGCTGCTTTAAAGCAATCCTTTCACTTACTCGTTTAATCCTCTTTTAATGTTGCCCTGCCCTAATCCCACCCGTAACGATAATAAATTGCTTTCCCTTTCATCGATGGACTGCTAATTGCCGCTGCTTTAACCCCAACTTTCAACAGCTTAAGAGCTGATGGAGAGCAGAGTATTCCCTAAGCAGCTTGATTTACTGACGATTCAATGGATAATGTATATACGTGTATATTTCACTTACAGCTACCGCATAGCATTATGGGCGAGGAATTGGCGTTTATCTTTGGTGCGCCTTTGGCTCCCGCCGGTCCCTTTCCCAGCCATAACTATACGATGCAGGAGAAGCTGCTTTCAGAGGCGGTAATGGCATATTGGACGAATTTCGTAAAGACAGGGTGAGTACACTGGTCTTTGAGTGGAAAGTGCATTTTGGTGGTGCGAGTTGAAAGAAAGTGGAAGTGGAGAAGGTGGTGGAGAGGGGAACATCAACACGAAAAGAGTCACAGTGCTGCATGCAAATGCGGACTACGACGGGACTCAGGACTACGGGTCTACGGATGCGATGCGGCTGCGGCTGCGGATGCGGATGCAATGTGTGGGGATATTCATGAGTTTTTGTGGAATGGCTTTGGTGCCCGCCGTGTTGCGGCACGTTTTGCAATCTGCAACGCTTGGACAGTGAAATGAATAGAATTTTTACTGCCACTTTTATTATTATGCCCGCAGTGAAAACATCGGCCATGAGAGCGTTGCATGCAAATATTATTAGTGGTAGTGGTGGCTCCAGGGGGGATCAGCGAAATAAATGGAAATAAAAAGCAGAACTCGAAATCAGAGTTCTGATCGTTAGCCAGGACAGAGGCAGGCCCACAGCCCCCGCCCCATAACCAAGTCATTTAAATGGGGAAAATTAATGCTCGGATTATGCCCATAAAATGGAATTGTTTTTGGCTAATAGAAGAGTGGGTGGTGGTGCCTCATTAGTTGGGGGTTGGATGGGTGAAAATCTATCTAGCTATAATTGGAAATTGATAAACATCCGAATTTCCCACACACATACAGCAATCCAAAGGCGCCATGGAAGGGCATCTTCTTGAATTCGCATGCCCTCGAATGGGATCGCTATGACCTCGACTGGCCGGAGTTTAATAAGCGAGCACAGGCCTATCTCAATATTGGTGAGTAATCCATTCCATTTCACAATGGGAGAGCACATGTATCTGACCTGTACAATTTCCATTACCCCACATGCAGGCATCCCACCAACTGTGGGCTACAAGTACCGACAAATCTACATGAATTTCTGGAACAAAGAGCTGCCCGACGAGCTCAATCAAATTGCAGCATTGCAGGAGCAGCTGCATCCCGGCAATGAGGTGATTACGGGTCACATGAGCAAGTACGGGCCACGGGACAATGGGGCAGAGGATCCAGTGCGTACACTTAAGCTGCTGCTGCAGGAGCCCAGTCTGGCCAACAGTGCGGAATCGACGGAAACGGCAGCAGAGAATATGTACAATGCACCGCCCACCTTTGGGCATGTGATGCACAAGCAGCAGCCACAGCAGACGCAGCAGCAGCAGCAGCAGGAGGAGGATTTGGAGGTAACCTCGGCCACACATGCAATGGAGGATCAACCGGAGACGGTGGCCAAATCGGAGACAACGTTGCAGCTGCTAATTGCATTGATAGCCTTGATTATTGCTCTGAATGTCATCATTTATGGCACGTTCCTGATGCGACAGCGTCGCAAGAGGGCCAAAATGTTGCCGTTTCCAGCGCCCAAGCTGAACGGGAACATCCTCAGCTACGACGGAGCCAACGACGATGAGCTGAAGCGTTGCAGCAAGTCGCGGGATGGGGATGATAGCTACATAATGGACATGGCAAGGAAGTCCAACACTTATGAGGCCATCAAAACGAGCCAGCAGCGGTCGGCCATCAATGGGTATGCGATTCAGCGGCAACTCAGCTGCTCGACGGTGGACACGCACACGAAGGTCTGCGAGTGGATGTCGGGACAGGAGCAGCTGCCCAAATCTGGCAGCTTTGCCACGCCCACTGTGACAACACCCACGGCCGTGCTGGCCGATGGCAGGATGATCATTTGCCAGGACATTGAAGTGGCGGATGCTGCACTGCTGATACCACAGCATATGCACGAGCCGCAGCACTACGAAATGCTGCTGCAGCGACAGCATTCGGCACTCACCGAACCCAGCGAGGATATCCTGCAGCAGCTGCCACTGCATCGCCATGCGCACTCGGATCCAGTGGACATGATCCTGGCCGCCGATGAGCAGGTGACAAGCTTCGTGCATGCCGACGATGTGGACATTAATGTGACGAGTCGCGATGAGAATTGTGGGCTGGCAGTGGTGCCCCTGACGGCTGCCCAACAGCTGGAGCTGCTGCGCCAGCGTAACTATCCCAAGGTGCTGCCCACTGCCCAGGATCTGAGGGGCAGCCGTGGCAGCTACAAGCGGAACTCCTTGCCGCCGCAGAACTTCAGTGCGCCACTGCCACCGCCGCGCACCATTAGCAGCACTTTGGGGCGTCGGCGTAGGGACAGCAGCAACATTACCACATCGCCACTGCAGCTGGCGCAGGATCTGGCCGGGGAGGAGGAGGAGCCCGGGGAGCCGCAGATTACCCAGAATACACTAATCTTCGGTCCCATTGTGCCCAAGTCGCCGGCGACCTCGTTAAAGCGACAGAGACGAGCGCCCGAAGCGACAGCAACGACGACGTCAGCGATGATAGCACTAAGCGGATCCTTCCAATCCTTTGAGTCGGTGCCGCCGGCTCATGAGACCACACCGCCGCAGGGCAGTGAACGTACCGAATGCATTTACTCGATTGAGGCGAGTCCTGAGGCGTGTCCAGGGAACGATGGCACGAGCTGGTCGGCGCCCAATGGCGATTTGTATGCGCAGCCGATGAAATCTCCCTCCAGGACATCGCTCATACCGCGCCTCAGCCAACAGCACCAGCAGCAGCAGCAGCCGGCGCCACATCTTCATCAGGGAGTAGCTACAGAAGCAGAAGGAGGAGAGACAGCAGCTGCAGCAGTGCCTGGAGGAGCATCATCAATGGCCAACGTAACACCACCAACCCGCATACCTCAATTGTTGCAGCGGCAGGCTTCCGGCAAGGATTTGCACACAGCAAACACCGCAAATCCCTTGGCAAGCCAGCAACAACAACAACAACAGCAGCAGCAGCGCACAGACTCCACAATATCATCAGATTCGTCGGCTTCGGCGGCATCATCCACAGCATCAGCCTCCACTTCGGCATCATCGTCAACATCCTCATCCTCATCATCCACGAACACGGTGCGCACCGAATTGCAGCAGCACTGCCAGCAGCCTGGCAAAAGTATTACGACCAATATATAGGAAAAATCAAACACCCAGGAGGAGCAGCGACCAGCCCAGCAGACAGCAGTCAGCAGCCAGCAGCCAAGAAGTTCTTCAATTTAACGCCAGAGAGGGAGAAAGAGAGTGGAGAGACACGAGTTAGAAAGGATGAAGGTCCCCGCTGTGGCCGCATTGCGGCGGACGAGGAGCAGCAATTCCGACAGCTGCCTGCCAAATGCCTGCTGCCCTCTCTACAAAATCTCCAACTCACCGCCTCGCCATTGGGGTCCACGCACACAGGCTGTCGGAATTTTATAGAGCTTGCGTAAATTTAATAATACATTTTGGTATAAAGTTTATCTTTGACTTGGTGGCGACGGCAGCGGCGACGGCAGCGGCAGCGGCAACGGCGGTTAGCAGCTTCAACTGCAGTTTGTGTGCCCTGAAAGGAAAGTTTTCACCCATCGTAAATTAGTTGCGAGAATTGCAGAGAGAAATGTTTGCAGAGAGAAATGTTCTAGTAGCAGATGATGATGCATATCGATATAAGCAGAGAGAAAGCAAAGTCTCATCAAATCAGAGTAACTTTTGAGTGATGAAAGGAAAAGCATCTAAATGGGAAATACGTACATATCTTTGATAGATGGCAAAGTAGATTGGTTTATGTATTGAACTGGAAATATTAAATAAGAAAAGTTGCAGAAATATGTATAATTTATGTATAATTTAGTCCTAATTTTATGCATTACAAATCACAGTCATTATTCGGATGTAAACCAATGAAAAAAGGTATCCACAAATTGTACAGCGTGGGATGCAGCCACCCAGCAAGTATTATAAGTTAAATGTTCTTTCTATAACATAAAATAAGGTTTCTTGCCATAAGATAACACACACACACACAAAACACTCATCGATGAAGGCAATTTGCATATGGCTGATTTTTGCATTTGTTTACCCTGACAACCGACAGAAGCAGAAATTGCCAATAACAATGCCTTGCATTTTGCCACTCCACACTCCACACACCACACACAAAAAGTTGCGTCAACTATTGTTGCCGGCAATTTACCAAACAAAAGCTACTTACGAAGCGGCAATTCTGTTTCGGAAATACACTTCAAGTGGGTGCCTCTAATATTTGAGCAGATGAAGTAGGAATTGATTGCACATCCTGGCCTATGAGTTGACATCCCCTCCCTACATCCTACACTCTTAGCAGCCATTGAAATCTCCCACCTAGCTGCACTCCATAGAAGCTTCAATGAACACCGAACAATTCCAAGTGTATCTATAGCTTCTGCTTGCAAGTCTAAATTTTCGTACACTGCGCTCCTTTTATGTGTAGCTGCCTCTATTCGGAGTATTTTTGCTGCCAATATTCTCTGAGGAGCAGAGCCAAGGCAATTTCGTGGTGCCTGCCAACTTAATTTGCCACAAAATTTCAACAGCAGCGCCACTACTGTAGCACGCTCTCTGGAGCTTCCTGTAGCTCTATGCAGCTCTGTAGTTCTGTTGCTCTGTTGCTCTGGATTCACATCAAAATCAGTTGAAATGTCAACATTTCTATAGCTAAACATATTTCAAATATTTGGCATAGTTGTTAACTCTTTCTCCACTTGGCTGTTTCTGTTTCTGACTCTGCCCCCGCCCTACAGCCATCCCCTGTCAAAGTTGTCGCCAACGCCGCAGAATAGTTGTGCGTTTTGTTGCGCCAAGCTTAGGGCCATATCCTGCAGGATTTACTGCCTCTGACGTTGCCATAGATGAAAGTTTTGTGGACCCAGCTTTTATGCCTTATTCCCTTTGTGGCACATTATTTTTTTGGTTTTGTTTTTTACTCCAGAGATTGAGTTATTGTGTCCTTTATGCAAATTGTTGTGTCTTCAAGTTTTTTCTTGGTTTCTGTTTGTTTTTTGTTGTTGATTCGGTAACATTTTTATTCGCCCTTTACGCAGGTTGTGGCACGGCACAAAACATCGAATGGCAAAGTTTGTCGCGAACTAAAATTGAAAATTCTACAGCCTCGCCCCCACCCGGCAAGAAATGTTTCCCCAGAGTGCAAGCGGGGGCGCCACGAAAGTCGTAATTAAATTGTTTGCCCCATTGGATTGTTTTTACGCTTTCATTTTGGCTCTCTCTCTCTTTGGCCCGGCCCTCTGTAGGTCCTTTTTGTACGAACATTTGTTTGCACACTAATTTTGTTAAGGAATGGGGGACCCTTTGAGCAGCCGTAACATCGCTTAATTATGACAAAAGTCTCTGTCTGGAGCCAACTAATTGAGCAGCATAAGACCCACAATGTACTTTGCATGCGGCGTCTACTCCTAGGGGACTCAGGGTTATTTGTGCGGAATATTGAGCACATATATAAATTGATTGAATGACCTCGATATGAATGGACACCACCCACCCCCCACACATAGCAAAAAATGTCGACATTTGTTTGCACTTCAAAGGCGAAGCCTTACTTTATATGAGATTTCCATGCCCCCAGCTGCCTGCCGCCTGTCTGTCTGTCTGCCCATCAACGAGTGTTTTCCCACTCAAGTCTGGCAATGCTGTTTGTAATTTTCCTCAATTTAAAAATGCCTTGGGGCGTTACACTCTTTGCTCAAGTTCTTTCCTCCCCCTCCACCCTTTATATTTTCTTCTCTTGCGGTGCCTTATGCCACTCGTATCGTTTTGGTGTATTTTCTTTTGTGGCAGTCACTCCGTGCAGTCTGCTGAAAAGTGTATGAAATAGTCCTTAAATTGAATAAACCCAGAGATAACTTTTGGGGCAAGTTATAAAGTGCTAAATGGGAAGTTTGTTAGCTTGATATGCCATGTAATGGAATTTGCCCAATCCACACCATTCACCACTTTGATATAAGTGAAAATTCTTGAATGAAAAGCAAACGATGGCAATTGAAAAGACAAGAAATCTGTTTTGCTGTTTTCAGGGCAATCCACGAGGACATGGCTAATGCCGAAACCTTAATCACTTCACCGCAGGGCAAAAACACTTATACACCATTAAATATGTAGCATTCGAATCAATTTGGTAGTTATCCACTGGTCTGAATAATTCATAAACTACTACAGACATACATACTCTCGGTACTTGCACAAATAGTTTGGACCCAACAAATCAAAAGCCACAGCCACAGCAAAAACCAAAACAAAAATCAAGAAAACTAAACTACAAGTACACAAGAGGAAATTCCCAAAAGCAGCTGCACAACACACAGTCCTTGCTGGCTCCTCTGAATATCTACGTAAATTTTGCTGACAACCCACAAATTAGAGTAACTCAAGAGTATATTAAAGTCAAATATGCAGAGGGCTGTGCTATGGAACTTCCATAGCCCAACCCCGAATGTAAGAAGAGACAAGTACCCCTTCTCGTGCTGCTACCAGAACACTGAAACACTGAGACTGGCAACAATTCATGCATTAATATGTAACGTTCTGGTCTCTTGATTTGATTTACTGTTTGGGGACTGTTTTGTAGGGCAAGCAAATGGCACAAAAACAAATGAAAACTTATGACAGCAAAAACCCAATAGAAACCAAAAACAAAAACAAATAAAATATCTTAAAACCATAATTTAAATTGGATAATTTTTGTAAATAATAAAACTTTTGTATAATTAAAGCAAATTGACAATGACAGGCAACCCGTTCCCCCATTGTTTTCATTGTTAATTAAGCAGCTTAAATGCATCATCACTAATTAATGTACTTAATAATTAGTATTATACATACGTTTATTTATACATTTTTGCGCAACACAAAGAATGGATTCACTTGGGTCTTCAATAGCCTTAAACAATAAAACTGGTTAAACATTCCACAAACCAAACAGAGATGAGAGAACAGAATCAACAAATACATACATATGTACATATGTATGTATACAAATTATGTTTCGTTATTTTTAGCCCCTTTGACGTTTGTTTGACTTTTAAATGAAAATTTTAATAATTTAATAGGTGCCAAACGGAAAAAAAAACAGCACACACAATGGACACACACACAGCAAAGTGTAAATAATTTATAATCCAAACAATTATTGTAGCAATGTAACATTTCACAGAATAAAAAAAAAGGAAAAAGGAGAACTTTTGAACAAACAAAATGAGTGCGTGTGCGTGTGGGGCGAAAAGTTAAATAAATGTGTGGGGCTTACATATGTATGTGACTGGCGGTTAAGGGTTTAACTTAACTCTCTTTGACCCTTTTCATTGGGTCTGTTTCGCCACCCGCTGAGAGATGCTTGTTAATTATAGTTGGGATTACATTTAATGAGCTTTTGACCAAAACAAAATATTCCCGCTGTCCAATTACAGCTAAAAATTTCATTTGATTTTATACAGAAATTTTCATAAAATTGTATTCAAACAAAAATATCAATTTCATGGCTGGACCCAAAATGCAATATTCTGCACAAAAACAAAAATGCTTAATTAATTGCATTTTGGGAGACTAGACACAGCCCAAAAACAAGTGGAAGAACAACAAATGTCATTAGGGACATCAACTGCATAAACGGATTTGTTTGGTTGATAATTTTCGCGACTGCCTGCGAGAATTAAATGTAATTTTGCGGTGTAGCCCCACGCGGTGTGGCGCGTTAAATGCAAATTATTCGCATCGAAACCTCAATGAATATAAATTCGAAAATGAACAGCAATCGCACCTCGAAAAATTGAACAATGGTTTCTGTATAATAAAATAAATATTTAATTAAATATATTTGATTTTGTGTGCATGTGGTGCGGTGCGCCCTGGCCCTAAGGTTTTTTTTTTCTCTCTATATATTTGTATAATATTATTATTCTGCTGCATTGTTTATTTGTTTGTTTTTGCGGGCGAGAGTTCAATGGGCCATTCAATTTTAACGACATAAAAGCCATAAAATAATATGCAGAAAATTGATACAAGCTGCAGATTATTCTCTATGCAAATTATGCAGAATATTCTGTCTTGCTGTTAGTTACATTTCAAATCAAATGGTTGAAAAGTGAAAGTGTTTAAAGTGTTGAGGCAAAATCCAGTCATTTATGTAAATAATTTTCAATTTGAAGAACATTTTTCAGCACAGAATTCGTGCAGTAAATGCTCTACATAAGATTTGGCAAAACCAGATTTAAATGGCAAAACATTTTGTTGCATATATTTTTCAGCAGATTTTCCATCGTTTTGTGGCTGCAGCAACACATTGCCAGGGAGTTAGACATGTAAACAAGCAACCCATTTGCATTTACATTTTTCATAGTTTCTGTTTCTTTTATTAAATTTATAAATTTATACCTCTCCGGCCATGGTGCTGGTGCTTGTGCTGGTGCTGGTCCTGCTGCTGGTACTCGGCACGAACACGCTTCTCGCAGAGCCCTCCTCACACGTATGAGATTTATGGCAAAGCGCATTTTATTTATATATATTTTATGACTTTTGTTGTTTTCATGCTACTCGTACTGCTACTATTTTTTTGCTCTTTCGCTTTCTCTCTCATGGCTTTCTGCCCGCAAACATTTCCATCATAAATATTTTTTCCCCTAAGAAAACCGAAAGGAAAACTACAATTACGAGCAAATAGGGAAACGGCGGGGGGGGGGGGGCGGTAAAATGTGCGAGAAAAGATCTTCTAAAAGTAAATAAAAGTGTGGAAAAGTGCAAGAAACTTTGTAGAACGTGACCTGCACGAGAAGCAGTCAGGCGTTGCCATTGAGCTTTGCCCCCAGGAACCACAGCTTCACCCCAGCCCCCAGCCGCCGCGCCCGCCACCACTCTTTGAGTAGCAATTAACGCCCATGATATTGCCGTTCGGTTGCATGTGGCAGCATGTGGCCCGCCCGGCCCGGTCTGGGGTGTTAATGCGGCAAGTCACTCGAATTGGCAGTCGACTGACTTTTTATTGTAGCATACTTTCCAGGGCCTTGCCGCCTTTCCGTCGTCTTTCCTTAACGTTTAATTTGCTTATTACCAAGTTTTTGCACAGACAATGTGCCGTCGCCACAGCCATCGCCATCGCCATCGCTGCTCCACTTTCATTCAAGTTTGTTGCAATTTGCAATTTGGGTCGTTGTCTGGCCCACGCTTCCCAGTCAGTCCACCCAGCCTGCCGCCACACATTTGTCGCTAATTTGGCGAGTAAAGTCAGCAGCCTTCCGCCGTCGCCCCATTGTAATTGTTTGGCACCAATTGTTTTAAATGCTCGACGAGCGTTCCACAAATTGTTTCCCAGGCGTCACCACCACGTGCGTGCGGCACAGACAGCGCGCTGAGTGCACTTTGCTACACTCTCCGACTGACTGTCTCGAATATTCGATTGGCATCGAGTTATGAAAGTTTAATTGAAGCAAACACAAAGCAAACAAACACACACACACACACAGATACTTTTGAGTATTTGCGTTGACTTTTGTAATATTTTCTTTAATTTGCAAATATTTATTTGAGCTG
Source organism: Drosophila subsilvestris (assembly GCA_035043285.1). Taxonomy (NCBI): domain Eukaryota; kingdom Metazoa; phylum Arthropoda; class Insecta; order Diptera; family Drosophilidae; genus Drosophila; species Drosophila subsilvestris. The sequence continues at coordinate 3,845,221 of JAWNNB010002044.1, read as the reverse complement.
CCACAACTTGTGTCTGTGTGTATGTTGCATAGTGTTGCTGTTGCCTTTGCAGTGGCACGCAGCAAGAAATAGCAAAAATGTTTTTATTATAAACAAAGAGCATGAGTTGGTGGCTGTGTGTGTGTGTGTGTGTGTGGTGTTGGGTTGAACTTTTGCCGTTTTCAAGTCGAAATCGATGCGCATCAATATTCAATATGTTGCTTTTACTCGCGCCACGCCTCAAATGAAGAAAAGGGGGGGTTAAAAGCAGCCACAAGGAGTGGCAGGAACAGCAGCAGCATCGGCAGCAGCATCAGTGGGAGCAAGAATATCCATGAAAGAGGGAGCAATGGAGGGCTGGATGGAGAGCAGCAGCAGCAGTAGCGGTAGCAAACCCAATCATGCAACGCAACCAACGCCATCTGATGTTTGCTTTACGTAATGGAATTGTGCGGTGAATGCCGCGTGCCACATATTCGCCTTGTCTTGCGCCCTATACTCTGCCGCCCACACGCTCTTTGTGACTTTTCACCGTGTCTGTGGCTGTGTCTGTTTCTGTGAATTTTCCTTGCCATATGGCTCTGTGTGTGTGTGTGTGTGTGTGTGTTGAATCCCCACCCAAGGACTTTGCCTTTCAATTGCTTGCTACCCGATCCACCGCTGTCTCCTTGCCTTGCCTTTCCTTGCCGTTTTGCGTGGGCGATTGTCAACAATCTTTGGGCGTTGCAATTTACTTTCGATTATTTTAATTAAATAAAAATATGCACATGAGTGAGGAAATTAATGGAAACTGCATTGACATAAGCTGATTATAATTTGAGCAGCTGCTCCACACAGAGCACAGAGCCAGGACAGTTCGCATTGGTGGAGGCACGCAGCCCTGAGCGAATGCTTCACTCTAATTTCATTCCATTTAGAAACCATTTCACTGCAAAGTCGATTAACAGCAGAAATTTCCAATTACCCAAGCATTTTAATCAGAAATTGAATGCGGTTCGAGACTTTGGTTTTGCGAGAGTTTGTTTTATATTGAATCACTTTAGCAGAATGCTCTGTGCATGCCGCTCTCTCTCCCTCTCTCTCTCTCTCCCTTCCTCACTGTCTGTTGTGCAACAAAGGAAAACACGTGCTCGTATTAGCTACCAGCTAAGTGCTGTTATTCTACAGTTTTACACCACAATTACCAGCTACCACGCACACACACACACAGACACCCACACACCCACACTCACACCCACTGGGGGAACGTGTCAAAATCGACACCCAGCACATGGCTCCATGCTCCTGCGACCCCGATAAGCCATCGTACCTCGTAACTCGTCCACACCGCGACGGATCACACCCACACTACGTGCCTCCAGGCTACCCATGGCTACGTGTCGAATTCCAAATAGCAGCGCCAGTCATAACTGTAAGACAATGTCTGCATGTGATGTGATGACGTGAACGTTGTCACGCAGTCGTTTCGGTTAGGGTGGTGGTGTGGGGTGCTTCGCTCTAAGGTTCTACGGAATGAGATTCCAACCAAATCTAAGGCGGAGGTGTAGGCAAAGGCGGTGGGTGGAGGGTGGAGGGTGGAGGCTGAACGTGAAGGTGATGCAAAGCGTTCGCTAGTTAGTATGTCATGTGCATGTTGTTGTCATGGCATATTTCGTTCAAGACTTACCTTCTGTTTTGCACTTGCAAACAGTTTTAGGGGATTTTATGTGAGGTATACCCTTTTAAGGATGAGATGTTGAGATGTTTCCAAGGCACTAAAGTAGCAGATTTCGAGCCTTAAATGAGCATATAAAAAGGCCATCTATTCGCTGTTGAAATGCAATCGTTGGAAGCTGAAAACAATCCGCCCCCAAGTACATACCTCTTTGATGTTCCATATTTCTGTTTAAAATTTTCAATTGAAATAATCCCACAGCCAGTGTATCTTTGTCTTCGGCTACTTCAAGTAGATTACTGTGTTCAGCTCTCTGTTGTTGTTTTTTTTTTTTGGCATAGCCTTGCAGAAAACTTCTGCCTGCCGTCGTAATCATATCAGGGCTACATACTGGCAGCTCCTCTGGCATCTTCAGGCAAGTGTTTTCTCGTGTTTAGCAGAAGCGCTACAGAACATTGCCTGGCCTGGCCTGTCCTGCCCTGCCCTGGCCTTGGGTATGAAGAGCCGAACCACTCTCGGTTGTTGTTTTGCTTGTATCCATCCCACTTGGCCTTGTCTGCAGGCCGTATACAAGCAAAGCAAAGCAAAGGATTATGAAAACAATTTAACATGCAAAAAACATTTGCCAAAATGAAAACGCAAAATTGAATTTCAAATAATCTGCAAACCGCTTTAGAGCTAATCGTTATGACTCAAGCACCTTAACCACGGGACCAATTAGTGAAAGAAAATCGAAATAATTGAAAGCTTCAAAGGGGGTTTTGCCAACCAACCAACCAACCAACCAACCAACCAACCAGCCATCCAGCCATCCAGCCATCCATCCATCCATTTATCTATCAATCTGTTTGTAGCGAGAGTTTTTCCCCCATGTTGCAGAATTTCTTTCTGTGTTAATAAAGTGACGACAGATTGTGGAACATGTGTCAGTCACACACACAGACACACACACACACAGTTGCTGATACGAGTACAGACACCATTTTGTTGTCAATTATTTTTGCCGCCAGCAGTCAACATGTTTTGAATTGTACGTAGTCTGCCACGCCACCCACATAAACCAGAAACGACTGAGCGAACGAACAGGAACCCTCCTCCTTCTCTTGTGTCAACCTTTGACACACTTGCAGTTGTTGTGTGGCTCAGGATGACTTCGAACTCCTCTGAGAGCAGCACACAGATCCCCCCGATGCTGGCATAATGAACACAACTGGCGCCATCAGCACAGAGCGAAGCGGGTGAGGACGCTGCATGTTAATTGCCAAAAATAAAATAAAGCCAGAAGCGACAACAATTCCGGAACGGAATGGAATGGATGCGTCGACTCTTTTTTAAATTTGTTTTTGTTTCACTTTGGCACAAAAGTATTTTAATTGCTTCGAGCAGTCAGTCGCTGGCGGTTAAGGGGAAGGAAAAGCAAATAAAGCAAACGACTGAATTGAATGTTCGTTTTCGTATTTGTATAAATAAATTGGGAGGGGAATTTCCTACAAATGGAATTTGTAAACACACGAAATTAGTGAGTGAGCCGGGATTATAGAGTTGCCAGCCACACATGCAGCAGTGTTGGTTAGCACTGTTTGAAACCAGAGTTGTTTCTGCCCCCCACATTTGCATTTGCCTTCAAATTTCCACAGAAATTTTGCATTTGCCTTCAAATTTCCACAGACATTTAGCAATCAAACTAAAGGAAGGAAGAAAGGAAACTTTTCTAGTCTCTGAGATGTCAACGGAAGAAAAAGCAGAGGCCGCTCCTACCGCTGAGCCTGACGTTAATTTGAGCCGTGGACCAAGTTCCATCAAAGCACAAAGGAAGCCCGGTGGCAGCAATGATAGCAGCAGCAACAGCAGCAACAGCAGCAGCAGCAGCAGTAGTGGCGGCGGCGGCGACATGGCATCCTCCAAAGAGCACATCAAAAGGAAGGAAGACGACGCAAAGCCCAAGAAGCTGTTGACTGATCCACGCTTTCGCATACGACCGCTGCAGCAGGTGGTTTCCGCCTGCACGGGTGCCATGGTCACGGCGCTCTTTATGACGCCGCTGGACGTCATCAAGACGCGCATGCAGACGCAGCAGTCGCCCACGGGCAAGTGTTTCTTCTACTGCAACGGCCTGATGGATCACCTGCTGCCCTACCGTCCCGATGGGCCGCAGCAGCCGCCAAAGCCGCTGTTCACCAACTCCTTTGACGCGCTCTTCAAGATCAGTCGGAATGAGGGGCTTAGTGCGCTGTGGTCGGGCCTGGGACCCACGCTGGTATCGGCCCTGCCCTCGACCATCATCTACTTTGTGGCCTACGAGCAGTTCAAGGCCAGGTATATCCACATCTATGAGCAGTACTTCAAGGAGCCGACCAGCGAACTGGAAACGATGTCCTCCTACAAGCCGGGCGAACTGCCCTTGCCTGTGCTGGTGCCCATGCTCTCTGGTGTGACGGCGAGGATCTGTGCCGTGACTGTGGTCAGTCCCATTGAGCTGGTGCGCACCAAGATGCAGGCCAAGCCTATGAGCTATGCCCAGATGTTGGGCTTCGTACGGAATGTGCTGGCACTGCAGGGCTTCTGGGGACTGTGGCGCGGTCTGCCACCCACAATACTCAGAGATGTGCCCTTCTCGGGCATCTATTGGCCCATTTACGAGCACACGAAGCGTCGTTTCGGCAGCAGCACTCAGCCCTCCTTTGCCCTGAGCTTTGTGTCGGGTGTGCTGGCGGGCTCGGTGGCTGCGCTGGTCACCACGCCCTTCGATGTGGTGAAGACCCACGAACAGATCGAGTTTGGGGAGCGTGTTATCTTCACGGATTCCCCCACAAAGGATCTGCACAAGCGATCCACCTTCAGCTGGCTGATCTCCATCTATCGCACGCAGGGCTTGCCCGGTCTCTTCGCCGGCTACGGGCCCAGGCTGTTCAAGGTGGCGCCTGCCTGTGCCATCATGATATCCACGTTCGAGTACAGCAAGTCCTTCTTCTTCTACTACAATATGCGGCAGCACAACGAGGCGCTGCTGCTGCAGAACCCCACAGCCAAGCTAGTGGAGGAGGACGACATTGAGTAGGAGTAGGGGTAGGGGAGAGTTGTCGTCGTCTCCATGGCAGTGGGCTTCCCCAATCCCCTTTGTAAATAAACGGCGCATATTTTATGTAAACCCAATACCAGGGCGGAATTCAATATCCCAATTAAGTTGCGTGACGCTTAACGTGTTACGTCAATCAGTCGTGGCAGAGGGGGAGGGCGGAGGAAAATCAATTTGCATTTTCACAGCCTAAAGACTCGCAGATCCTTTGGCCTGTTGCTTTCTGCTGCTTCCTGCTGCTGCTGATTCTCCTTCGTTGACTTTTAATGGGAATATTCATTCATTTGCATTAACTGCAATTTAAGCGAGTGTTAAGGAAATTAAATGAAATTCCCCAAAGAACGAGTGCGAAGCAGAAACAAAGTTGAATGAATCCCTAGAAAATTGAAAACCTTTTTTCCCACACACATCTCGAGCCGTCGCTTTTGCGCCTCCTTCAAATGCATTTTCCACTTCAAGTTTTTCCCTTAGCTATAATCGAATCGCGTAACACTTTGTGTGTGTGTGTGTGTGTGTGTGTGTGCGAGGCATTCAATTGTTTGCCCGGTCACGTTTCGCTACAGTTTTGCACCCCCACTGCACTTTGCAATGCTTCACTGAGTGACCGAAAAATTCGCGTAAATTTCTATGATTGAGTGGAAAGTGCGCGCTATATTTATAAATCACCAGCAAATCGAGAAATAGTATCGAAACTAAGCAGCAGTAATTAAGGGGTATTTTTTTGTTTGACCCCAAACCACAGGAAAAGTTAATTGCATTTCCGCCCCGAAAGCAATTTCCCAAATAATTCGCCAAACAAAAAAATTGTCCAAGCGAATATTTCATAGCATTGTTTCATTATTCTCTTTTGTTTTTATTAAAGAGCAAACATAGAAAGAGGAGAGAGCCAAGCACAAAATACCAAAACAGGCTGCCCCAAAAAAAAAAACGCAAAAAAAGAATAAGAAAAATATATATTTTGTTATTTCCTGCTTCATGCAACAACAACAACAAAAAAGATGAGGAATGTGGGCACAGCCAGTGATGAGTGCGGGACACGCTGGACACGCTGACTTTCACAGTGATTGAAAGTGGGTAACAGTGGGTACTAGAATATATATATTTATATTGAATATTTGTGCAGCTTTTATCATAGAGAACTAGCAATGAAAGTGCGTGGCCAGTTCTGTGGCTGTCTGTTTAATTAATTCAATGCCCAAGGCACAGATCCCCACCACTCTCTCTCTCTCTCTATCTTTTGTCTGCCATAATTCATCATATGTTCATTTCCGATTCAGAGCAGTATTATTGCCCGAATCATTTCGCGAAAATTATTTTTTAATGGCTTCCCCATTGAGCAATTCACAAAAAGCATACTAATTTCGTGGCAACTTTTTCGTTGCAGTTGTTTGCCATGAAAATCACATTATTATTATTATTAATATTAAAAAATACTTTAATATCCGCCTGGAGCTACCACAAGCAGTGTAAAAGATGCCGGCTCCGGGGTGGTGGGGGTTGGGCAGCCTTTAATGTTTAACATTTTATTTCCCCTCTTTCTCCTTTTGTATTTCCTTTATTGGTATTCTTCTTGTTGTTATTCTCTTGTTCTCTGCAGCTCAACGAAAATTGCCAATAAAGAGAATTAAAATATGCTTTCATAAAAATAATTGAAATTAAATTTAAGTGAATATCTCATTGGTGTTTTTCTGCCCCGGTGTGCATGGGGAAATTTTTCACTTAACCATACACACACACACACAAGGATCTACCTCGCCACAGTCCTTTTTCTCATTGTTTTTTCCCTTTTGCTTCCAGTTACTTTACCCCATTGTTGTTGTTTTTGTTGCTGTTGCTGTAGCTGGGGGGTTCCTGGTATCGGTTAAGTGGGCGTGGCACTTGTCTATATATTTTCTGCAGGCTGTTGCTTGCCTCTTGCTGTATTTTTTTGTTGTCAGCATCAAAAATATTTTCCCCTGCCAGCAAACAGAAGAAAAAGAAGAAAAAAGTGTAGAAAAAACAGACAGGAAAAAAGCTGTTGATAGGAAGAGACTGTCCGTCCGTTCGTCCATCCTTCTTGGTTGTCCTTCAGCTGTCCCTCGGCCATCGTTCAACATTGGGCCCGTTGTCAGTCGAGCGCCCACTCAGGATCCAGAAACAGCAGCAGCCCGCTCCCCCCGTTGTATTGTATTTGCATTTAATTGTGGCATTAAAAATACACGAGAATACAACCGAATACTCGTACAGCAGCAGCAGCAGCAATGGCAGCAGCAGCAGGAGGGCCGGGTCGGGATCTTTATTTATGGCCCATGGTCTATCTCATTCTGGCCATGTTCTTTTTTCTGATACGCTTCAGCCACTGGACATTGTGTGGGCGTGGCCGTGCGAATGGATATTCAATTTATACACAAACTGTGTGGAGCAGCAGCAGCAGGGGGGAGGGGCAAAATGATTTAAGATTGGATTATTGGGTGACAAAGTGTGAAGATATTAAGGCATAGACTCGCTTCGAGTCTCTGCCCGATTGACAACTAATGAACTGTTAACTGACTAATCAAATCAAAGCGTCTAAGCAGCTGGAAATAGTCCTTGCTGCTTGCCCCTTGGGCCCTTTGGCTTTAAGACACACTAAATATATGTCTCAGCCGGTTAGCCGTTTTTCTTTTGACCAACCCACGCGCAGCAGTTGCCCCTTTGGCATCAACTGCATTCCCCATTTGAAGTTTTCCCCCAACTATTTGCTTAATTGTTTAATTTTATGCGCAGAGTTTTGGCTAGCTGAAACTTTATTAAAACGCGCGCGCAATTCTATGACTTTGAATGGGAAACCAACCGGAAAGCCTTCCAGGCTTCAGTTAGTTAACATTTCCCACGAATTATTCTATTTTCCATTTTCAGTTTCGCCGTTTTTTCTTTTGTTTCTTGGCCAAACATCCGTTTTGGGCAGCGTCCGTCCCAGAGTCCCTCTTCTTGAAGGCTTCTAATTGTTGGCACTTCCATTTGCAGTGCATGAAAAAGGAAACAATTTCCACGCGCCTCGCCTTGCGTCTGACCTTGCCTCATCACCACACCCGCCCCCAACCTCTTGCGAGTGTTTAATTAATTTCTAGAAAAGAGCCAAATAAATGGCAGAAGGTGCCCTGCCCTTCCCTGCCCTACCCCATTCTCCTCTTCGAGAGTCAACACTCTGCAGAGTACAAAAATGAAATAATGGTGGAGCGGACCAGCCCACGTCTATTTAAAAATGAGGCCAAATTTTTCACACTTCATGGCCATGCATCACAGGAATCCATCCAGCTCATTCCTTAGATGTTCAGGCGAAAGGAGCGCCGTGGACGGGGTGCTGCTACCAGCATCTTTAAAGGTCGAAAGAAACAAAAAATTCTATTTTTTTAATTAGCGAACCCTTTTGCATGGGGCTGGGTAGGGTGCCTGGTGGTGTTTGCACTGTACCTGTCCCTGGGAACACGCAGGATTTTTAATTAAAAAATACAGGCAAAATTGACAGGATGAAAAAATAATGTTTACCCTGTTTGCCAGCGTTGGTTGGTTGTGTCGGCGCGTTGGCGTTTGCTTTACTCGTTTCAACGGGGATTTCTTTTTGCCACTTGATTATTCAGATTTCACATGCTGCAAACGGTTAATTGTAATCATTGTGGGGCATTTTCCGCACTGACCGCTTTTCCAAAAATCTAATTGCGGTTAATTTGGCTCTTTATAAATGCAGGCAGGCAGGCAGGCAGGCCTTTTGCCCCTCGTTTACTCTCTCTGCTAAGACCACAAGTTATGCGTGTAATTTTCTTCTTTCTTGGTCTTTTTTTTTCTAGCAATTTTCCCTTTTTTTCGTGTTGTTTTCCTTTCTTTGGGCCGACTAAATTATTTAAGCGATAATGGGGCGTAAAAGTCATAACTTTAGGGGGGTCTCTCAAGCAGCGACCGGCGACTGGGGGTCTGCCACTGTCAAGTGCATTAAACATGAGCCAAGAGCTCTCTCGCTCTCTCTCTCTCTCTGTTCATTGTTCATTTTGAGGGCCAGTGGTAATTTGCTTAGCCATTTGTTGTAGAACAGAACAGAATGCTTTACCCATTTCCCTATTTTGCGCCATTTCAATTGTAATTTATGGTAATCGCTTCTCTTAATAACAAACCAATTAGAAACTTTGCCATAATTTAATCTGATTTTTGTATTTTCTAAAGGTTTTGGCCCCCGACAAACTTGTCCTTCCATCTCGAGTGTTTCTGCTAGAAAGAAAAGAAAAAACTTAACGATTTTTCCCTTTTTCATTTTTTTTGTTCCTCTTTTAGTTGTTGCTGTTGCTGCTGCTTGTCTTACTTTACGCTACGTCTGCTTCGTTTATGAATAATTCATGAGGTAACTTTATAAAAATAACGCACAAATGGCACTAAAACAACCTGAAAGCGAAGTCTGACGGTCTATGCCGATCTTTGTGCAGAATTTTAAATGCCCTAAAAGTGTCCTAGGTGCGAGTGGAATGAATTGAATTGTAATGCCAAGTCATCTGCTGTGTATATTGGGGCAATGTTGGGAATTTCTTTCTCTAATACTACATGACAAATTACCATAAAGTGTAGCCAAACTAATGTGCCATGTCCTGCCCTTCCCTTTTCTTCGTTAGCATTACAACTATTAAGAAATTTTCCAACAAAGTACTTTGTCTCACTCTCTCTCTCGCTCTCATCAACCTGAGATGTTGATGTTAAACATTTTCTAGTTGCGTGTGTATCGTTTATTATGAACACAAAAAATATGTATGTACATACATATGTATACTCGTATTTGAACAAGACAAAGACTATACTGTAAACTGACAGCCAGCGGGCATGTGAGGGCAGGTCATGGGTAAGCAAATCTGAAAGCAGCTTAAAGCTTTAAATAATGTAATAAATTATTAAATTTATTTAAGAGTGAGAAACAAAAGAAAACTTTTGCCATGGAAATTGGCAGAAATGTTCGTCGTCTGGCAAATCGTTTAAGTGCAATTTGCATATTCAACAGATTTTTCAACAGAAAACCAGCAACCAGGGTCCTAGCATATCATATCCTATCATATCATATCAGGAACAGAGTGGAGTTGGCGTGTGTTTGGAGGGCACAGGCACAACAAACTTTTGAGAGTCACCTTTTGGGTTTTTTTTTTGTGTTTGCTCATCAAAAACTTTGCTGCGGTTTGGCAGTGTCTGTTTAATTTGCATAAAAGACTGGTGTGTGGGGATGTGGAGAGAATTGTTAAATTTTTATTTTGCTAACATCACCTCATATGCAAATGAGTCTGACAGGAAGCGGAGAGAGAGGTTGGACTTCCTTTATGAACCGAACAAGTTGCTTCATTATGTCAGAATGCGGAAATTAATCAAATTAAGATCAGAGAATGCTGATTCCCATTAGAATAATGCATAAACTTTGGCTTGCTCGTTTTGGTCCACAATCTAATTGTGGTAATTGAATAATAAATCTATCAAATGATTTCCCATTTTCACATTTTCACAACACTGAAGTCGAAGCTTTTCGTGGAATCAAAATGATGAAGATTCCACCCCCAACACAACCCATATCTAATTAGATGAAATTGTATAATCTGCCAAAAATGCGGTAAGCTGATTATAATTCATGATAATAACCAGCATCAGCATTGCTCAAAGTCGGTGCATAATTATGTAAGCGGCTTTGAAAAAGTATTTCATTGTCATTGTTGTAAGTTAAATACGTCAGTAAGCTGATATTAATTTCGCTTGCTCATTTTAATTGCAACTTCCGTACACATGCCACATACGCGGTAGAGGGTGCACGCTCGCGCTCCCGTCTCTGGTTCTGGTTCTGTGTTTTGTGGCTTAATCTCATATCGTTTACCTTGACAACAGGGAACATGGGTACATCACCACCAACACACACACACACACACACACACACACACACACACACACCAAAGACGAAGGTGACTGGGAGACAACATGATGACGCTGATGGGCAATGACAGGGAACGGCGACACCAGCCATGGCCATGGACATGGACATGGCTCTGGCAATGGCAGGCAATGTCTGCTGACAGTCAGCTTTCGGAGCCATGCCACGGAACTGGAACTGGAACCGGACCCGAAACCCCACCAATGTACTGACATCAACAGGCAATGGAGAGCAACGGTGAAAGAGAGAGACAGTGAGAAAGAGCTCTGGCATCAGGGCCGGAGGAGTCAGTCTGTCTCATAAAATATGTTGAGCACTGCACAGCGTGTCAGAGCAGTAGGTAGCTTATTGTCGTTTATTTTTAAGCATATTTCCCAGCTAGGTTTTAGTTACATTCTTCGCTATAAATAATACATTTCAACGGATTCAAGTTAAAATTACAATTCAGAATGGCAAGTACTCCTGGCCGGGGGCAAAACTTGCCGTACACTCGCACCCTCTAATATTTTGTTGCAGCCCTTGTAATTTAGTTTGCAGTGTTTTTTTTTTTTTGCACGAGTGCTAAGGCAGAGTGGAGCTTGGAACTACGACTAATGACTTGGAATTTGTTGCCCGCCAGCCAAATGAGCATGTGTGTGCCCTGCACTGTCCCTCTGTGCAGATGTTGTCGCCATTAACGCCTCGCACAGGCCAAAAAATAGAGCAAAAAGTGCAACTTAAGTGCAACAGAAGCGTAAAAATCATTAAACTTCAGCTGCTGCTGCTGCTGCTGCTGCTGGACCCGCACACATACAGAGAGAAAATGAGAGAGACTACCACAGAGACAAGCTAACTGACAGAAACAGAGACAGAGAAAGAGACAGCGAAGAGAGACGACTCGCAGCTGTATCCTTTTTGCATGCCGTCCAACATCACGTATGAGTTATGCAGATAAATTTCATGCCACATCACTCATACGAACCATCAGCTTTAATTACATCAAATGCACACGAGGCACAATTTAATGCGAAAATGTTGTAAATTCATAATAAAAGTCAAAGGCTTTTGGGCAAAATGTATTTCCATATTTATATATGTTATTGAAACAAAAGAAATAGGGCGAGATGACTGCCAATTATAGTCATTCATCTTTCTTACCATATGTCGGTAATTTATTTACAAACTCTCCAAGGGCATTGCGTATCGAGTTCCACATTCCACCAAACCAATCTTTGATGGGAGTGTCCTTGGGAGGTTTTTCGGCTTCTTTCAAAAGCTCCAGCACCATTTTCTCCAGCTCTTGTTCTTGGCAATCTGTGAGAGGGATTTTCAGTCTTTAAAAAGGAATACTGCTGCTTGTCCACTTACCACTTGGCGATGCAGCTGTACAATTGGAAATATAGTTAACTTGAGTCAGTGACTGCAACGAGGTGGGATATGTGGTGTAAGTTTAATATTCATTAATCATATATTAAAATTCGCTTACTGTAGAGATCTTGCTTCCTGCTATTATTTGCGATTCCTCCGGAAAAGAAAACCCGGCAGACACAATCGAAAAAATGCTTGCTGCAAGTAGAAATGGTCTCGTCGTCATCTTGAAAACTCTGTTGGAACTAAGCCAAGAAGCTGAAGCAATTAAAAAATTTAAACAAGTCTCAACTTTACGTAGATCTCATTATTTCCACTTTAATTCATTGGTTCAGCTGTGCCACAATTTCCACGCTTTTGCACACAAAAGAAGAAGCGACCATAATCATGGCCATAAAAGGGGCAAACCGCAAGGCCAACTCGTTTGTTTGTTGCACAATGCCCCCTTAATGAACAACGGAAATTGCTGGCCACTAAAGTGCAGTCCCCACTAAAATCGCATAAAAATAAATCAAATGAGCAGCCACTTAAAAAGGGGTGGAATAGGCTAGCCCTTTTTTTACAAACCCTCCACCATACTTCAGCGAGCGGAAACACTTTTGAACAAAGTAACAAAGCCTTCATTTCCGTTGGGTGTTAACTCACTCTCTCTCTCTCTCTATCTCTCTGTGTTGTGTTGCCGTATATCCCCGATTTATTTGTAGGGTAGTGTGTGAACGAACACAAAGAGCAACAAGCAGTGACACATGCAATTGCAAATTTCATTTGTTGTGGCACTTTTCATAACGTGCCTAAGAGCAGGGCCATGCCACAGCACCCCATTGTGCAACGCTTCTGACATTTCTGCTGCTGTTGTCAGACACCATATAGATACAGATACAGACAGAGACACAGTTGCAGGATACAGAAGCCTCGCACATTTGTGCTGACTGATAAATAAAGATGCAATTGACTTGAAATCGTGGCCGCATTTATTGTACAATGAGTGAAGGATGCGCTGATATGGAAAATGAAATGCTAGAGATGGCAATGTGAATAAAATGATTTAAATGGCTGGATTATCTGCTACAGAGGGGAAGTAAACGGGATGTATGCATCGCCTACAGTAATCTTTTTACGGAAGGTAATGAATTTCTGACTATTTATTACTTCAATATCCAATATTCCATTGATATCCCTTCCCTGCGGCAATCTCTCGATTGTTAATGTCCAAGGACACACGTTTTTTTATTAATTGATGCGATATCCATTACGATACTTCTCCATATCACGATGTCATCTCTGAATCTCTCTTCCGTCTCTCGGGTCCATGGGCCCCGTGTTTCATTGTTGCCTTTTCACACACGCTTTATTTATTTATTTATATTTTTTCCTCTTTGCCGCTCGTCTCTTTTCAGTGACTCTCCGCACCACCCCCCACCACAGAGTTCTCGCCCCACCCCTCTCGTTCAAACCGTAAGCTGTATTCATTTTTTGTTTATCAATATTTGCTTTTGTATTGATATGAAAAAAGAGAGGAAACTTTTATTAATGACCAATATGCGCAGATTTCCTTTCGCAGCCTGTTATTTAGTTCACTCTCAACGGGGATTTTTCCGTATATTTTTGCCCTTTTCGAAAATGATTCAATGTAAATTTTCATTTTAAAAGCTTTTTTCATGCCTTTAAGTGCGTGTCTGTCCGCTGCGTGTTTTTTAGGTGTGTATAAAAATATTGTTGCACAGTGACATTGAAAGGCTGTCAAATATGTATATGCATTGTATATATTTTCACGATTTTTTATCGCGCGCTCTCTCTTTCTCTTTTTTTTATCGCGCGCTCTCTCTCGATTGTTCGGCATATTATGCATTGTCCAATTTGGCATTAATTTAAATGATTTATTTTGTTTCATTCCATTTTACGGATATGTTGCCAGGCCACACAAAAGACTCTGCCGGATCATGATTGATGGTCAAATGGGTCGTCAACATTTTTCCAGGCACCAAGCAGCGACAGCGGCAGCGGCAGCAGGCGCACGGATTTAATTTGATTGAAAAGCAAACCGAAAAATCAATTCAAGCTAATGGATTTTTCAGCACCGCACTAGGCCATAGATACTCGCATCTTCGGCTGCCTCCTCTCAAATTTCAGAGGGTTTCATTTGCTTCTCGTTTTTCCTGCCTTGGTCCTGCAGTCATTTTGCAGCGACAGCTCGGCAATCGATTTCGATGGGAGGGGTGGGCTGGGCTAAGCAATTTTTCAATAAACAATTTACAAAGAAAAAAAAATGGTTTGGCTTGCCCCTTGGGGCATGCAAGTCTCCAGCCCTTGTTGTTTATTTGATGCCTGATCTGTTGGCGGTTTGCAGGCGGGCAGAAGCCATTTGAAAATCCTTTTAAGGGGGACGGCACTGCCCAGCACAGCAGTTATTCATGGCTCATTTGAATAATATTCTATGCTCGTTCCATTCGGTGTCGTTGACACTGACGTCTGCGAATATTCGGCCTTGGCTTCATGGGCTTCATGTTAATTAGTTGTCTGCGCATTTAAAACTTAATTAAACACTGCCCCGGCTCTTAATTAACAGTATTGGCAGCTGGTAAACTGGGAACTGGAATTCCAGCTGCCAGCAACAGACCGACCAGTGGCATGTGGCACACGGGGCAACAGAGTGTGAAGTGTGTTGCCACCTAACTGTCGAGCTTCATTAACATTCGGTTCAGTCGGCTCAATGGAGATGTGGCATTGACAGCCCGTCTCACAGGATTGGCAGCTTCAAATCAGATCAAAGGATGGGCAAATTATTTTCTTTCCTTGACTTCCATATGGATACAGTCAGGAAAAATGGAAGCGGCAAATACATTTAGTGCTAAAATGTTGTAAAATCATAATAAAATTCAAAGGCGGTTTCTATATTTCTGTATCTATTTAAGTTGATTGAAACAAAAGAAACACGGACAGATCTGCCAATGTATTGCCACTTGAAATGATTAATTCATTTAGTTATTCCCATATACACTTTTTAGCACTTTGCCTATCGACGCCTTCACTCCACCCAACCAGGCTTTGATGGAACTGCCCTTTGCAGGTATTTTGCATGATTTCATAAGCTCCAGCAATTGGCTCTCCAGCTCTTGTTCTCGGCAATCTGTGAGAGGGATTTTCAGTCCTTAAAAGGGAATACTGTTGCTTGTGCACTTACTACTTGGCGATGCAGCTGTACAATTGGATTTAAAGTCAACTTGAGCCTGTGACTGCAACGAGGTGGGATATGTGGTGTAAGTTTAATATTCATTAATCATATACTCAAATTCGCTTACTGTAGAGATCTGGCTTCCTGCTGTTATTTGCGATTCCTCCGAAAAAGTAAACCCTGCAGACACGTTGGCCAAAAAAATCGAAAAATGCTTGCTGCAAGGAGAAATGGTCTCGTCGTCATCTTGAAAATTCAGTTGGAACTAAACCAAGAAGCTGCAGCAATTACAAAATTAACTCAAGTCTCAACTTTACGTAGATCTCATTATTACCGCATTTAATTCATTGGTTCAGCTCTGATTTTCACAATTATATGCCACAATTTGCACGCTCTAAGCGACAGTAAAAATAAATCAAAGCAGCAGCCACTTAAAAATGGGTGGGAAAGGCTAGCCTATTTTTTTACATACTCTCCACTTCTTTCCTTGACTTACATATGGATACAGTCGGGGAAAATGACTTTAACTTTTGAGAAGCATTCCCCATGGAGCCACCAGCTGAGAGTGGCGGCTGCCTGTCGCTGGCAATTAACCATAAAGCTGTTGTCATTCCTTCGCGCCATTGTTTGTGCCTCAACTTGTGGATGTTGATGGTTTGTTCTGTGCAAC
Source organism: Drosophila subsilvestris (assembly GCA_035043285.1). NCBI lineage: Eukaryota > Metazoa > Arthropoda > Insecta > Diptera > Drosophilidae > Drosophila > Drosophila subsilvestris. Next base: position 3,829,421 of record JAWNNB010002044.1, on the reverse strand, counting down.
ACTGTTGCTTCTCTGCTGTTGGTTGTTGGTGAAAAATGCATGAGTTAGCCGGAAGCGGCAACCACCAGCTGCGTTTGGCCCGTGCCACCACTGCCAAAGGGCCATGCGGGATGGATGCCATGGCTGCTGCCTGGTCCCCTGTCCCTTTCCCTGTCCCTTTCCCTGTCCCTGTGATGGCGTGTCTCTCTATCTCGCACTTTGTCTCTGTTTGTGTGTGGAGGGAGAGAATGCTGGAAATTTATACAATAAACGCTTGGCAAGTTCAACACAATTTCCTCATGCATCAGTCGGTCTCAACTTCACTTCACTGTTGTCCCCGAGCTTGTCTTTTCTTCGCTTAGCTTATTCCTACACTATTTTCCCTCTTGTTGCTCAATTTTCCTGCTTTTTATACCCGTACTCAAAAAGAGTTAAGGGGTATACTGTATTTGTGGTAAAAGTGGATGTGTGTAACGCAGAGAAGGAAAATTTTCCGACCCCATAAAGTATATATATTCTTGATCAGTATCAATAGCCGAGTCGATAGAGCCATGTCTGTCTGTCCGTCCGTCTGTCTGTCTGTCTGTCTGTCTGTCTGTCTGTCTGTCCGTCTTGATGAGCGCCTAGATCTCAGAGACCTTAAGAGCTAGATCAACCAAATTTTGTTTCCAGACTCATGTGATATCACACTGTTACAAGTGTATTTCAGAATTTCGCCCCGCCCACTTCCGCCTCCACAAAGGACGAAAATCTGTGGCAGCCCCAATTTTGAAGATACGATAAAACTAAAAACGCAGTATCGTAGAGTATGACCATATCTATCAGATTGCCGAATCTGAATCAGATCGGATCATTATTATAGCCAGAATAAAGAAATTAATTTTCAGTTGCTTCCCCCACCTCCTCTGGCGCTGCTGACGATATTCATTCTCTGTCTCGCTTGCACACACTCTGCCCTGTGCAATGCGCGAGCAACCCCTAGCGGAGGAGATGTAGAATATTTGTTCTAGATGTATAATCTACATTTTAGATGTAGATGTAGTTAACAGATGTAGCAAAAAAATGTAAAATGTAAAATAAAAAATTTTTTTTTAATTTTAATCATAAGATTACAAATTTTGTATACTGACTGAGTACGGGTATAAAAGTAGAGTCGCGACTAGAAGCGACTCACGTTCCTTCTCGTTTTTCTCTTCATTTTTCCTGCTTTTTCCTCTTGCTGCTGCACACATTTCTCTTTTGCTTTGCTGCACAACAAAAAAAGCATAATTAATTTTTATGGTTTTGTCTTTGCGTTGGCACCTTTTTGATGCGCTTTTGAGGTCTGGTCAGCGGGGCCGGGGGACGTGTGGGAGTGGGTGGGTGGATTTCCTGTGCTAAAACAATATAAAAATAGCACAAAAATAGATGCAGAGCTCTCACCTGTTCTTAATGCCATGTGATGTGAATTCCTTTGCTCGGATACAGATATTCAACAGAATGTTGGAAGAAGGAGCATCCTCAACGAGTGCCCGCACTTTTATTCACATTTACTTACATATCCTGAATATTATTCATTGAGTTTACAGCCTGTTAACCACAGTTGATGGCCGTTAGAGGCTGTCTATAAACAGTTACTGCCGCCCCACAATAATAACTACTTACGGCTACATAAAAAAGAGTCAACCTCAACTCTTCCGTTGACTGGCCCATAAAGTGTAAGTCCGAGGTAGGGCCCAGAGTCTACAGTGCACAGTGCACAGCGCACAAAGTCCAGAGCACTGACCGAGCGGTTGGCCATTTAATCCTGACTCTTGGCAGCAACCCATCCTCTGGGTTTCTTTTTCGCAATGATGTTATTGCTGCTGCTTGGCCATCCATTGCTGTGGCAAGCAGGTGAGAAGTCGAGCATGGCACACACTTCACGTGGCAGCCACAGGAGCTGCAGCCATGCAGAACCGCAGCAGCAGCAGCAGACCCAAACACCATCCTGCCACAGCTACAGCCACAGCAACCCACTCACCCACCCACTTACCCACTCAGTCATTCCTTGTTGCCATTTCAGTTAAAGTTTCGGTTTGAGTTCCTTTGTCTTGCCGCTCATAACAGTAAAAACAGTAATAAGAATAATAAAATAAAGGAAAAAGCAGCAGGCAACAACAAGGCAAAGGTGCCGAGGCTTCAGATACACTCAAAGATTTGTTTTTACTCTGATATGTTGATGATCGCTCATAGGAATTCATGACTAAATTCATTAAACATTGCTGACATATTCGCTCTAAGGAACAAATAATCTTTTTGTGCAAGGATTCTATCATACAAATATATCCTGATCATAAATGTATATTTTTACTCTTCCTATTGTCTTAAATTTATCCCTTCCTGAGTCTCAGCTACCTTCCCAAAAAGGGAAAATCCAATAAAAGATGAAACTACGCGGGTGGGGGCGCAAAAAAAAAAAAGAAAAAAAGAGAGAGAAAATGGAGACTTTTACGCTCACGTCGGCGAAATATTTTTAAATATTTTATTGTTTAATTCGTGTAGGTGTATGCAGTTGTATGCCTTGTGCGAAAAGTTTAATGGCCTGCAACGCTTCGCTTCACATTATCATTACAATTACGAGTATTCCGCTTGAGTTTTTCGCAGTGGAAAATCTCCTACCCCTCCCCCCACTCCAAGCCCACAACAACCTTTGCCCATGCCATAATTTTCTCTCCTTTTCTGTCAATTCGAGCAGGTATTAATTATAAAGACCCAATGGGAGGGGCTTTGGTCATAAACACAGAGCATCTTGCGTATTGCAGTTCATTTTCTGCTTGGATTGTGGTCCATTAACCGTGGGTCTTCGCTTAACCGCGGATCACACACAGATACTTACGCACCCACACAAGCACACTCACACACACACGTATCCCATGGATACACACTCACACACTCAAACGCACTTATTAATACTTATGTGAAGAACAATAAAGTGCAATTATAATGCGTTATGCGAGTGCAGAGCGGAACTGTACTTGTGAAATAAGCATTTTAATTAATATTTTTCCTGCGAATTTCTGTTGATCCTTTAAGAGGGAAGCAGGAAGGAAATGCTGCTGTTGCTGGCATTTTCCAAGGCAATATTTGGTGGACTTAAACTATACATAAATGCTGTTGATTCAGCGGCAAGCAAATGGAGTATTCTTGGGAGATTTGCTGTGAATTTTTCCAATAATCAAGCCACAATTATTAGGTCACAGCCAGTTGAACTCCCCGGCGGCTATCAACTTTTCAACACACACACACACACACAGACACAGACTCGTGGCTTTCCAGTCCACTTTTATATTCAAGTTTTCCATTTCCGCTTTGGCGCCTGCTTCCTGTCTGCAGCCTCAGCCTCAGTGCCCATTTCCACTTTCCACTTCCACATTGCCAGTGGCAGTGGCAGTGCCAGTGCCAGTGCCACTTCCAGTCCCAGTTGCATAATATTTTATTATCCCCAACGCCTATCTGCATTGTCCTGGCTGGGGTCCTACTGTGTCTGCACTGCTCTTCCCCATCTTTCCAGGATATCTGTGAATATCCTTATAGTTCTTTGGGCCGCTTTGGGTAGCAGAATTATAATCTTACAGCGGCTCTAACAAGTGCAAGTGCGGCTCGAATTTAATATTACTCGCACTCTCGCACTCTGGTACTCTCTCCTGCTCTCTCTGCTCTCGCTCATCCTTGTGCCTGGTTGTGTCCTTGCTGGTTTGTTGGTTTTAAGTTTTTGTGTATTTCATTATATGGAAAGGGAAGGGCTCTGAGGATTTGGTTGCTCGGGGATTGGATTGGGCTGCTTGCTTTGCTTCTGTCTCTGTCTCTGTCTCTGTGTGTGTGTGTGTGTGTGTGTGCCGTGCCTCTTGCCACATTCAGCAGACGCTTAAATCCTTTACACAAGCTGTTTGCCGCGCATAACGAAATAAAATAAATAATCCCGTTTAATGGAAAGGCACCCAGAATGAGCAGCATCAGAGACTCAGCGGCGGCAGAAACGAAGAGCGAGCGAGAGAGAGAGAGAGAGTGGCACAATGGTTTGGCGAGGTAGTGTCGAAGGCAGAGCAAGAGGCAGCGGCGCACACTGGGGAGGAGCTGGGCAACAACAATGCCGCACAGCAGCGCATTTCCTTTCCAATTTTCGCTGCTGCTTCTGCTCCTTTTCACCATCTTTTCCTGCTGCTGCTGCTGCTGCTACTGATGCTCCTTCTGGTCGTGCCTGCTGCCTGCTGCTCTGTTGTTGTGGCACACGTACGCGGCTTAAGATTTTCGCCATTCATATCGTGTGCTGTGTTGCCTGGTGCTGATTTAACGGAAGAAAGGAAGGACTCTCTACACCGCCCCCACATCGACATCCTGTTCAATATGCATTTGGCTGTAGTTAATGCCATCTTGGGAGTAACTGATTGCCACAGTCGGCACTGCTACCGCTCCCTGGTATTATGCATTCAAATTGATGCACGTTCGCTACTTTTTCTACCTTCAACACAGCCACAGAATGCACAGCATATGTGTGTGTGTGTGTGCTGATTACACCCTGCCACATACACGTAAAGCGGAAACTTGAGTCCTGGCTGAGTCCTGACTCTCCCACACACACACACAACCCACTAACTTAACGAGCACTTAAGTGGCTTCGTGAGCTCTGATGCTGCCGTTTTGGCACAGCGCCTGCCTGCCCTCGGTGTCAGCTTAGCTCTAAATTAGTTTTAATTAAATATGAGCTCATAATCGAGTGGATGTCCTGTATTCCGGCACATCTGGCCTGCCTTTTGCGCTCTCTGCTCTGCTCTTTCTCTCTCTGGCTATCATTTGATGGGGCACTTTATCTGTTTAATTAAAAGGTTGGGACTCCTAATTGAAATCGCTTTTGATATTTGAGCTGTCACAATTGCCAGCTGACCCTCCAGGCCAGAGTACAGCCAGCCAGCCAGCCAGCCAGTCAGCCAGCCACAAGGCCAGAGCAGCTATAGAGTCGAATGATTTGTGTAATTGCTGTGCGGTGGGGTGTGGTGCGGAGGGGATGGGCGTAGGAAATTCCTGAAAATTATTATCCGATATGTGTGGGAATTAACCTCGAAGCATGTGGAAATTTATCGTAGCATTTCTTGGGCTTAAATATCAGTCATGGCAGTGAATAAATTATGTACCGGTTTGGCCTAAGAATTTATCAGCTGCCATTCGCAATCGTTTTATTGGACAATTCCCAATTGACCAAACACAAGGATGGAGGTGGGGATCCACCAGTGTCACATTGAATTTGATTTGGCTTTTTCCCCGGGTAAAACATATTTATCAAACACGAAGGCGTCTGTCTCTGTGTGTGTTTCTCTCTATGTGTGTGTGCCAAAGACTTTTCAATTTGAATAAACGAAATGTTGGGTAAATATTTGATTTATTTTCGGGTGACCTTTGTCAAATAGACACAGACACAATCCGGCAGATTCCCCAAAAACATTTCCACAGACAGACAGGACAGGACAGGACAGACAGACATTTGTCTCTTTTTTTATCTGTTTGACATATTCTGCATAGAAAAGTGCCCGAATTGCCTGCCCCGAAATTCAATTTACGCATTTCCCTCTCGCTTTCTCTTTCTCTCTCTCTCTGTATCTTTTGAGTTGATAATTTTCATTTGTGACAAGCAATTTTCGCTTTATAACTTCATTGCCTAACAAGGTCAGGAACGGAACGGAACGGACCGGACCGGACCCCCACCGAAAGTAGATTGTGGAAACCAATTCGGAATAATCTAAGCCAATTACTGCCAACGCTCTAGCGTGGAGTCGAGAGCCACACACACACACACACACACACAGCAAGGTCATGCCAGTCATTCCGGGAATACGAGCAAACGATTATTACTGCATTAGGGAGGAGGAGCTACGTTCCGCTCTGTCCTGTCCCGGTTGAATGGTGGGTGGGTGGCTGGAAACGCACATGTGAGTCGCATGCAGATAAGCAAACGTAATAGAAACAGATTACGGGCACGGGCACATCACTCGGGAACCATCTTCCAGCGCTCTCCCTCTCTCTCTACACTCCCCATTCATCCGTAACATAATCGTAAAAGTCAAAGCTTAGCTCAATGCTAGATTGCAGCGTTTTGTGGGTGGACAATTTTTTAAAAGCAAAGCTGTCAGAGATGCTTTCTGGGAACACACACACATGAACATGAACATGCGACTGCTTGACAAAAGTCATTAGAAATTCCATAAAAAGTGGAGAAAGAGTAAGAGAGACAGTGACATCTCTTGTGCGTGTGTGTGTGTGGCCATAAGCTGACATCGTTTTAGCAATTTTGTATTAGAAAAGATTAACTTCACGGCAAACTGTGGTGGGTCTGTCGTTCTATTGAAGGCAATGCAAATTACCCAAGCGAAATCTGCACACAAAAAGCGAAACAAGCTTCCTTTTAGCCTTGGTTGGTTGGTTGGTTGTCTATAGTTCTAGTTGGGTTTTTGCTTTTGCTTTTGCTTTTCGTTTTCTTTTTCAGTTGGCAACTCAATTGAGTGTAAAACAATTTCATTAAATTGGCAGTCACAATGGGTGTGTGTGTGTGTGTGTGTGCTACGCTACACTCTGTTCGTTTGTCTCGTTTTCCCTTTGGGGGCATGTGTTTGTTTTGTATAACGTCGCAGCGTCGCCCTCCATTTGGCCACATTCATTTATTGAACAGTCGCACCAGCAACCGAATGGAAGCCTCAGAACTAAACCAAGAACTGAACTGAACCCAACGGCGGCATCACACACTCAACCTCATCATTGTCGATGTCGTCTGCTCTGCTCTGCTTTGCTCTGCCAGCTTTGTTCTATTTTTATTATTATTTTATTGTCTGGCTGCAGCAGAAGCCATCGTAGAAATCGTGGGACATGTGGCTGGAGTAGAGAGAGAGAGAGAGGCAGACCCAGACCCTGACCGAGGGAGGACCCTACATTGCCATTGCAATTTATCGCATACGCTCGGAAAACATGTTCGCAGGCATTTTTATCATTTCCGCATTTATATGGTTTCCGCTCGAGCTGCAAGCAAACTAAGAAGTGGCTTTCTTTCTGCTTTATTGCCCAGCGTTCGTTCTACCTCTCCTCCTACTGTGTGTGTGTGTGTGTGGTCCTCTGATGGAGCTCGCAGCTGAAACAGAGACAGCATGGATGGACCTACCGATTACTCGTCGTGGAGGGGCCAGCCGAGCAGTCGAATGAATTGTTTAGGTTTAATTTATTGTACTGAGATTGGTTATGGGCTTTTGGCTCGGGTCAAGCCCCCGAAGCCACACTGCACACTGCTCGAAATGGTCGGTCCATTCCCGGAGGGGGTCGTCATGCAGCACACAGGTCGAAGGTTGGACAAGTTTTCGGTTCGGTTTTTACTTTGATGACATCAATTTATTCTTATGAAGATAAATGTGAATTTCTGCTGCCTTCAATACGAATATACATACATATGTATATATGTATAAATTTGCATGTGCCAAGAAAAGGAAAACTATGAAAAATATACCCCCAAAGGGAAAGGCAATTAAATGAAGCTAAAATCAATATTCATTTTTCTTTGATTTTATTCCCTCCTTCTGGCTTTTGTTCTAGCACTCACCCAAAAGTTCTTTCCTGTGTAATTTTCAATAAAAAGATAACACTTGAAAGGACACACCAAAAAAAAGTACATCTCTTGTATGGCTCTCGCACAAAAAAATGGTGAAAGCACTGAGAGGAAAGGACACAAAAAGGGGCATGCAACCAGCTGGACAGGGCGGACAGCGTACAGCGTACAGCGGAGACTTGTTAAGGGTCAGTAATAAATCTCGGCAGCTTGTGCTGTAACTTAAATTAAATGCTGCAAAATCGGCTGGGCCGGACTCCAGGACAACCAAAAAAAGGGGAGCTGGTGAAGGAAAAGGCGAAGCAAAAAACCTTTGCCGCTGCACGCAGCAAGCAGCATAGATGAAAAATGAGAGGCAATGAGGAAGGGGCACGACACACACACACACACACACACACACGCGCAGCGGAAAATGCACTGAGACGTGAGCGAAACGAAAAACGAGAACGAAACAAAGAACAACTGAAATTAAATAGAGTTTTCACAAAACAAGCGACTAAATATGCTGCAATTGCTGCCTAGGCTAGGCTACGTTGCCCGTCAGGAGGATCAGGACTTGCGCTTTGGTGGTATGCAAACACACACACACACACGCACACATGGGACAGGAAGTGGATTGTATACAAGTGGTGTGGAGGGGAGTGGAGGGAGCCCAGCCCTGCCTGATGGCATGTGTAAAAAGTCAGGCAGCCCAAAAACGAGTCTGCACGTGGCAAACAAAACTGTTGGCCACTTTTTAGCACAAAAGCAAGCTAAAATTTATGGCTGCCAGAGCATTTGCGTGTTGGACAAAAAACCCCACCTGGAAAAAAAAGATGAAAATATTACATTTCACGCACGTATCACACATAGAAGAGTTAAATTGCCAGCCAAAAATAGGTAGCAGCAGCAGCATAAATGTCATAAATAATGCTGGGTTTAATAAAGGGGTTTACATGGCCTTACCCCCACCCAGTGCATAATTTTAGGGACTATTAGACGACTATTCAATTTGCGTTAATGGCCCCACCGTCCATCGACCAGCTGGAAAATATCTGTAAAGGTCAATTGAGGTTCTCAATTGGGCATGCCATAAATACATATTTCTATGGAATTTCCTAAGTATTTTGCGATGCAAAGCGGCTTACATTTAATTTGATATCGTGCCCGCAAATTACATATATGTATGTTTATTTCCATATAGAATGGCGTGGGGCTAAACATCAATTTCATTTGATTTATTTCATGCGGGTGGCTTTGGGGCCGCGGTATTTACGATATGAATTATGTGCCCTCCAAAACTACTTAAAATGGACTTTAATTTTTCTCGCTCCAATTTCGGCTGGAAAATGAATATTCCAATGCCCCCTCTCCCACGAAACTTTCATGCCCCCCTTGTCAGTGTGCGGTTGCCAAAAACCAATCAAAAATTCTGCACCCCAAAAATGCATTAACTGAAAACAATTTCTGGGGGCTGCGCAAAAGTTTCGGCCTTCTCCATAAATTAAATGCTGGCGAAACTATAAAATTGAAATTATGGCAACTGCCAACTAATGAACAGCAATAAAAATAAATACATTCGCGGCATGGGGCAGGAACTTTCTCCTTTCAACTCTGGCATTGCACCTGAATGACTTTGAAGCCAGCAAGAAACTATCTGAAACTGAAACTGAAACTATGTCAATACATTCTGGGCATGGGCTTGGGTCCCCCAAAGTCAGAGTCAGGGCGAGTACTCCACGGTGGAAGTCTCGTAAAAAAGTTTTTCAACTGTTTCGCGAGCAGAAAGAAATAACAGGATGGCATAGTTTGGTGCGCGACTGGCAGTCCTTCGACTGCCTCACAGCAAAGGACGAGCCACACTGAGCACGAAGCTGCAGTCGGCAGCCGAATGAAGTTCGTGCGGTCGGCGGCTCGGCTGGCCAGAGCTTTCGTTCTCTTAGCCTTTGCAGAACTCTCTTTGGTGTGCGTGTGCGATGGCGATATATTGCTTGCGCCGCCAAAACGAGATGGCAATACGCATTGCTATCCCACTCGCACCGCGGAAGCTGTGTGGCGAGTGCCACTTGTGACGCTTGGGAATCCCAAATGTTAATAAAGCATGCAACGGCGGCAACGCAGACTCGCCTCGACTCGACTTTCTCGCTGACTTTGGTCATATTTGTCCATGCGGAGGAGACTCGACTCGACTCGGCTTGGCCATGTTTGTGTGCTTGGTTGCGTGTGTGTGCGGCTGTGCCACATGCAACATTTGGTGGCATTGTGTGTTAGGCCGTGTTGACTTGTTTCCTAGTCGCCGCTTGCTGTTTAGGGATTTGCGTCAGCGTTCAACAATGTAGGGCCTGGCCGTAGGGGGCGACAGTGAAATGCATTTCAAGTCTACGCGTAAGTGGTGGGTGGGGGCCTCCCCACCCATTGTTGCTCTTGCTGCTGCTGCTGGATTGTTTGTTGCACACACACACGGGGAGAACGGGAAGAGGGGCGTACTGAGGACACAGTGAAAGTCATAAAGACACACTGAGACATCTAGCAATGGAGACAGCCAAATGGGTAGACAGTTGAATGGGTGGTGATGGTGGCGGCGGGGGTGGGGTCACGGCTGAGCATTTAAGCGGTACAAAAATGTGGGTCAATGGGTTTTCAGTTGCGCTTTTCGTAATGCGACTGCACAGCACAAATTGTTTTGTTTGCCATCACAAAAAAAAAGCTAATTAAATTGGATGCCATGTGCAAAAGGGTTTGAAGAATCTTTAAGGGGCTGCTTCAAGGAGTTCCTCGAACCCATTCAGGCATAAGATTGGGTATAGATATCTTTAAGAGGTTCCTGGGTTCTCTCAATAATTGCTCTTGAATCGCAGTTCAATTAATTATGCTAGCCACACAGTGGGTTCTAAATATAGCCAAGACATTGGAGCATACAGAAGCTGGGCCAACTTTGAAGTAACTTAAGCCAAAGCATTGATTCCCTATACACAAGTATCTTCATATCTATCCATACTCCAACGGTTCTAGTTCATGCACAAGAGATTCTGTTGCTTGGGTCAGCTGACGTTAAACAAAGTTTAAACCAAGTTTTGGAGCAGCTTAAGCCTGGGCCAACAAAAACAATACGGTATAGGTGTGGCTTGCCCCGTGAGGCGGCGGCTGGCTGTGACTAAAAGCAACAACAAAAGCCAAAATCCACGAAAATCCCTGGCAAAGTTTCTGGCCAATGCGGCCACATAATAATGGCAACAGTTTCGTTTCACACGCTCCACTGATTAACATGGCCAGAACCCACACACAAACACACCCCACCTTTGCTCTCGCCTCTGCAACGTGTGTGTATGGCTAATTGAATTTTAATTTAATGAGCGCGCGTTGGAAAACTCCGTGTGCTGGTAAAGTGTGTAGGAAAACGCTCTTGAAGCTCGTTTTCCAGCTCTAATTAAATTGTTAGCGATTTATGAATTGCATTTGCCCTGCACTACGTAAAAAGAGAGCAGCAGCAGCAGCACATGAGCAAAATACACAAAATGGTGCACTGACCAGACCATAAAAATGCCACACAAAACTGGCATTTAGCTAATTGAACATGTGTTCTACTGTACATGTATATGTGTGTGTGTGTGTGTGTGTGTGTGTGTGTGTTTGTGTGTGTGCTTTAACCCTTTTACATTTGTTTGAGTTTAGCTTTTATTTGTGCCGTTGCGAACCCCTTTACAGTTCATTAATATTGAAGGGAGCGGCCACACAACGAGGTCAATTGCAAATTAAAAGCCAACTACATTTGTGTGTGTTCCCCGCTATGGTTCTCTCTCTCTCTCCCTCTTTTATCTGCATGTTTTTCCACATTTCCTCCATTTTCCCATTTCCCGAGTGCCAGCTAATTTAAATTTTTTGCTAGTTTCCTGCGGAATTTATGCTTGACAGCAGGTACAAGCAGAGAGCGCCACACAAATTGAGGCATAAATTTCGGTGCATTTCTATGCAGTGCCCCCCAAATCTTTTTTGGTTTTTTTCTTGCTTCTTTTGTTTAATTAAAACATTGTTATGGCTGCACCAAAATAAACACAGATACATATACATACACACATAAATCTACTAAATATTTAAAGTCTGGGTGGACATTCTGACAGCTGAAAACAATTTCAGTAATGGCCATGAAATTCTGATAACTTTTGATTACTTTTGGATTGAACTCAGAGCTATAATTACCGGCATGAGTCTGAGTTGGCACTTGATTGGACACTCGAAAGTGTTTTCAATTTCAATTAATATACAAGCCACTCGAACAACCCAGCCGAACCACAACCCTACCACCCTATTGGCAGCCACACACACACACACACACACACAATTGAGTCCGAGGACTGCCACGACTACAGCTCGATGGCTCCTTGCTCGACCGGAAATCAACTCAAGTGCTGTCTGCCTTTGATGGCTGTCTAGCTCCTGCAGTTTGCCGCTGCTGCTGCTGCTGCTGCTGCTCCTTTGCACATTGAAGATGCCCGAGTAAATGCCTTAAACTTTGTTTAAACTTTTGCAACAACTTCAGGGCAGTGGCCAAGAAAATTAGCAATGATACCCTATCATCGGCTTTGGAGGAGCCTCGCTCGTACTCTGCTCATAATGCCATCATTATGAGCGGGGGCACAGAGGAAAAGTTAAAGTTTTAGTAGCAAAAAAAACAAACAAAAATAGAAGAAAATTTCCCAACAAGAGTTTTTGTGTGACGCCAACGGTGGCTGGAATTTCCGGCATGCTGCCCCGTAAAAGTCCAGGTCTAAGCAGGAAAATTATTAAACAATGCCCCAGAGGACACGCAGACGGACACTGCAAATGACTATGGAAGATGGAACGATGACAATGGCAGCCATGAGCCATGGTGCATGCAGCTATGAAAATGGCAAAATGGCAAAGTGCTGACCTAAGCCCACAAGAACAGAGCAAAAATGGGCCCAGTCAGGAGTCAGGCAAAAGGCACACAAAACGACCAAATGGACAAACACATAGACAAAAAAAAGAAGAAGAAGAAAAGAGAAGGAAGGGGTAGAGGCAGAAGAATGTAGTGACACTGCCACTCAACACAAAACTCGAATTTCAGACTTCAGACTGCGACTCAAACTGGTCCTAAATACTGGTACTGCTACTGGTAACCCGTAGCCCGAGTACAAGTGACCGACAGGCAGGCAGGCAGGCAGGACGACGACGAGGACGAGGACATGACGAAGTGTCACTGGCTTTGAGAGCGAGAGTTCCTCTTTGGCTACAAAATCCCAATGTAGCCGGTGATAAGGCCAACTACGACTAGGAGGGGTGGGGGCCACGTGTTTGCTTTTCAATTTCTGTACAGACATAGCCATAGTCAGGGCGGGATGGGCGTAGAATTATGAATAGACAAGCAAAAAACAAAGCTACCCAGCAAGCACAGAGATAGGCATCAGGCATCGAAGGGTGGGGGGGGAGAAGAGGTAGAACCCAGGAACGGAGTGGAACGGAGCGTTGAAGCATTCTCATTGAAGCTAAGCAGGCTGTGGGTCTGGATGGGTTACGTTACGCTTCGATGCCAAAAGGCAAAGGGAAAACAAAAACAAGTTTTCCGCAAAAGTTGTACTCGATTTTTGCTCCACTTTAGTTGCCGCTTGTATTTTACGCTCTGGGGCTGTTCTTTTGTTTCCATCTGTAACAAGATGCATCGAATGAGATTAAAATGTAAATTCCATGCTGCACGTTAAAGGTGAAACTGGAGAGATTTGCCAATTTGTCAAGAATATGCAGCATATAAATAAATACATATACGAAGAGCAGCAGCAGCAGCAGCAGCAGCAACAGCAGCAATATGTTGACTTTCTGACCCATAAACTTCAGTTTGCCATCCAGAGAGTCAACCAGTCAAAAGCAGAAGGCCAAGGCGCCCAGAGAGTGTGGCAGCAGAGGGCCAAGACACCCAGAGAGTGTGGCAGCAGAGGGCCAAGACACCCAGAGAGTGTGGCAGCAAAAGGACCAAGACGATGCCCAGTGAGTGTGGCAGGAAATGCGGCAGAAGTGCAAGCTGATTTGGCTCCCGTTGCGAATGAAATTGAAGAATGCTGATGGCAGATGGATCTCTCTCTCTCTTACTCTCTCTTGTAAAACACAACAAAATATATATATTTTATTGCAAAATAATTCTGAACAGATTCATAATATTTTCGTAGACATTATCTGGTCGTAGCGCCGCTTCTCCTTTTTTGTGAGCTTAAAGAAATGGGCATCCGTGTATTTTAGCTCCGCATGATTATGCATCGGCGGCCACAAAGAGGTGTATGCCATGTTCCTATAAAGACAACAAATATATATGTACATCATGAAGGTTAAGCTCGGATTAAGATTACCTAACTAGGCTGACCATCTCTACGGCAGAGCTCTGAAAATCAATCAGATTAGCGATCTCCCGCTGAAATTGTGCCTCATAATCTCTACAGGACTTTGTATAGCGCTGATGACAAAAGTCAGAGCTGCAAAGGGCAAATCGAACTATTCCATGGTGCAATATATACATATATATCATTTAAAACTCACTAATTAACCCTAAACTTTGTGTAGCTGGGAGAGCGACTCATAACATCGGCCTCATCGCCGCGTGCCAGCTGGTTACTTTCAAACTCATATGTCTCCTCCACGCTTCTCGCATTGAATTGCATGAGTTGTATTGACGTATCCACAGCGGGAAACTTATGGTAATCACTATAGTGTAGCCAACCCGAGGCACGCAGCGTAGAATGACGCCCATAGTTAATGGTTTTCCGCATTGCGGCCACTCTGCTCTTCCTATCCATAGGTTGCTCATCCTCATCCATTGTGATGGTTATTTGTATACAAAATATAAGGATATATATATATATATTGCTACTATATTGATGTAGTTGCTCTGACTATGTGAAGTCTGTTTATTTATATGGATTTCGAGTTAAAGTGCTGGGCAAACTTCGATCAAGATCATCTCCGCTGATCAGTAGGCAGAGAGTGAAGAGTAATCAGTCCACACTCATAATAAACTCGTAAACCGTTCACACATAAACAGGAATATACATTTATAGCATCCAGCAAGATGGACTCCACACCGAGCAGTAGCAACAGCAAAAGAAAGACAGTTAGACAAACCGTGAATCCTGGAGCTAAGCTCTACTCTCGCTATTCATCCGGATTCTCTATCGATGAAAACGTTTTGTCTGGTTTTCCAGACATGTATCGGCGTCATACCGAGGACAAGCTACACATTGTGCCGGACTACCAGGACGTGCCTGAAGTGATTTATGATCCAAAATTTACGCCACCCTATTGTGATGATTTGGAAAGGTTCATCGATCCGGATTTTGCAACATTTCATGTGCCACTGTAAGTTGCAATGCCCTTTGAAGTTTATCTCATATTTTCTTAATATTTTTATTTAGTTATGTGCGCTGTCTGGAGCGCTATGGCGAGGCGAAGCGCCTGTACAATCGGCAACTCAATCAAGAGATCAAAAAACATATAGAGAATCAGCCAACGGCAGATTGTGCCTGGCAATTTGTTAGGTTAATTCTGCTGCGCTTTTATCGTTAGCTACTCGTATTATTATACAATTTTTTCTTCAGAACAATGGCCTATACAACGCTCTGGCCTCCGCTGCACACCCGGGAGGAATTGAAGCTGTTTGAAAAGGGATTCTGCAAGCTGTCGCCTGCGGAGAAGCGTCACTATGATAAGATAATGAAAACCACATTAACTTAACGCCAATTTGGCATCAGTTGGGCAAATAGTTGAAGTTTGTTGAAGCAGAAACAACTGTACCTAAAGCGGCAGCTATTTTCTAGTTAATTATCGACATTAAACAAGAAAACGCCAAAAAACAATGTGAAACTTAAAAGCAACAAATCAAAAATACCTGGGAAAAAAAATAAAAAATTAAATACAAAAAACTAAAAAAATAAAATAAAATAATAAACCCAAAACAAGGCTCTCGAAGTTTTGTCTGTCGATCACTTTTGGAAGCTTTTGACGCTGACGCTCAAAAGCTTTGCTTAAGCGTTCTTCTCTCTCTCCCACTCACAATGTTGCCCAACCGGCTTTACTTTTCTTATGTGTGGAATAAATACATATCTCTCATGCGCGCTCTCCGCAAAACCCCTGATCAATATTATCTCCCCGTATTGCCTGGCTGTATTTAAAGGCCTCTCGGAGACGACTTTGCAATCAGTTGGTCAGCGTCTCAGCGCGTTCATTACGTTTCCATTCGAGGCCGTCGCTGTGCGTAGTCAGTGGAGTGTGTGTTTCGATTTGATTTGATTTGATTTACTTTGCGTGTGTTTTGTGCAAATTGTGGGAAATATTCCCAAGATGAAGTCAACAATCCAGTCGCTGGGGATTTTTGTTACCTGTCTCCTGGCACTCAACAACGTTCTAGTGGAAGCCCAAGAAAGTTAGTAACTAAATGTCATAATTTATTCACTGACTCATGGACTTTGTCTGGGGGATAACCCCCAACGTCAATGCGAGAGAGAGCGAGAGAGGTGTGAGAACAATTGTTCCGTCACGTCTACGTGCAGTGAATGACTCGAAAGCAAAAATTCAATTCTCGCTGCAGAGCAGATAACTTATTTGAACCTAACAGAAAATGTATACAAATTTGTATGTGCACGACAATGAAGCTGTTTTTTGTTATCAATTAAATTCTTGCTGGAGTAATTAATTTATGGCACGGGACGGCAATGACTTCTCGGACGAGAACAACAACAAAAAAACAGCGACAACAAACTAGTTTCGATTCAAACAAGTTGTCATGTAAATCACTTAATGATGTGTGCACTCACTCGTATTTACAATATAAAATTATTCCCCTTTTCCAGGCTGTAGAAATCCCAATCAGCGGCAAGGCCAATGCCTATCGATCTATGACTGTCCCAGTCTATTGGGTCTCGTCCAGCAGAGTTCGCTGAGCAGCGATGATCGCTATTTTCTGTTAAACTCGCAGTGCTACAATGGCTTTGGTCGCCAGCCATATGTCTGTTGCACCAGCGACAGGGGCTTTGGTGCGGCAGATACAACCACTCAGCGATCGGTGCTTCTGAGCAGCAGACCCACGCAGAACAGTGGCCAACAGGGCTCGGGTGGCAATCTGCTGCCAGTGCCACCCAAGTGTGGTCCTCATTCCTTCGGCGATAAGGTCTACAATGGCAATGACACGGCTTTGGATGAGTTCACCTGGATGGCGCTCTTGGAGTATGTGGATCGTAAGTAAAAAAAGGGACAAAACCATCAAGAAGATTTGCCAAAAACTTCACTCTCTTGCAGGCAAAGGCCAACGACAGCTAAGCTGTGGTGGAAGTCTGATCAACAATCGTTATGTTCTGACGGCTGCACATTGTGTCGCCGGCGATGTGGCAGTACAAGTGGGACAATTGTAAGTAGCTGCTACTCTTCTCCTAAAGCCCCTCATTCATCTCCATTCTCTTCCCCTTCAGAACCACAGTACGCCTGGGCGAATACGACACAAGCAAGGATATCGATTGTATAGCTGATGACTGCAATCCCCCATTCATTGAGCGCTCCATTGAGGAGACTATTGTCCATCCGGAATACGATGCCACGAGTCGTAATCGCTACCATGACATTGCCCTGCTGCGCCTGGCACAGCCGGTGACACTCAACGAGTACATTCAGCCCGTGTGCCTGCCCCTGAGCAGAGCACGCCAGGCGATCAATGTGGGTGAGCAGCTGGTGGTCAGCGGCTGGGGAAGAACCACCACAGGTACGTTCGATAAAAGAGATCAAGGAGAGTGTTTCCCCTTATTGAATCCCTCAATCTTCCAGCACGCAAGAGCAACATCAAGCAGCGGCTCTCCCTGCCCGTTAATGATCACGAGGCCTGTGTCCGGAAGTTTGCCACGCGACAGATCAATCTGATCGGTGCCCAGCTCTGTGCGGGCGGTGAGTTCTATCGCGACAGCTGTGATGGCGACTCGGGGGGTCCGCTGATGCGCAGAGGCTTGGAGCAGGCCTGGTACCAGGAGGGCGTCGTCTCCTTTGGCAATCGCTGCGGTCTCGAGGGCTGGCCCGGTGTTTACACCGCTGTGGCAGATTACATGGACTGGATCGAGAGCACGCTGCGGCCCTGAGGTGAATACAGTGCGAGGATTGTCTATCTTTTGTTCAAATTAAGTTTTAATTAAAGTCAAGTCGAGTCGAGTCGAGTGGAGAGTTTTCTTTTTTTTTTGGCCATTGCGGGCCACGTCTTTTAATTAACTTGCATTCAATGCGATTTTATCAGCTGCTGCTGCTGCTGTTGCTGCTTCTGCAACGCTGCGTATACGTAATGCGCTTACAGCCGCGCAGTTTGCGGTAATTAAAATCGTTGTACTCGCCTGGAAAGCAGGAAAGACGAGGCAACTGCATGGGAATGGAGTGTGGAGTGGAGTGGCTTGGCTTGGCTTGAAGAGCGAGTGCGAGTGCCTTGGTGAATAACTTGCAAGATGCTGCCAACTTGCCCGCCGGCACCTTCTTAGCACCCTCAACGATTTTCTATGTAATTTGGCAATGAATTTCTATTATGCAAGACCCCATTCTACACCTCCCCCCTCAACCTTTTTGCAATCTTGTTTTCAGGCTGATTGCATTTTTGGGGGCGGGTGCGAGGCGTAGAGTAGACGGAGTAGACAATAGCCGTTGCCCCCCACCTCATTATTTGTGTGCGCAGAAAGGTTAATGATGCCTGCAGGAACCCAGCAGCAAGACAAAAGGGTTTAAGCATCCTTTGTGGCTTCGGTTGCATTTTGACCGAGCGAGCCGAGGCCTTCACATGCACCCTAGATAGATTTTCAGCCACCTTAAAATCTAATTAAATGCTCAAGCAAATACTAAATTTTAATGACAAACTGCAGCTCTAAAACTGTGTTCCCTTTTTTGTCTGACTTATCTTTGGCCAGAAACTTGGCCCAACTTTTGGCCAGCAAAAAAAAGAGAAAGAAAAGTTACACAAACTACTCTCTGGTCATGTGTGTGTGTGTGTGTGTGTGTGTGTTTGGTATAAATGCGGCAAATAAATACAAAAAAACACTTTGGCTAAATGCAACCGAAAAACTTGTAATTCATTTGAGAGGGGGCCTGGGGAACTTCCGAACTTTTGCTCAAACTGCCAGCCAAATGTAATTAACACGCACACACAGAGAGAATCGGAGAGAGGGAGAGAGGAAAGCCCCATACCAAAAACACAGAGAAAATGGCTGCAATGGAGTGGCAAAACGACTTGTCCACCTGCCAGACAGGGGCAGACAGGCACAGGTGTGGTGTACAGCCCACTGACTGCACACTGCACACACCCCATCGTCAATTGGCCCCGGAGTGTGCCCAGGACTCTAAAACGATGCAAATTCTCTGGGTATGTAGGTAGAGGCAGGGCCCCGGACACGGACACGGACACCAATACCAATGCCAGCACATTTTACCTCCACTCAGTTACAGGCTTAATTGAGTTGTGTTGCCAGCATTTAAAATGGCCAGCAGCGCTAACGATCCCAGCAAATACTCGTACCATGGGGAAAAAGTAGCAAAGCCAAAGGCCAGCAGCCAAAATAAATAAATTGCATACAATTCATATTTCACTTGAATACAAATCTACATCTGCCACGACCACTCTTACTCTTTCTCTCCCTCTCGCTAAATGAATGCTCAATGCTCAATCCTCTCGTTTTAACAACTATATATACATCATATTAAATTCGACCACATTGTATGCACAAAAGAGTACGAAACTCAAATATAATCTTTCAAAAGTTTCCACAGTGCCCGCCCGGGCAATGCAGTACACAAAATTGGATTAAATGCCGACGATTTGCAAGCCGGAATACCAGCGCATAAACCTCGTTTTCAACGAATGAAGAAAACACAATTTAAGCTTAAGTGCCATAAAGAATTGTAGAGTTCCAAAAGAAAGCATTCGAGGAGAATATTTAAACAAAACACCAAATTGTTGCACACATTGTGAAACAACAAAAAAAAAGCCTATATATTGCAGCATTTTGGGAGAGCTGCTGCTGCCGCTGCTGCTACTGCTGTGGCAACTGTCGCATAAATCTAATCCATTTTTGGGCAAAAATATACATAGTACGAGAAATGGGAGAGAAATTCGGTGATTGATGAATTGAGTAAACGTTACGCATACGCCATGTGGGGGGGTTTGCTCTGACAAAAAAAAAACGTTGCAATAATTTCATTTAACATGCATAGCAAAGCTGCCACTGCCACAGCCACTGCCACCAAAAATGCCGAAACTAAAACTCGCAAACCCGCTACCCCGATTCTGATTTGAAGGCATCGCCTGAAACCATTCCAAAACCTCCCCCCAATTTCTGTGAAATTTATGACTTTGGCCTGCATACACTCATCGCCTGGGTTCTCCGTCATAAATGCCAAAGTCGATTTCGCAGCAATTTTCGTGTTGACCTCCCCCCCAGTCTCCTTTTTTGAATTTCTGAAAATCTCTATGGATGAGGTGGGGAGCTGCTGTTGCTGCTGTTGCTGCTGCTGCTGCATTTTTGAATATATTCATGTAGGTAGAAAAAGAACAAGGTACTTTTTGAATTTAAAGAACTCGCCTTTTATTTGTTCAGCAGTGCACAGCGAATATGTGTGTGTGTGTGTGTGTGTGTGCATTTGATTACCGCTGCAGCAAAGAGCAGGATGGGGGTACGACACACACACACAAACACACACAGAGAGAGGTCATGGAGGGCAGCGTAATGCGATTTGAGCCTGGTTGGCTTGCTGATTGTTACCGCTGCTGCTGCTGCTACTGATGCAGAGTCCGCCACATCATCAGTTGCCGCTTTGCCGTTTGCCATTTTGCCATTTGTGCCGTTTTTCGCAATGACGTTATTTACTTAGCATTGCCATTTGAATTTCGAATTTGCATTTGAAATTTTGCATTTTGTGCATTGCATTGCCAATCGACTATGCACACATAACACACACACGCACACGCACACTCGCAGCAGCAGCAATAGAACAGTTGATTTTTATAGTCGCTGATTGTGTGTACATATACATATCTACATTCCATAATGTTTATTCGGCTGCAAACCATATAGATGACACAATTAATTTAACAGAAATCAAAGGAGTAGTTCCAGTCCCCTGCCCAACTAAAAGCAAATTTAGCTACAGAAAATCTCATCTCCCTCAACAAATAAAGGGCAATGGCACAGCAGCCATGGAAAGTCAAAGGACAAAGCTTCTCAGAGTGCTTCCATCTGCGTTTTCCTACTCTCGATTCGCTGCGTGGAAAATTCAATTTGCTTTTCCCCTGTTTATTTTCGTGTTCGTGTAGATTTTTCTATGTACAAATAGAATGCTTGAAAAATATACGGAAAAACATTTTTAGCTGATGAAAACCCCCTTCCCTCTGGATGAAAATTGGGCAAATTTTTCACATTTTTAAATGGTAAAATATTTGATTAAAATTGCATGCTCATCAGTGGAAAGTTCTCGGGGGAGGGGTGGTTAGACAAAGCACTTTCCATAAGCATTACACAGGGCCACCACCATTCGCAGTGCCAGAAATGAAAAGTTTCGAATCATTTTGGCTTGAAATATGACTGGAAAGGTAAATGCGATGATGAGGCCATTTATTTGTGTGAAAAATCCTTTTTTCCCTTTTTCCCGTTTTCCCAGTTTCCTTTCCTTTGTCGATATTTTACAGGAATCATGCACTCAAGCCGCGCGACCCATTCAGATGATTAAGTGTTTGCTGGCAGGGAAAATATTAATAAACTTGTAGAGCGCACACACTTTGCGAGGAGTGTGAGGTAGAGAGTGGAAGTAAGAGTGAAAGTGAGGCAAAGAAATGACCAAAGAGCCGCAGAAAACGGTGTGCAAAGGGAGCGACAATACTCGTATAATTTAAATTTTATTTAACAACCAACTTGTTAAAATCGTAAACAGAGAGGAGTGCACGAAAACCCACCCACACACACACACACCCACACACAAGCTGAAATAAAGCAAGCCAAATTGCAGCTTCGAGCAGTCGCAACAACAACATTAAGTAGCTCATTAAATTTCCTTAACCAACAGAGAACACCACACCAAGCAGGACAGAAACGAAACGAAAGGAGAGGAGAGGACAGAAACTGGAGAACTGCAGGAACTGTGGAACTGTAGAACTCAACACAAACACAAACAAGCCACTGGCAGAAGCCGAACAAACTGACTTTTCGTTTTTATTTTCGTAAGTAGGAAATATTAAAGTAGAAAAACGGCGCCAAAAGAAATGAAGTCGAGAGGGCGAGAGGGCAAGAGGGCGGTGCGAACTCAAAGCGAGCGAGCTGTAAAAAATCCCGTAAGTGTATTTTTATTGCGTATAAAATGCATTTTGCAATGCCACACAAAACTCAAGTGGTGTGCGTCCTGAGCGGAAGTTACGACCAGTGGGGCAGAAGCCAGGACCACAACCAGAACCAGAACCACAGGAACCACAGCGTCGTGCAAACACATAAGAAATGTTGTCTGTATATGTGTGTGTGTGTGTGTAAGGCAAAGAATGTTGATGATAAAAATTATAGACTACGGAAATTAGTGAAGAAATGCAGGAAGTTTCTTGGATACACTTACATAAGGGATTTTGGAATGATTTTGATTCGGAAATGATCTCTCTAATAGGGAAATGTGAGGTAATACTATGAAAAAATTATCCTCATATTTATTAAAGCAGAAACCAACATTAACTGTGGTCATATCTTCCCCTACTTCCACATTTTCCAGCTCTTTGAACCTCGCACAATTTATAAAACACTCGAATACATTCTCGCATATTTTTAACCCTCAAAATATCTGCACAAATTGAAATATCATTCAACTGTCTCGCATGACTGCATCCGATACGAGTTTATCCTCGACAAAAGCAAACTTCTGCTGGCAGGGCAAATACCCCACTCAAGGATTGTACAACAAACGAGCTACCAGGCAATGATTGCTCAGGATTGCTACTCCGTACTTGTTGTTAAATATTATGTAAGGCAAAACAAACAACATTCATTACACTGATGGGGAGCAGAGGCAGCAGAAGCAGAATCCTGAGGAATCAGTCAGCGTTTATGAGTGGCTGGGAAATTGGCTGTGACGCATAAAAAATTGAAAGTGTTGCTGGAAAGATGAACATTTCAGATGGGTTCTTGTGAAGGATATGCGGTACATGAATTTTAATGGAAAACCCATTGTTCTGGCATATTTTTGTGCGGGGTGGGGGCTGAACTACTAGCTAACCGTGGCTAACAGCGCGTATTAGTGATGTAAACTATTTATGGAATGAAATTTCTCGCTTGGAAAACTCTGCGTATGAGTTATATCAACTATTTATGGAAGGAATTGTTATCCCCCTGCCTGCCTTGGGGGCACACACTGAATATGAGAGATATTAGCCATTTGCCTGGTGATTTCAGCTTGTGGTTTAGCCTGCTTTAAAACTATGCAGGTATTAGTTTTTTCTTCTATACTTTTTCAAGCGCAATTAATTATAATTTTCGTGCCGGCGGCTCTTCTGGCAACATATGTATGGGTCCATGAGTCCGGTCAGAGAACGAACCAACCGACACGAACACGAACACAGAGTACCTGTGCAGGGGCCAAACTATAATTTTTTTTTTTTTACAAAAAATTATACATAAAAGTACGCAGACACTGACACCGCCAAGACCGACACGACACCGAAACGAACACAGACACTTTCACATATGCCGGAAATTGGCGCACACCTTGCAGCCATGCAGCAGCAAGGAATTTTTTCTGCATAAGCATCATAAAACCGGAGAATGACCGACCGGACGATGCACCAATGGGATAGGTTGGGTGTGGGATGATGATGATGATGATGATGATGGTGCTCCGCAGAGAGGTGTTCGGTGTCTGTGGGGGAGAGAGCTCAGCATGCGGAAATTATAATTTATAGCTCAAAGCTGCGGATGCCAGAGCACCTACTGTGATTTTCATATATTTTTTGTTATGTTTTTCATCCAAAGTTGACTTTAAAATTGGTGGAACTTGAGCCTTAATTGAAGCAGACTGCTGGAAATCGTTCGTGTTGGGTGGGGAGGGTTTTGCGTTGGGTGTCTGCTTGGAGTTGGAGCTTCCGGTGCTATCCCCTGACCACTGAAGCATGAATCATTTTCTATGGGACTTTCAAAGTGTCAAAGAATGAACACAACAAAAAAAAAAGAGATACAGACAAAGTTTTTTGTTTCATTGCATGAATTGGGGCGGAATATTTTCTTTTGTGATGCTAAAACCCCACTCTGGCTTGCTGGACTAATTGTGTGAAACTTTGCACCTGCGCCCTGCCCTGCCCCCACGCCGATAGAGGCTTAGCATAGTTTCAAAATAGGATTTCAAATACTTTAAGCCATGCCAAAGTATTTAGTTGGCCCACGATTAAAATTTACTGAACTGAGTTGAATGTTTAAATGTACTCTGAGCTCGGTTGGGGCAATTATTCATCGTATTGTTTGCTTAATGAAAACAATAAATTGTAAAGCTAATTGATGAATTTCGTATACAGAATTCTGTAGGCCTTGGGGCCAAAATCAAATTAAAGTGCAACATTTACACAGGACTCCTCTCTCTCTCTCTCTCGCTCCCTCTTTTCTGCCTTTTGTCCATTATTTCGTTGTGCAAACATTTGTTAAGTTGACCTTTTTTCAGGTGTTTACGCAGCGCAAACAAAACTCCACTTGGGCCAGCTGGCAAACTGGCAAAGCAAAAAAAAAAAAAGGAAAAACTGCCCATAAAGTAGTATTTGACAAATGACGTACTTCCTGTCAGCACACACACACACACACACACACACACGAATGCGAATACGAATACACATGCAGCACGGCATAACATTTGTCGCTTATCGGAAATGTATGTACGACAGCAACAGCAACAAAATAAAAAGGTCGACCACTCAAACATTCGCATAAAATTTCGCACATTGTTGTACACAATTCAACAATAAAATAATTCATTTATTTGCTGGAATTTATTGAATTTATTTATGAATGCAAATCAAATATTTAACATGCACAAATGGATGAAAGTTTACTTAAATTACATTTGTTGAATGCAAACAACTTAAATGGGGAGATAGTTTTGTTGTTAAATTTAATCAAATTACAGCTGAAAAAGCTTATGAAACTTTAAATATTTGATGCATTTTTAAGAAACCTTTTAATAAAGTAAATATTATATTTCCAGGCCATTTTTGCAATTTACTTAACACCCCTTTTCCCTGTCCCTTTTTAGCATTTAGTTTTAGTTTACAGCTTAAAAAGCTTATGACACTTTTAATATTTTATGCAGTTTTAAGAAACCTTTAAGTGCAGTAAATATTACATTTCAAACTTACCTTTTTCAAGGGAAATATATTTATTTAGACCCTTTTCCCTGTCCCTGTACCCCTTTTGTAGATTATTCTTTAGCACATGTATCATAAATTAATGCAGTCACCTTTCAATTCCTGACATAAGCTTCACACATTTGAGTACAACTGTCTAGAATAATATAATTAGCTTATGGCATCAATGAAACAGCTTTTTCCCACTGGTTTACCAATTTTAATTATCTGAAATGATTTTTCTCTTTGCCTTTTTTCCTCTATCGAAATCTGTATAATCCATTTAAAAAAACCAAATTAAATGTAGCATATTCAATGAGAATTATATTTATTGTTTGTGAAGCGTTGCTTTTTTTCAAAGACTAATTATGTGGAAATTGCAAAACATAATTGCGAATACAAATGTGCTAATTAAACAATTTTCATTTGGAATAATCAGCACAATTGCATTTGTAATTTTATCAAAGCTTTCTCTGTGCTGCTGCTGCTGCTCCCCCTTGAGGGTCTACGAACCCAAACTCAGATCGGTTTTCATGAGATAATTCAAGCGATCCTTTTGCTTGGGCGTCAGCTGAAAGAACTTTGTCACAAATCGATTCAATTCTCGTTTTGTATGCAGTGGAGGCCACAGACTATTGTAGCCCAAGATGCTGCAAGGGAAAAACCATCTGGAGAAGATACCTTCGAGTATGTTGGATGTTTACCTACCGCCTTAAAATAAACTGATTGATAGCCTTGGACTGAGAGGCTATAAAGAATTCCATTTCATGGTGGAATCGCCTGTCGTACTTCTCCTTTGCCTCCAAATATCTCACATAGCAATTCAGATCGCTGTTTGTTGCAAAGGAACATTACATATGGGACATACAGCATAAGTAGAAGATTTGTGGTGCTTACTAAGAGAACGACTTAATATTGTAGCTGGGGTGTTGACTGACATCCGCGTCGTCTTTGAAATTTCTTCTACGCAGCACCCAAGCTTCGCTATCCAGTTGAGTGGTTTCCATATACCGCCTGCCTGTGGTGCTCTGCCTGAACGCACTGGACATGGATTTGCTGAATGACTGCTCCACTTCCGTTTTCAAACCAGAGACGCGAGCCATGTCCACGGATTTTGGTGCTCGATGAACGGGCACTGTGTTTCCTCGCAGCATAGAGGCAACCGACTTGGTTGACCTCAAGCTGATGCCTCCCACACTGCCACGACTGTCGCGATGCGAGGGCCTACGTTCAAAATCATAGGCCGACATACTGGCAATTTTTTTCCTGTATTCTTTTTGTGTGTGTTAATCAAAAGTTAAACAACTTTGTGTCATCCTGAGATATGTATGTATTCTCCCGGGCACACTTCTCAATGATTGTTTGATTAAAAAAAAAAAAAACACTTAAATAAATACGAGTATTATTCGAGTATCCTTATGGCCAACAATTCATCATTGGCGGATGCCTTTAAGCAGCGGCTGTTAATTAATATTATTGGGTAGAAGAAGAAGAAGAAAAAAACGACGATGAAATTCCGTCCATGATTTACCCGCAGAGATGTGGAATTGAAAGTGCGCCAGCATGCAGCGTGGGCTCTTTATTGACAGAGCCATCCACATTGGCATTTCAAAAATCATGCATTAATTTTTAATTTCAACAATCAGGCGCACCACTGGAGGCTGTACGCTCTGCTCTGCTCTGCTCCGCTCTGCTCTGTACGTAAAAAATGCAAAAAAAATTGCTGTAAAAATATCGCACACAATTAACGGCATGGCAGGGCAGCGCAGGCTAGGAGCCGGGGGCGGAAAAAAATCAACGTCAAAATCATTCCACACATTTTTGCCCCATTAAATATGTATTCACGCGTTTAATTTCATTTTGCGGGCAATATGATGGAGCTGAACAGCACTGAACAGAGCCATCACCGAGCCCGACCATAAAAGTGGCTCATTGAGAGTGGCACACAGAACCAGGCCCAGGCCCAGAACCAGAACAGACTCCACTCCATGCCAAATGTTTACCACGCAAAAACATGGCCACAAATGTTGAGTCTATTAACCAAAAGCCCCACCAGATGCCTGATGCCTGATGCCTGGGCACGTGTGCAATGAAAACAAACGAGCCCCATTATTGTTACACTTTCTTTGACTCAACACAGTCGCACCGAACACAGCCCATTAACGATGTGTTATGGTCTCAAGATGCCGCTCCTAGACGGGCCTTGAACTTTGACCAACCAAAGGGCCAAAGGGCCATCTGAATTGAACTCTAATTGTACATAATGAATTGCACACATTAGGTCAACGCACAAAGAGCTTCGGTGCTGCGAAAGAAAGAGAAAGAGAGAGAGAGAGAGAACGTGGCTAATGGAAATGCAATGAACTATTTATGAGTTGAGGGAGGGCAGGCACTTACTCTAGAGAATGCCAGGGATTGAGTGGCCAAAGTTTGATCACGAATACAAATTATTAAAGCAGGGCAGCAGCACCTGAATTCCTCTTTAAATGCTCCTGGCTTTGGGCCAGGCAACAACTGCCCTGAACAAAACACTGACTAAAATGTTAACAGCAAATCCAATTTATTACAACGAACGGCCAGGCCAGAGCAGGCCGGTCCAATGTGCCGATGGACATTAATTAGCAGGCCGGACACGTAAAAGGTATTAAGTGCAAACTCAATTGACCAAAAAGTTTCGGGTGCGGGGCTATGGGTATTCCGATCAAATTTGATGACACACCGCAGGCCAAAGCAATTGGCAAAACCATCCAAGGGGAGTGGAAATAAATCACAGTTTTTGCTGCAACTTTAAGCTCTGTTCTGGTGGGTTTAAACTTTAAAGTGCATTTAATACAATGTCAGTCAAACAATAAAACAAATCCAAAAAAAAGAGCTGGCTGTGGATAATCAATGCAAATGTAAACGAAATAAAATGAAATATGCTAGGGGATTACGAGTGTAATTAAACACAAACTCTGCCAATCGTCAGAGACCAAAGTTATGTGTGAAAAAAAACAGCAAATTGTTTAACCTGCAGCGTAGAGTGCATACCGGAATGTACTTTGAAATCCATTAAGGTATTAAGTTCACTTTCCACTTGTGCTGAATATTAATAAATTATATGGGATATCAAATTGGTTTTTCAATGGCAAAGTAAAACAATTTCACTTATGCCAGAGATATTTCATTTTGTCACATAAATGCATGCAAAGCCCCTCAACATCAACATCAATGTCGCCCACACAGAAATTCTCATATATATAATCTGTGTCAAACACACACACACACACAGCCACAGCCACAGCTGGACAAATGTTTGAACAAACTGCTCAACGGAGCAGTTGGTCATCAGGAATCTGAGTTTAGGAGACATTTTGGATTCTAAGTTTGGGTCCATGGTCCATGGTCCATGGTCAAGTCAAGTTTTAATTTATTTGATAGCTGGAAAATTGCACACCTTCTCGAGTAGAAGAATGAAGATGACTTTTGTGTATAGTTTCGCAGGCAATTAATTTCAACAATAGAGTCGGTCGTAGCTCTCTGCAGCAGCAGTCATTATTCACGTCAGGGCGAACATATTTTAATTTGATGAAGACCTAATAGTGTTCAGCAGCATATGTGCCGTGCCCTTTGCAGAACTTGTGCACAAAAAGGGGGATAACTTTGAATGCAAATGAGTTTGCATATTGTGAGTGGGGGAAAAACTTCAAGTTGAACAACAGACACACACACAACAAATGCAGGCGATTCCCATGGGGTTTTACGCCCAAACAAAACAGCTGCCGAGATTCTAGGATATAAAAGTTAGCCCGTTTCGTAGCGAAATCATTCAAAGGAACAACGCCAACACGCCTCGCATTCCCACTGAGTCATCAGGTTAATTCAATTTGAGTTGTAAGCAAATTTTGCACAAATTAAATGCATAAACTTTTGCCATTGACATAGACATACACCACACACATACACACACAGAGAGAGAGAGAGAATCAGAGCGAGGTGGAGGAGCAATAAATTTCCGAAAAGTGTTTATGTAAACGACTCTGATGCTGATTGTGTCAGTAGAGAGTGCCGTGCCGTGCTGGCAGAGTGAGAAAGAGCCATCGTATCGTATCGTATCGTATCGTCTGGTTGCACTCTGTCACCAGGGAAGCGGAACATAAAGCCGATTTTTTCGCCTGGAAAATGGCAAAGCGATAATAAATCTTCCGCTCGAAACAAATCACAGCAATTCCATTATATACACATTTAATGATGTTGAGGGACCGACCGCCGCACACAGGCAGAAAGCCGTTTCTATGGCGAATCCCAAATCCAAATCCGAATCCAAATCCCGAGCCAACGAGCCAGAGACAATTACTTGCAGCCCGCGAGCAATTTGTACGACTTCTTCTTTTTCTTACTGCCATCGCCGACAATGGCTGTGTGAAGCTGTGAGTTTTCAGCGAATGGTCGGTCGGTCGGTCGGTCGGCCGCCTCGCCGCCTGCAACATGGCCACCAAGTTGTTAAAATAATCACAAGAAATGGCATTGCACAAGGGACACACAGCGAGGAACAGAGACAAAGTTTGTGCAGCCTTTTTTTGCTATTGCTATTGCTAGTGCTATTATTTTTAATTAGCGAAATTTCTTTATGCATTGACACTGGCCGCCTGCCTGCCTGCCTGCCTGCCTGACTGTCAGAGAGAAAGGTATGTGGTGGAAAGTCTTTCATTAATTAGTGCGCACAGCCGCAAAGTATGCAGCGTTTTATCACACAGCTACAGACTGCCACCGAGAAGCAGAAGCACAGCAAAGGAGTAATCGTACTTACTCTTATATGTGGACACTAAACTTTTTGCCACCTGCACTACCTCAGAGCGTCACCTTTGCTTTATATTAACCCCATAAATCTGCCACGAAATAGAAAAATAGCAGCAACAGCAGCAGCGGCAACAGCGAAAAGGTGGGAGTTCTTCCCCCCACTCAATCCCTGGGGAGAGACAGCTGCTTATTAGCTTTGACATTTGAGTGCAATGCACTCCTCCGCTTACAGCCAGAGAGGTGTGTTTCGCTTGATGGCTAGCAATCTTCATTTTTATCAACAAAATGTACATATTTTTCCCTTTTTTCTTTACTGCCACATAAAGACAGAGCAGAGCGTGTAGCAACAGCCTGAGGACTGACATAATTTATTAGAGGTTTTCCATGCAATTTTTAAAGTTATGCCAAAAAAGTTTACCTTTCTCCTTTGTTTTGATGACCACGACCCCACACCGCACACCGCACACCCCACCCTTTGGGCTGTCAGCGAAGCATTTTGTGTCTGCAGCGCTGAAAATTTTTGGCCAAACAACACTTTTGACTCCTGACCATTATGGGACATGGTTTTTCGGTGGAACTTCAGTACTTTGACTCCTTCAAAAATTCAGGTCACCCTTTTACTGCCGTGGCTGTGGCTGTGGCAGCCCATAACCTCAAGCAACGACGCTTCGAATAGCTGGCTAACTATACACCAAAAAAAAAAAAAAAAAAACAAGAAGAATATCATAAAACTTTTCAACTTTTCCAATTCACTAAATTGACAAAAAGAAAGGGAAGAGTACAGGGGGAGACAGACAGATAGCAGGGGCTCTGGACCCTGTCCGAAATGCCACGCTCACGTTGCGATGTTGACCGCATCACGCTTCAGAGCATAAAGCAATTACAGCATCGTGCATGGAATCCAGGAATCCATCGACACGCACCTCCTGAAGGCACTTTGATTTATGAAATTTGCCGAGCATCAAGCCAGGGCTCACGACACCGTGGAGCAGCAGCACCAGCAGCAGCCACTCATCCAAAGGGTTTTTGTGGCAGCAGCAGCAGCAGCAGCAGGGGCGAGAAGCGGATAAGAAGATTTGATTTTGCGCCAGTCATTGACTTTGGCTAACCAACTTTCTGACACTCACTCCTCCTCCCACCCTACCTACACGTGTGTGTGTGTGTGTGTGTGTGTGCGGAGTACCTGCAGTCAATTGAATAGAAGAGAACTGAACCCTCATTGCGCGGCTGCACTTTCGGAAGGAAATTCTCAGTGAAAAACTTTAGAGCTGCAGCTGCTAGCTGGCTGACTGGCTGGCTGGCTGTCCTCATCCTCATCTGCTTTGTGGCTCTGGCAAAAGTAGCTTAGACTGTCGTCGACATACAGAAAACTTCAGTCAGAGGCAACGGCTTAAATCTTGTCAATTGCCATTTTCGTATGGGGGCTTTCATCTAGTTCTTTTTTTCTTCTTTCTTCTCTTACATTTTGTCCTTTTGCTAGTTTTGTGTGTGTTTTCTTTCTGTTTTGGTAACAAGTGACAATAAAGTTTTTAGTTTTTGGCTGAGAGTGCGTGACGGGTTTGCTGCCATTAGCAAAAAGTTAGGCAGAACTTTTTCTGGTTTATAGAGACACAGCAGCAGAGAGCAGAGCAGAGCAGAGAGCAGAGCAGAGCAGAGAGCAGAGGAGTAAACCATAGTGTTAATGAAGCTATAATGAGGCCTGAGGCTTGCCAAAGTTGCACCATGATATATGTACGTAGTACATTCCAAGTAAAACTGCAAAACGAGTGGCATTCAAGGTCCTTCTTAAGGGCAAAGGCATCTCCTTTATAGTTGTTCAACAAAATTGGTTTTCTTTTTAGGCGGAGAGGCGACCACCAGTACCACCACTAATCACAAGTACCCAATCATCTTTATGGCTCGAGTCAAACACGAACACAAAAACCCAAACACACTGTTGTCGATTTCGATGTCGATGTCGAGGCCAGGACCTCCGCAAAGATTGCTGCCATCAAAGCCGCTGAAATTCGTTTGTTTGAGAGAAATTCACTTGCGATTGTTGTGCAGAGCAGTGACTGTGTGTGTGTGTGTGTGTGTGTGTGTGTGGCTGGTGCCACCACAATCAATGCAGCAACAACAAGAATATAGGATTGTTGGAGTGGCAGCAAGAACCTACAGCAGCCAGGATATGGCAGGGATATATGTAGCACGGTGGATGCTGATGGGAGGTGTGCGCACCGAGCAGTGAAATACCCGTGAAAGCCGCAGCACACACACAGCACACAGAGCCGCAGAGTCAGAGCTAAGTAAAGGAACAAAACTGTGGCACACTCTCACTCGTACTCACTCGTACTCGAATGTGTGCCCTCTGTGGTGGCATGGCGCAAAGGTGCAAAGCATTGGGATAAACAAAAAACACGTTGCGAAGCACGAAACAAAAACGCAGCCAACAGGAAACGGAAGCCAACGGAAAAAAAGTTGTAGACAAGCCCCAAAACGAAACCCAATCGAAAATACAAAATACAAAAAATAACAAACAAAAAATAAAAAGAGAAGAAAATGCTAATTTTGTTTCGCTTTTTTGTGCGCTGTGTGTTCGCGCCATGAAACCCCAAAGTGTGGCGCAGACTTGGCCAGCAAATTGGGCCAAAAACATGTCTATCCATATGGCTATATGGCAGTGAGTGCGAGTATATGGCACGTAAAGCGAAAGTATCTATAATCCATTAGATGCGGCGAAATCAGCTCAGACGAGCGGCAGAATCAATTGCTGGCACTTGACACATGAATAAATGGCTTTTAAAACAGACATCGAAAATAAATTAAATTATAAAAATCCCCCAAACAATGCCGAGGGATTTGTTTATCGTTAAAACTTACCCCAAAATGTTTCGTGTGCAGGAACCCTTAAAATTGTTATTTATATTTTACAAACATTTTCCTATAACGATGCCTGTGTGTTATGCCATTCCTTTTGCCGCCTTCTGCAAGGCCTTGGGGGCATAATCTCAACTAATTTACTTTTTCTGTTTTTCCAGTTGCCACACAAACCCGAAAAACAAGCAAACGAAACGACTGAAAATGTAGCTAGAAAACTGTTAATGCCATGGCGGAAAATACAGCAGCAGCAACAGCAGCATCAGGAGCAGCAGTAGGAGCTGGAGAATCCCTTACACTGGTTATGCATTTAGTTTAGTTCAGAGTTTGGCACTCGGACATGCCAAAGCCAAATGCCAATTACCACGAAAATGCCATTGAATAAGCCATTTAAATGCAAGAGGGCCGACAGAGCAGACCAGACAGATCAGAGCAGAAGAGCGGCACTGCTCCGTCGTTGGGGGGCATTCAGCGCGTTGGAAATTAGTTAATGCCGCCATTAGTGTTCAGCGCATTTGCTTAACTCGACTTGACTGCCGCCACTACAACCTGGTAACGTGGCCAAAACACGCATACCTCGAGTACCTCCCCTCCCTTTGGTTGTGTGTCTGAAATCCCTGTGTGACTGTAGTTAACATTAACCTTTCCTCTGGTTAAATGAATGACTGAGAAGGGGCACTCACGGCTAATGCTCACAGCTTGAGCAAAGCTGATTAATAAGTTGGCAAAAACTGTTTCCAATATTTAATGCCCAAGTGTCAATTGCATTAAATCCGCTTACACTTCAGGCGGAAAAACATACTACCCTCCGCACTGTGCAAAGGAGCAGGAGGAGAGGAGGTTTAGAGGTACCAGCAGCAAACAAATGAGAGGTTAGGAGAGGAAGCATTCAAACAGATTACCAACTGGAAAGTCGTGTGTGGGGAAACCGGAAAAACGGGGAGTTGGTGGACTATGTATGGCAAGGGGTAGTGGGGTGGTACATAGGTGTTGCAGACCGACCACGGTAAGTACGGGTCTGCTAACAAATGCGCGAATGATAAAAACTAAACATGTCCGTGACTCGCTCTCTGTGGGTGGTCCTTTATTTCTCGTTGCCCAGAATATTGTTATTGTCCCCGGTTAATGGTTGATGGCTTTTTGAGCGTGCCTGGGGCTAAATTTAAGCATTTTCACTAAACACAATGATGGCTAGGTATGTGGTGGGTAGAGGGCTGTGCATAAAAGTAATCATGAAATGTCCCTGGAACTTTTGGAACTTTCTACAGGTAATATCAGATTTTTCTTATTTTTTAACTCCTTTTTTTTGTATTTAAGAGAACTTTTTCAGACTCCAACGGCTTTATTCTGCTGAACAAAGCATTTCATTTTTAACAGTGATTTTTGGGACAAAATGTTAACCGAGTGTACATGACATCAACTGCTTTAAAATGTTGTATAAAAGTTTACTTTTATTGCTTAACATCAATGATTAAATGTTAAGTTAACACTAACATTTTGAACGAAAGTTTTAACATTCACTTTCTTCGCTATAAAATGTTAACATTAGCAGGTTTGCTGCCCGCAGCATGCTGCAAGTCCTTTGGCAACATGTTAACTTGGTTAACAGTGCGCTGTTAGTAAATTGGCAACATGTTAATTGTAGGTAGCATGCTGTAAGTCCTTTGGCAACATGTTATGTTTTTGCAAGGACTTTGGCAACATGTTAAATTTATTTAACCTGGAGCCATCTAGTGGAGCTTCTAGTAGAAACTTTGCATCATGTTATGTTGTTGGCAACATGTTAAGTTGTTAACATTGCGAAGTTAAGTTGTTTGCAACATCTTCTTGCAACAGTAACATGAACAAACAAATTTCTTTCGTATATATTATTATATTTATATTATTTTGATTACATTTAAAAAACGTGCAGTGGCGGCTGCTTATTTCTCAAAGCTCTGATTGTCGAACCCAGCACTCCTCGCATTCGCAGAGAGTGCTGGCGTGGGACTTGGTATGCTGTAAACTGGATACAGGGGTGCAAATTCGTTGATGCCAAAAGCATGGATCTCCTCCTCGTTGATATTTCCGCGCGGAGTGTGGCGGCATTCCTCGTATTTGGGTGCAGCTAAGGGATATGGTAACATGAGTATGGGAATCATTATGAAGTCTGTTTTGCACTTACATATATCATCCGCGTGACTGGGTATCAAATCGTTGGGCACAGCCCCGAGGGCCGTGACCACAGGCATCTCATCTGCTGGACCATCATAGCGAGCACTTCGTCGTGGCGGCTGCTGGACAACAATCCCCGATACGGCCAGGGGCATGGTGCCAATTGTCACGGGCATAACCATCAGCTGCTCCTCGCGCAGGCTCTTGACCAACGCCTCCACCTCCACCTGGTAGGCAACCTGAATGAGATTGCTCAGCTCCACACAGGTGGGTGGCGTCGCAGGTACGGGCAGGTCAATGGTCAGGGAGCGGGTGGACTGCTTCAGCACGGAATCTCCTTTCGCTCTGGAGATAATGATGCGCTCGACGCGTGCGTGATCCGGACTGAGGCTGAAGTAGCGGATGAGCATCACCAGGGAGAGACGCAGCTGGGAGACGGCCACACTGGTGTTGTTCACCACCACAACGGTGACGGGTATCTTCTGGCCAGGCACATAGCCCGCCTGGGGCAGATTCAGCTCCAGCTTCAGCGGATCCGTCTTGCAGGGACCGCAGCAGAAGGTGCGATAGCCCTCGCTGTGTGCCGCCAACTGGGGAAGGGGCAGCAGAAAATGAATTTCTCCGTCACAAAAGTCATGACCTCTTACCCGCAGCTGTGGGGTCTCGAAGTTCAGATCCATCATCTTGAGCACTGTGAATCCCGTGGTGTAGGCTTGATCGTATTTCCAGGGTCGAATGAGCAAGACTTTCACAATGTATCGTATGCAGCCATAGCGACCCTCGAAGGAGGAAGGACACTGGTAGGGCAGCTGGCAGGAGAAAGTATAATTATGCACGCCAGCCCCTATAATGTGTCTGTTGTTGTCTATCAAAGAGGAGAGGGAAGAAGAGAGGTTGTAAATCTATCCAATTTTCGATTGTTTTTATGACTCACTTTGCTCGGATCCCAGCAGATAGGTATTGGATGATAGATAGTCTTCTCTGCCCGCATACTGCTTAGTGGAGCCCAGGCTCTTTTCACTCCACTTGGTGATTGAGTAGCCAACTACCTTGAGCAAGATAGCTGCAAAGAGAGAGCGGGGAGACAGAAGAGAGATTAAGTATTTATCTTGAGAACTATGCAGAGAGAGAGAGAGAGATTAAAGTAGTTATAATCTAAACTATGTTACCAAGCCCACAAAATGAACTCAATTGAGTACAAAACTTCCCTTAGTTTATATAACTAAATAATCAGAATATAAATATATGGCTAGAGTTCTTTGCCTTAATCTGGGTGTTTCCTCATTTGCTAAAATGAAAAGTATTTCCGTTCTAATCTTATAATTTTGTATTTTCCCTTTTGGCGACTTATCAATCAACTTCACACATTCCCCCAGACCAAAAGAATTCCACAAGTAAAGTCAATGTCGTCATAAAAATATATATACATCACGAGTACATACTATATACCCGTATCGTTATCGGGGGAAATATTTATAATGCCCTCACTAATCAGAACTAAAATTAAACAACTGAACTGAAACAACTTTCAGTGCAAAGAATTCTCCCAACTAAGGGAAACCACTCCCACTCCCACTCCTACTCCTACTCGTTTGTTTAACTTATTTATTGATAGATCTTTAATGTACCTTGAACTTCCTTTGGCTTGTCGGACTTGAGCGTTACACTGCCACCCACCAGCTGTCCGGCATAGAAGGTGCCAAATCTATTATTATCGAAGCTGATCTCACACGTAACAACCATTTTGCTTGAGTTTAGCGTTCCGCGCCACTCTTCCGAAACAACCAACGGCCTGCGACTAAATTAAATGCACAACTTCTGGACAGGCAGGGTCGTGGTGCCTGGTCGCGGTGCCCCGACCGCCTCGTAAGATAAGCGATAAGACCTCCCATAGACGAAGGCGCGCGTCGTACTTCTGAGCACCGTTTGAGAGTGCTCACATCGGGCAGTGGGCATGGAAATGGTATAAGAGTTCGAAAACTAAGCAAATTGTGAGCTTGGGGGGGTAAAAGACTGGAGAAGTGGATGTTTGGTTTGCTATCGCTCTTGGGAAGTTAGGCCTTAACCCTGGACATGTTTTTCAAGAATCTTTCATGTTGAAGTGATTTTGATAACAATTAAGCATTCAAATAAAAGCACAGAGTGGAGCGTAGAAGTGCGAACTTAGCACTTAGACGAATGGTGATATGGAATACATACAATTTAGGAACACAATTGTGATATTTATAACATAATTTTAAGGCCTTTGTTTTAATATTTTATTATTGTAGAACTTATAGGGCTAGAAACACAAAATCACAGCGATATTTGTATCGTTTTGAAAGCTTCTTCTACTATCCAGCACCTGTCCACCCTTTATGCCGAATAACTCACAATTATACCCCCACATATATGTATAATACTACATATATAATACATATAAAACTTCCACCTATGCTTAATATACTCGTACCTAAAATTTGTACTTATGTATATGGACATTAATAATCTATATTTTAATCGTTTTATTTGCAATTTATTTACATAGTTCGCTGCATATATATAAAATATTTAATATATGCTTATAAAGCATTGTTTTTTTTTATTTTCGTGGTTCCCTTTTCACAGCCATGTACCCTTATCCTTGTCCGCATCCGCAGCTGGATTCACAAAAGCCCTTTCGGCCATATAGTTTTGCGTCCAATCGGTTGGGGGTGGAGCCGTGGGACTGGGTATATCGAAGACCGGATAGAGCGGCTGGAAGACGCTGCCATCGGGATTCAGAGTATTTGGTTGTACTGCCTCTAGATCGTCGTCTGTGTCGTTTGTCTGGCCGGTAGAAGCTGCAGATCGCATGTGGATGGCCTCCTGATAGTTGGGTGGAGCTGAAATGGAAGATGGAACCATTAGAACTCATTCAAAAATTGCATTTTCCTATAGAAAGAACTCACGTATATTCTCATCCACAGCCCAGGGACTGGCGGGATTTACTGGCGGAGCGGAGGCCAATGCCTGGACATCAAGTGGCTGTTGTGGCACGCCACGGGGCTGAATGTGAACGTGCTGCGACAGGGGCACACTGCCAATGGTCAGTGGAATGCTGACCTGCTCGTCGGTGCGCCAACCCTTGACCTTTGCCTGCACCTCCACCTGGTAGGCGATCTGTATGATGCCGCACTGATTGTAGCACGTGGGAGGCGTGGCAGGAACCCTCAGCTCATAGTTGAACAGCTTCTTGCAGTTTCGTGCGACGGCATCCCCTTTGACGGTGGTCAGGGTGAACCGCTCGAAATTGGAGCTCGGCATCGATGGCGGCTTGCTGTGATACGTGACCAGCATGACGAGGGTGAGCATCAGCTGCTCCACTGGAATGTGACTGTCGTTGGTCACCAGCACGCTCAGGGGCACACTCTGGCCGGGCACAAAGCCCGACTGTGGCAGAGTCAGCTGCAGGGCCAGCGGATCCGAGGTGCAGGGCCAGCAGCAGTAGGTCTTCGAGGTCTCACTGTGTGCGGGCACCCTCAGCAGGGGACTGTCAAAGTTCAGATCCATCACTTTAAGTACAGTGAAGCAACGCGTATAGTTCTGATCGAATTTCCATGGCCTGACCAGCGTGACATTCGTCATGTAGCGAACTCGTCCATGGGTACCCTCAAAGGAGGAGGGACACTCTGTGGGTATCTGACAGGCAAAGTTGTAGACATGTACGCCCGGTTCAATGGAGCATTGGCCTAGGGAAATAAAAGATATTCGTAATAGAAAATACAACCAGAGAGAGAGAGGGATCTGTGTGGACTTACTGCTTAGATTGGAGCCCACAAGAAACGTTTTGGATGCTATATAATCCTCATGGCCATAGAATGTGCGTCGTGGGTTGCGATCCCTTGTATTGCCTATCCTCCGCTCACGCCAACGAGTCTCCGAATATCCATTTATATTCAATGTGACGGCTGCAAAAAATGCAAACGGTAAAAACCCAAATTCAATACCAATTAATGCAAAATCATTGATTATTTAAAAATAATATTAATCTTATCGCATGCAAATATTTATCAGATACGAACAAATTCTCCTGTATTTGCGTTAGATTTCGCACGTGTGCTCTATCCACTTCAGACACACGGAATTAAGTGCCCGCATAAATAATATGATTCATGGCTGTTGCTCTTGGATCTCTCTGGAGTACAAAAATGTTAGACTGCACTTGAAACATTTCAGCGATAAGATAAAGCACCCACTTGGGTGTCATGAGTCATGGGTGAGACTGAAAAGAAATGCCAGCATACCTTTCACCAGCTTCACTTTGTCCAATTTGAGAGTTACCCTGCCGGCTAGAACTTGGCCCCCGAAATACGTTCCATGGGGATTGTTATCGAACTCGATTTCACAGGTAACAGTCATAATGGTTATACCCTGCAGTATCTGTATCTGCGTGTATCTTTATTGCACGTAACACAACTGATTTGATTTTAATGCCAACTTATGTGTATGTTCTTTCCACACAAAATATTTGCTCTCGGCACTCTCGGTTCTCCCCCGCAGAAGACAAAACTCTCGGCAACAGCAGCAGCAGCGATATGAGTGGAGAGAGGAACCCGCCCGGTTGGCTGCCAGAAACAAACTGAGAGTGAAACAAATACTGCTTTGGGGTTATATTCGTATTCGTATTCCTATTCGTATCGTATATTGGTAGCCGCAATGGCCAGGCAATTTCCTTATCTTATCTCTGTCACAATTTTGAATTATACTCGTATAAATTTTCACACAAAGAGCAACTTGTTCAAGGTGTGCAATAGGAATACACAAATCCTTGGGGGATTTCACAATTTTCAGTTTCAGTTTTCCAATTTTCTTCACTTCTTTTTCTCTTCGGAATAGACTGAGGAATCTTCCTTCTGCTCTGCCACATATTCTGCCTGATGTTCCTGCTTCTCCTTTGTTGGGGTTGTCAAATCAAAAACCGGGTACAAAGGCTTATAGGGCAATCCGCCCAAGGGTTCTGCCTCTGCTGACATTTGCTTGGCCTTCTCCGCATCAGGACGAATGTGCATGGCCTCTGAGTAGCTGGGAGGAGCTGTGTGTGCAAAAAGAATATCAAAGTTAGCTTAGAAGCAAAAACATATCACATTAGAGCTTACGAATTGAGGGATCCTCCGCCCAGGGACTGACAGGAGCCGTTGGACCTGCAGCACCTTCCACACATTTCTGGCTATGGCTGGGCAACAAAGTCAAGGCTCCTGGATCCGGCAACAGTGGCATTTGCTCCTGCGGCTCCTGCGGCAGTGCCTGTTGCACCTGCGCTGATAGGGGCACACCACAGATGGTCACTGGCACATTGAGTGTGGCATTCACATGCATGCCCTTGACTTTGGCCACCACTTCCACCTGGTAGGCAATCTTGATGATGCGACACAGATGGAAGCACGTGGGTGGTGTGGAGGGCACTTGCAGCTGGAATTCGAATTGCTTCCGGGTGTTTCGCAACACGCCATCGGCCTTCATTTTGACCACTGAGAAGCGCTCCATATTCTGGCCAGCACTCAGGTCGCTGTAGTAGGTGACGATCATGGCCAGGCTTACTTTAAGCTCCTGCACCTTGATGTTGCTGTCATTACCCACCAGCACAGACAACGGCACCACTTGGCCAGGCACAAAGATCGATTGAGGCAGTGTTAGCTCCAGACTCAAAGGGCGCGATTTGAAGGGCCATAAACCAAATGTTTTTTCGGACTTTGCCAGCACTGGCGCCTGAGTACAAAATGGATAAAAACTAAGCACATTTCGGCGATAATAAACTCACATGCTCAACAGAATTATAGGTGAACAATTCATTTGTTTGCAGCACAGTGAAAGTACGAGAAAACAAGCTGTCATACTTCCAGGCTTTCACGATATTTATACCAATCCTGTAGCTGATACGACCATGGCTACCCTCGAACGAGGAGGGACAATGGGCGGGTATTTTACAGGCAAACTGGTAGGTCCTAGTGCCAGGCTCAAAGGTGGACTCTGCCAAAGAAAAAACCCCATTGAAGTTGAGGGAAACAAGTGTAAAGCTCCGATCTTACCAGCGCTAGTACTCGATCCAAAGAGATAGACTTTGCTGGACATATACTTCTCAAATCCATTGTACGACTCCGAGGTGGATTTATCGTTGGAATCCGTGCGGCTCTCCGTCCAATGCGTTTCGGCAAATCCTCTGACCTTCAGGAAAATGCCTGATAAAAGAAATTATTGGGAATCTAATCTGAAGCACTTTTGATAGCTGCCACACTCACCCTTGATTTGTTTCACTGCATCCGTGCTGAGCGTCACCTGGCCAAAAATCGTTTGTCCAGCATAGTAAACCCCATGGGTATTGTTATGAAATAGAATTTGACAAATTATCCCCATGATTCAATATACAAGATAGTGATAATTTATAGTAGAAATTTGTGTCTGATTATTGCTTTTCGTTTAATTGTTCCTGTGCCCTGTTCGATGGCTTAGAGCGCACTGACGTTAGCTGCCCGCTTTCTACTTCTTTTTGTGCCTTTTTTTGGTGGTGGTGGTGTGTTGAAGTTATCTTATCAAAGCCATCATAA
The DNA here is from genome assembly GCA_035043285.1 of Drosophila subsilvestris. Lineage (NCBI taxonomy): Eukaryota > Metazoa > Arthropoda > Insecta > Diptera > Drosophilidae > Drosophila > Drosophila subsilvestris. Next base: position 3,788,146 of record JAWNNB010002044.1, on the reverse strand, counting down.
ATAAAATTCTTCGTAAATGAAATAGAAAATTCTTTTACATTGACATTTACCTTCGCGCTTACAGCAACAAACAAAATTGTGCGAAATATTATCAGTGTGGAGCCCATAATAATGATAAGAATAGATAACCAAATGACCAACTCAGGGGGGTTTTTGGCTCCATTGAGTCATTTGAAGCCGGCAGCACTTCACTCCACTCAAATAACTGAAGAGAGGCAACTGTTTCACCCCGATAAGATAGAACTCTCTCAGTAAATGCCAAGCAATGAGCGCATTTAGTCGTGTGGCTCTAAGTTCATTACTTTATTGGATATATTTAATTTATTACAACCAAGTGCTTCTATCGATATCCTCATTGACAAAACCTCCTTCAGTCTGATAGCCTTTTGGTCTCTCAATTGCATTTTCCATTTCACTGGACAGCTCAAAGACAGCATACAAAGGCGTATACACAATTTCTGCCGCTTGGTCCTTTTTCTGTGCTTTTTTCTTCGACTTGGAGGACTGTTCCCGCTCCAAGCGTATGTGTTTGGCCTCGTGGAAATTTGGTGGCGCTATAAAACACACAGAAAATAACACAAGCATACAAAATCAGCAATGCTCACCTATGGAAGTATCTGCTGCCCAGGGACTGGTTGGACTTGCTGCCGCATCAACTGTCTCTTCCTCTAACAAAATCAAAGCCTTGGCATCCACTTCTGGTGGCAGTGGATCTCCCTCCCAGGTCTTGGGCTGCTGCTGCAGCTGTTTGGTCAGCGGTACGCTGCCTATGGTCACCGGCATATGAACACTCTGACCCGAGTGACAGCCCTTGACCTTGACCTCAGCCTCCACCTGATAGCCGATCTGAATGATGCTGCACAGGTTGAAGCAGGTCGGCGGTGTGGCTGGCACTTGCAGATCGAAAGTGAATTGTTTTCGACTTTGTTTGGAGACACCTTCGCCCGTCTTCTCAGCCACCACAAAGTGATCCTTGTTGGTGTCCGCACACGGGGGCCGACTGTAGTAGATGACCACCATGGCCAATCGCACGGTGATCTCCTCGACCTGTATGTGACTGTCATTGGAGACAAGCACACCCATGGGCATGGTTTGTCCTGGCACAAAGCCTCCCTGGGGCAAGGAGAGGCGCAGACTCAATGGCTTCGAGGTGCAGGGAAAACAGCAGTAGGTCCGCTGCGACTCAACTTGAGTGGGCACCTAAAAGTGGGCACAAATGATCTGCAATCTAAGGGAGATTTCTGCCCCAATACTTACCCGCAGCATCAGGCTCTCCGTATTCAAATCCAACACTTTGAGCACAGTGAAGCATCGATTAAAGTGCTGATCGAACTTCCAGGGACGTAGAAACGTCACATTTACAACGTAACGCACTCGGCCGTAAGTGCCCTCGAAAGATGAGGGACAGGTCAGGGGTATTTGGCAGGCAAATCGGTAGGTCCCAGTGCCAGGTTCAATTTTCACTTCTAAAATGAAGAAATTAGACAACAAATTGTTTACCTTTTTCAAGCTAATTATATTCTTACCTATGCTTGAGCTCGTTCCATGCAGATACGCCTTTGTGGCTAGATAATCCACATGCCCGTTGAACGCCGAGCCACTCGATTGATCCTCCGCATCGTATTCAGGATCTGACCAATGTGTTTCAGCATATCCCTTGATGTGGAGCACCACAGCTAAATATAGAGCAGAGCAGAGACATTTATCAATGGATTATTTTGGTTAAATAATAATTTGGAAACCCACTTAATGCTGTCTATCAGCAAAAGTTCCCCCAAACCAAAGGCAGATATGATATATATATGACTCACCTTTTACCTGTTTCACCTTATCCGTTTTGATCAGCACCCGGCCAGAGATCAGCTGCCCGGCATAGTAAATACCCTGCGGATTGTTATTGAATTGTATCTCACAGATTACCATAATGCAGTTAGATTTCAATCGATCAGCGACGCAACGAGTAATGTTTCGTTTTTTGGTTCTTTCTGTATCGTCGTCAACCAGCAAACTGAAGACAAACTGCGCGCATTATTTATATTTTACTTTTTGGCCAACATTTGTTGTCTGTGTTTTTGGTTTTATCTTATCAATGCGATAATTATTTATGTATTTAAACAGTTAATTTATTATATTCCTCCTATATAGAAGTATTTACATGTGTAAATGAGATATGAGAAGAAGAAAAAAAGATTGATTGTGTCTGCCTGCCTCTAATGGTGCTTCCCGAAGGTTGAAGTGCCTTTGAGATACGAGTAGCTATCAAAATATATGAACGTATATAATTATCAGAGAGGGGGTTGTAATCTCTAAAGTTTACCCTCCCTCATTGAGTCTATTGAATTTGCCACAGAAAATTGTTGGGTGCAAATTTCCACTCAAAACTGAACTCTCTCTCTCACTCTCTTTGATTCTTTTGCACTCCCATGTCTACCATTTTTTCTGTGAGCTTTGTAGCGAGTTAGTGAGACGAGATAAGATAATGCCAAACCGCAGTAAATATTTGTTACGGCTCCGTGCGCATAGGCCTGGCTAAAACCAGAGATAGCCGCCAGTCTACGCCGAGCAGCGAGCGTGCGCGGATCACTCAATAAAATAAAAATAAAAACACCCGATAGCTGGAGCTCCTTTCGTTGAAATGTCCAAAAACTGCATGATAACATTCGATCAGAATGAGCATGGCACCTACTTCACCGGCCAGGTGATAACCGGCAAAGTGATTGTCAATCTGACAAAGACCAAGAAATTGCGTGGTAAGTAAAACAGAATGGCATGGCATCCAGGATCTGTATACCCATCCCTGGCCAAATTCATTATTGCTTATCTGTTGCGGGGGCATAGTCGTCGTATCTTATCGGCTTGGATAAAGCAAAACCATTTCTAAAAACCATTTAAATGGCTAATTTATTGATAACCACAGCGTGGAATCTATAAATGTGTGATAATGTGTGATGATGCCACCAGCCCACACACATTTCGGGGGTGTACACACAAAAGTGATTTAATTTTATGAACATTAAACAGAGGAAATGCCAGCGTGTGTTAGTCATTATTTGGCGCGGTTTTTTTGTCTTTCAGTGGGTATTAAATGCCGTTTATTTCTCCACTTTCTTTGCCAGGCATCAAACTCCAACTCAGCGGCTATGCCTTGGCCCAATGGCGGGTGCGCAGACATGGCAAGGCGATGGCCATACAGAATCCCAAAAAGCGAACCAAGCACTTGTACAGTGGACGTGAGGATTATATAGCCTCCACGACATATCTAATGGGATCGGAGCAGGGCAGCTGCTTCAACATCGATGCTGGCACGTACACCTACACCTTTGCCTGTCCCATACCCAGCCATTGCCCGTCGTCCTTCGAGGGTGCCTACGGACACATACGCTACCTGGCAAAGGTCACCTTTCTGAAGGCAGGCGCCTCCAATCGCACCCACAACGTGGGCTTCACTGTGCTCAAGCTGCTGGATCTGAATCAGGAGAGCAAGATGCTCCGTGAACCGGCGAGCAATGAGGCGCTTGAGTACTTCTGCATGCTGCACACACATCCCGTGGAGCTGAAGGTGACACTGCAGCAGCAGGGCTATGTCCCCGGGCAGTTTATGCTGATCCACGCCCAGGTGCGCAACGACTCCAGTTCCGATTGCAAGAAGCTGCTGATTATGATCCATCTGCGGGCCACCTACACGGCCGATCAGCCCTCGCTGCGCACCACCTCCGAGAAGATTATGCTGGTCAAGCGCGAGTGTGGACCCGTGGCCCATCATGCCCAGAAGATCTACACGGAGACGCTGCGCATACCGGCCACGGCGCCCACCTGCGAGCACCTCAGCAAGGTGGTGCGTGTGTCCTATGAGGTGCGTGTGGTGGCCGTCATGAATTGGCTGATGTCCAACCCGAGGGTCGTCATACCCATTACCATTGGCAATGTGCCTCTGACCACAGCGGGTCCTGCGTTCCCGCAGACTCCCCTACCATCGGATTTGCCCTGCACCTCCACCCGAGCCATGGAACTGGCACAAATGGGAGCGGGAGCGGGTGGAGTGAATAATTCTGGCTACGAGCGTAGCGAGTCGCTGGAAGATTTCGAGCTGCCCGAGGATGGCGATGATGAGCTGGAAACAGCCGATGAATTTGTCGCAGATTTACGTAGGTGCCACAGAATAAGTGCCCAGGGAATAGCTATTCATTTTCTATCTTTATTTAGCTCCGCCAACATATGAACAGGCCATTTTCATGTCCACCGACATAGCCGACACGGATGCCAATACCGTCAGCGAGGCCTCTCAGTTTACGCCACGGTATCCCGTCTTCGATGTGGACACCTTCCAGACACCGCCACCAAATCCGCCACAGAAGAAGCGACGTCGTCGTCGCCGCAGACCCGCCGAACCAAATCCGGAGAAGCAGCAGCAGCTGGAGAAGCAGCCAGTCGAGTCTCCTGTGCAGATTTAACGGGGGCGTCGCTTATCTCGGGGGAAATCACAACGATATCTTATCTCTGCAATATTTTGCTTCGCATTTCGGTGTCCCAAGACCCAAGAACTAACCAAACTGTTAACATATACACATATATACTACATACTATATGTATAAAAAGATACCCCCGTTAAATAAATAAACAAGGGTATAAAAGTGTCTACCACGACTGCGATAAGAAAATGCTGTCTTCAGGCGCGCCAACAAAAAACTTTTAGAGCTTATCGAACGCGTTGAACAAATATTTGTATTATATCAAAATAATGGCACTTTAACCTCTGATTAATACGCAGCATATATACAAGCTGCCTAGGGCTTAATCCATTAGCATTATTTTTTTCTAATCTAAATTCAAGTTTTATAATTATATTTCAGTGTAACCCTATTCGCGCAGCTGTTTCTGACAGTCAAGCTTTTCGGAGCTTCAAAATATCATTTAATTTAGTGCGACTTTTGTTTGTTTATGTCTTGACCTCGTAATTCGTAACACAAGCCAAGAATATCAGTGGGAACAACAACAAAAAAAAGGGCGCACACAATGTGACGTATCGCGGGGAGAGCGCACGCCTCAAAGCTCCAGCCAGCCGGCAACAACTTTCGCTCTCTCTGTCTATCTCTCTCCCCAACTGATGATGTCACGCAAACTTTACCGCTCTCTCGGAGATTCGTTCTGAAAACATATTCTGCCCGCTTTGATATGTCTTTTGCGCTTCGTTTTCATTTCGTTCGCGTCGTTTGTTTGGTCTGCTGTTTTCCAGCGTGCGTACGGAACACAAAATATAATCTAAATATGTGCCTTTAATAATACAATTTTTAATTGGTTTGCGGCACGCCATTTGGAAAAATTTAGAGTTTAGTTTAAGCAGTAAAAATGCCAACGATTTGTACATTTGACCTGGATCACCGCGATCCTATTTACTATAGCGGCGAGGTAATAAATGGACGCATCAATCTTCATACAGATTCCAACAAGTCGGTGAATGGTAAGACGGCAGCTACATACATACAAATTTATTTACATATTTTTTATGCAAGGCAAGACAACAAACAAAAACTGTGTATTCATTGAGTGTTCCATGTACCGTTTTGCTAGAGTGATAAGCAGTGTTTCTGTGTCGCTAAAACCGGTTTAAAAGAATGTCAACAAGTGAAAACCAGTTGCCAGAAGTCTTTAAAATATTTAATTTTTCATAACTAAATGGAATCTGTTTTATTTTGTTAGTATGAGCCTGGGCCCTACGCTTTGACATTTTCTATTTCTATTTCCAAGAATCTTAGTACGAGTATGCATATGTATATGTATGTAAAATAATTATTATTTTGAATGGCTGGCGACAGCAACAAGTCGAAACGTGCCAAGGTACAGTGGGCTGGAATGAAAGTTCTAACAATTTCTGTTTGGGTTTATTGGTTTGTGTTTGAATTATAATGACATTCATCCCACTGTTTGAAACGAAACAAATCGAACAGAACGCCAGCCGGCGTAAGAAGCAGCACAAAGAGGAATGAGTCAATAAAAATAAAAGTACAGTGCTGCCTCGGAGAGTGTGCGCTGTCCCAAGAGATCGAGTGAAACAAAATAATATACGAGAGAGTAAACTTCTTGCTCTTAACATTGGGACAGCCCATTGTAATCCCTACTTCATATCAGTTTTGTTTCCTTATCGAGTGTGCCCTGTATATTTGTTGATTTAATTTTAACTCTCTCCCTTGCAAGAGGTCTACATACTCTTTCGTGGCGAGGCAAAAGTGAGTTGGAGCGAACACAAGACGAGAACCATCAATGGCTCGCGGCAGAACTACACTGAACATTATCGGGGCAAGCAAACGTATCTGGACACACGCACCCAAGTGCTTGGATCGGGGGATCTGCCGAGAGGCGACCACCAGTACACCTTCTGCATACCCCTGCCACTGGATTGCCCCACCTCGTGCGACATGAAGTATGGCAAGATCTACTATGAAATCTCGTTGGTCATCGACAAGCAGTGGGGCTTCAATAAGGACTACAAGCAGCCGCTGACGGTGATCCAAACCTACAATCTGAATATGTCGCCAGAGCTATTGGTGAGAATAAACCAAAATAGATTCATTAATTTATTGCCCCCCTCCCTACCCAAATAGATTCCCCTGGTACGTGAGGATGTTAAGTATTTCTGCTGTTGGCCCTGCAGCTCCGGTCCGGTTCTGTCCACCCTCACCATTCCCTTTGGTGGCTATGCGCCGGGCCAGAAGATACACTATAGCCTGGAGATAGACAACAAGTCGGGTGCCTATGACCTGGACGGCATTGAGCTGCAGCTGAAAACAGTCGTCAAGTTCAAGGCCCAAACGCCGCTACACAAGACCCGCGATATCGAGAAGTCACTCCATGGCAGCTGCAAGGGCGAGCGCGTGCTACGCTTCTCCAAGCGCCTCATCAATGGCAATCTGCTCATTCCGTCAGTGCCGCCCACCACAAGGACCGACTCCATCATAGCCATCAGCTACAAGGTACTCTTCTCGATCAAAATGGGCGACTGCCACATGGACTCGGAGTTCGATGTGCCCATTGTGATTGGCACCATACCGCTGGCACAGAGCGCTGAGGATCCCACGCATGTGGCCGAATGGATACCGCAGACGCCCGACACACCAGCGGGCGCAACTGGTGGGGATATGCCGCCCAGCTATGACAATTGCAGTGAGTGCCGTTTGTTGCTTTTGCTTTTCTGGCTATTTCTGCAGCTCTTTTCCTTTTATTTATAGAGCCGCCCACCTACGAGCAGGCCACAAACCTGGGCGACAGGTTCATCGACTCGGACGCGGACGAGCGCAATCCAATGAGTGACTTTATACCCCGCTATCCCATGTACACGAACTTTGCCCAGCCCACGGCACCGCCAGCGGCAAGCGACTCTCCGCTGCTGCCACCACAGCCAACTGCTGTACCAATTCTGTCGCTGCCACAAGGCGCCACTGCCCCATCGTGTGCAGAGAACTCGAATGGCGCTGCAGAAAGTCGAACATCTTATGGTTGGAATGCCAATACATAGGAGTGGAGTCTACCTCAGTCAGTCAGTGGTGATAACAAAAGAATCTTTTAAGAAATTTTCTTGGCATTTGTACGCACTTTTGATGCGCCCTTAAGTATGCAAAAAAATGCTGGCTTGAATGCTTGCACTTTGGTGACTTTATTTCGTTTAAGTTGAAAAGATTTGAATCTCTTTAAAGAAACTTTATGCACTCTGAACAATGATAATCAGTACTAAGACGCTGTAGTGTCAGAACAGCATAAACTCCCACGTAATGCAACAAAAGCCACACATTTTATATTGCTTAGATATATTTTGGTGAACATTAAAATGTTTTTTTATGACTCTCCAAATGTATACTTGCATCAGTGATAGCTACAAAGTTTAATTGTAAATAAACCAAACCCTTTTTTACGCAATATAAAATAAATTTCCTAATTGTTAAAATAAATAATATTTGATGTCCAGGCACTGGCCCACACTCAATGGGCTGCAAGCTCTGCCTGATCCTGCTCATAGTAGAGATAACGTGGCCTAAAGTCCAGCTGCTCCCCGGACAGCGCATGCTTGTTGGTTTTGTTCAAATTGGTGGCCGTCATAAATTTGGCCTCGCGAAAATTGGAGGCTAAAACAAAGAGTAGGATGAGCACTAACATGAGGCTGAAATCAATCAAAATCAACATACCCAATGAGGTCGTGGAAACGCTAAAGTCGGGTGCCAATTTCGTGGCTGTGCCTGGCGTGGGCATCTGTTCTGGGGCTGAGGCTGCCAGGGCATCCCTTGGACGGATGGCATTCGGACAGGGTGGCGTCACATTGCCAATGGTAATGGGAATTTGTGCCATGATGGAGCGCTTCTCCTGCTGCGTGCGCACGAGGACTTCCACCTCGTAGTTGATCTGCAGGCAGGCGCAGGCCGCCGTGGACAATGTGGCCGGCGTCTGTGGCACTTGGAGCATATGAAGATGCTGGAAATGCTCCAGTTCGCTGCGCGGCAGACTGACCAGCTCGTGGCTGCTGCTCAGCAGAGTTTCCCTCTCCACTTTAATGTCGCGGCGCTTTGGTTTGTTCCGCTGCAGGGCCACATAGCTGCTGACCATGTTGAGCTTGTAGACCACCTCCCGGAGCAGCAGCTTCTGGGGATTGTGCAGCTTCACATGCACCGATATGCCCGCCCCGGGGGAGTATGCCAGGCGCGGAATCTGCAGTTGCAGCTGCAGCGGTCGCTGCCAGAACTTCGTGCGTGGCGTCGGCTCCAGGCACTGCACCTCGCCACTTCGCGACTCCTTGCACAGTTCGTTCTCGGCGTACACCTGCAGCTGGCGTGTGTGAATCACATCGATGGGTCGATCCGCACTGCTGTGAATGAGCAGCTGCAGCGTGTATCGAATGTGTCCGTGGGCGCCCTCATAGCTGCTGGGGCAATTCTTGGGCAACTTCACATGGAAACCATAGCTGTAGCTGCCCGCCTCCATGAGCTGTGGCTGTGCCGCCTCCGAACCCACAAAGTAATCGATTTTGGCAAAGTAATCCACACGATGCTCAAAGGCCAGCGACTGCTGCTTCTCCGCTTGAAGATTTTGCTGCTCCGATTTCTTGGGTTTCGCTGGCTTTACGGGCTGCAGCCATTCGGTGGCTGCAAATCCATTTGCCTCCAGGGAAATGGCTGAGAAATATAATCAAATAACTTTGAAAACTTTGGCACACCCAGCAGTAAATAATGATAAGGCTATCAGCCATGGAAATCAATAAATAAAGCCACTTTCACTCAGTTGCCACTGCCCCTTATCATGCCAGCCATACCATAAATGGAATTCGATCTTGATCCACGGTGATTCACCACGCACTTGAGGGCACTTAAGACTGGAGTATCCCACCCCATGAGTCACACTCTCTTACCTTTTATTAGGGCACGCTCCGTTAGGGTTAGATAGATGTGACCATTAACCGTCTCCCCGGCTCGATAGACGCCACTGGGGCTGTCCAATTGCATGTCACAGCGGTGGTTCATTCTGACTGTCTCCTCACTCGACGACTGCTCGCTGATGTCTGCCACTTGTCGACAATATGTTCGCCCATTAAAACAGGTAAACTATTGCGGCCTTATCGGCTATGCCAATGGTGTGAATGCTACCAGCGATACCATGGCTATTATCGCCTCTATCTAATCTCTGGAACGAAGACTTCACTGCCAGTCCAGTTATCGCTTTTGGCCCGCAAATTATAATTTAATTAAAATGCATTACATCGAGTGTCAGGCGTAGCATACATATGGGGCGAGGGACGCTCGCCGCCTCCTCTAATCATTCAAGGACGATTCAATTAACAAATTGATTTGCTCGCATGTATGTAGCTTTATTTATTGTCCACTGATGAACACTTTTTAGTCTGTACTTAGCATAATTATTTTGTAATAAATCGAATGGTATATATATATTTGAATGTAAAAAGAGCAATGAGAAAAATATGGTAACTATATGCTAGAAAAATGTATGTGTTTTGGCACTTCAATTAAGTTCGTTTTGGCGCTCTAATTCTAGTACCGACGGACTGGGTATCCACCTAAATATATACATATATACTCGTATATATATATATTTCTAGTATGGTTTAAGCCTTTTGTTTTGAACACTTATGTTACTGTTTTTCTTAGGATGTTTAGTACGTATATCGCTCACGCTTGAAGACACTTTTATTTACTCCTAGAATAGATGTTCATCCTGTATGTCCTCTGTGCTCTGGCGTACACTTGGACGTGGCTGATGCACTTGTGCTGGCTCCACCTCCACCTGCACCTGCACCTCCATCTGCACTTCATTCCCATGCTCCTGCTCATGCTCAGCCTCTAGCTCTACTTGCTCGGACAGCGGACCGCATAGTGAGCCAAAGGTATCCAAACTGCGACCCGTATGATCGGTGTTCAATGAGCCATACGAACGATACAGCTGCATATCCAGCCCTGAATCCTCCATGCCCTGGGTCGGCGCCCTGCCAATGAAGGTGCTGAAGCCTGGAAATTTGGGCATATGAATTTTATGGAGGATCACATGCTGACCGCCATGGCTCTCCAGGGTCTGTTGACTGCCTGCCAGGGTGGCAAAGCTGAAGGAAGGTGGAACTGCAAAAGGAAAATGAACATGAAAATTGGATACCAAAATTCTCTTCTTGACTGCTTGACACTCACGGCAACTGTCGTACGAGGGCGGCTCATCGTCATCTATGCTCTGATGCGGCTCATCCGTGGCTGCCTCGAGGCTGGTTTCCTCCTCCTCTGCGGCCACCACTGGCGGACGTGGTAACACTCGCTCTATCAGTCGCTGCCTCTCTGGTGTGGTTGTCCTCGCCGTCGGCTGTGTGGTGTGGACCGTGTTCCGAAAATGATGCAGCGGCGTGGTGCCCACAACAATGGGCACGGACAGATCCGTGTCGTAGTGGAAGCAGCCCGTCTTTAGCTTCACCTGCAGCGTGTAGTGGATGAAGACAATGTAGTTGGTGTTCAGCGTGGAGCGGGGCGTGTCCATGGGCACACAGATGCTGGACTCGTACTGCCGCTTGGACAGCCGCAGCGTGCGATCCGTGATCAGCTCCTTGGTCAGCGTTTTGGTATAGAAATTTCGCTTAACGGGTTTGCGGGACAGGAAGACATAATGCTGCCTGATGGACACCTCCAAGCCAATGATGTCGTAGTGCGGCGATTGATTGTCCACCTCCAGGCGAAAGGGCACCTCCTGCAGCGGCGTAAACCCAGAGGCAGGCAGTGCCAGGGAGGAGCAAATTGGACCCGAGACGCAGGGCCAATGGCAGAGATATTTGATGTTCTCATCCTTGACGGGCAGCTGCAGTTAAATAGAGTCGTAGATGTTATAGAAAAGTCTCTCTAGAGTGCACTAAAACCCACCGCAAACTCCGAATTGAAATTAAGATCCAATGTCTGCACCACTGTGATGGGCTTGCGAAAGATCTCATCGAATCCCCAGGGCTTGTCGATGGTCAGGGAAATGGTATAGGCAATGTAGCCATAGGGACCCTTGCAGGTGCTCGGACAATCGGGTGGGATGCGCAGTGTCAGCACATAGACATGAACGCCAGCACGGAACAGAGTATTATCGAAGACATTGGTGCGCGAGTGCAGGTACTGCTGATGGCCCGAATAGTTGGCCGTTTCACTCTTCCCGCTCATTGTCCACTGAACCTTGGCCTCGCCCTCCAATGTCACATAGACCGCTGGCAAAAATATAATTTGTAGGAATTTAAATGCTTTTATTGGTTTGCTATTGCTTTACGGCTCACCATTGACCCGCTTCACCTTGTCCGTGCGTAACAGAATGCGTCCGCTTATGTACTCGCCGCTGTTGTAGACCGGATTCAGGCGATCCAGCTGAAAAACACAGGTGGTGGGCATGGTGCTGCAGCTACAAAAATTAATTTCACTTGCACTGCATTCGAAAGGAAATCAACAAAAGAAAAACACCGCAGAGCAGCTCGAACCCAACTTCCACACAGCCAGACGCGCACTGAGCACACAGAGCACTCTCTCTATGGACCTCTTTGTGTTGGCAAACAGCATCCGCCACCGTCTTTCAGGCTTTCTCTTTCTATTTTTCGGGGGTTTGGGCGGCAGGATTGGCGTACTGGCAAAAACGAATCAATAAGTTGGCGCCATGCGTCTGTGCAGCCTGTGTCTACTGTCTGCTTCTGGTCTAATATTTCAACGCGAATCGCTCGGAAATGGAGCAGACGCCACTGACTCTCCGACTCGCTCGCACACGCACACACACACACTCTCTCTCACTGTCTCTCCTTTCAGTTTCCTTTGTTGAGCCACACAACACAAAAATCATGGCCAAAAACGCAACGGGGCGGATGCTGGCGAGGTCAGGAGCGAGTACGGGTACGAGGAGCATTACCATACATCAATTCTTGACCAAACACAAAAGCAATCAAAGTGCGTCACAATCAAGCAATTTACTTGAGGGGGGAGGGCTGTTTGGCTGCTTGTCCCTCAACCCGTTGCCACATTATGTGGCATAATTAAGACCTCGACATCTTTTTGGGTGGTTTTGCTCCATTTATTTTGCATGCATAATTAAGTGGAGAGTGGATTAAGGGAGGGCAAGGCAAGACAAAGGATGAAAGATGAGTGCCGTAGGAGAGTTTGAGATTTCTAGCTACTTTTATGGACTGTTAATGGGGTGACAATGAGATTCATTACGAGTGAAGGAAGGTAAATGGGAAACTCCACTCTCGCTTCCACTTGTTTAGCTTGGGTTCAATTTAATTCCCATTAAATTGCGAAACGTATATCATTATAAACATGGAAATTCCATGGCATACCACATTTAATAATAATAATATTATTATTGATATTCCCCAGTCGGGCACGTGCTAGGGCAGCAATCTTTTATAGAAATATCGCACTAACAATTGCACATACGACTGTTTCTTCTGGCATTTCAGTAATTTAATCCGTTCGCAGTGTTTGCCCAGTGCCAGGGCGCCACTTTCCTGGGCATGGCAGCTGTGTGCCAGTAGCTGATTAATTGGCTCAAACAATTCACTCTGACTCAAAGCTAAAAGTAGACGAATTTTAATGAGTTTGCATTATATGAAAGGTGGAATACTCACCCAAATTCACAAAACAAAGACGCGAAGATTGAAGGCTGCAAATGGCAGGTGGTGCTGCAGTTCCCACACAAATTGCCAGCCTTAGAGGCGGTTTCATGTGGCTTACAGTCTCTATATAATAGCTGATTTCTATGGGCTGTGGCTGCCTGTCATTAGTCATAATGGGAGAGGTCAAAGGCAGACGAAGTTCGGCCTGGAATTCAGTGCACTCTGATAGGATGCGTATCACTTGTTTTGTCCTTCTTTCAGGATTCTCACTCCCATAATTGATGCACTGGCAGAGGCGTGTGATGGCAGCAGATGCCCCCTTCGCTGTCACTTCGTAGACAACACTTTGGCCAGGCACAAAGACACTTCTCGGTAGTGAAAGTCTCAGCATTGAATGCTCCTTCATTTGCGGCTGGAGATCTGTAAATGCAAGGCTTCTTTTGATGACCAAACGCTGCGTGAAGCACTTGAAATGTTTGCTCCTTCGTTCGATAATCACTTTGAGGGCATACTCGACAGAGCCAAGACCCACACGACAAGTGGCTGGCAGACTGTCGGGTAGGTCAAAGTCAAAGTTCCACACTTGAGTAATGCCCGGAAGTAGGCGTTCAACAGCAGTCAACTTCTTTACTTGATTTATGTGCACTTTGCCGCCTTTGTAATCCACTTTGCTGGGCTCCACGCAGCTCCTGGTGCTGTCATTATGTTCAATTTGTGGTGGTCCAACCACAGATTCCTGCCAGTGTACATGGCTGCTGCCACTGAGGGTGATGCTGATGCCTGTGAAAGTTTTGATGAGATCAGTATGACCAATGGCCTCTCATTGTCTCCTCTTATCTAATCACTCACGAACGGAGCAAATCTCAGCAGATATAAAACTAATTTGCCTAATGGCAGCTGCTACTTACCCTCCACGGGAACAGCCTTCTTGCGGTCCACTCCAATGGAGAGGGAACCCAAAATTTGTTCACCCGTGTAGTACACGGCAGCGGCACGCGATAAATTAAAATCACATTTTATTGGCATTTTTGCTGGCCAATTGTATCATTAAATAAAAAGAATTGTGTAATTTGCACTACACGCGATGGAGACGAAACCCAACACGGAACATGGAGGCGACTCGAAGTGCGGCCGCGTCGACAGGCGGCTGACAAGTGACTGCGACAAGTTTTGGGGCCTCTGATGGAGCTCTGAAAACTGTTACTGCTCCAACTGTTCTGGCCACACGCGCCACAAGCATTTTACTTACGCGTACAATAGATTTTGTTGTTACTTTTTGTGATTTTGTGGGTCGAGCGACGTCTGTTCTGGCCTGGACTGGACTGGAAATAAAGATAAATTACGTTTACGACTTGGCTTAGGGTTTGAGATTTCTGTGTTTCTGGCGGAACAGATGAATGTACGTATACGTATATTGCCCCCAAAATACTGAAGCAGAATCCAACGAACTCTAATCAAACTCAAACTCTCTCTTTCTCTCTGTTTTAGGGTATACTTCATATACATATACGTATGTTGCTTTATTGACTTTTGGATTTAACTAAATTGAAGACAGATAAGACTTAGGCATATACTTATATGATTTCTGGTTAGACTGGGCATTTGAAAAATCAAAGTGAGTACAAAGTAAACATCGAAATATAAAGGTAGAGCAAAAGACACTTCACTTTCTTCACATATATATATAGTAATATATTTTCTCGTTAATGTGTAGGTATAATATTTATGTTTAGACACCTAAAAGGTTATGATGATGATGATGCTAAAACTAAAAAATTCTTCATGAGAAATCATAAATAAACGTAGAAGAATTTGGCTAAATTTTGTGTATATTTCTCATATATATTTTGTGTGTGTTTTTTTTTGTTGTTGTTAATATTCTATATTTGAAAAATGTTAATTTTGTATATTAATTGTTGTTAATTCTTTGGTTAAAATTGTGCAGATTTGTTTTGGGTTCTGTTTTATCGTTTAGCTTAGGCCTAGAAAGAGTGTTTTTTTCTGCTATGATTTCACTACGTTGTTTTTGTTTCTTTCGTTTCATATATATTTGTGGCCAGTGCTCACTGTACTTGTATACATTTTTGTCAACTTTTATTTAATTTGTTTTTGAAAGAAATGCATGAGAAACGCCATTCTTTATAGGGGAAAGATGTAGAGACAGGAAAGAAAAGAAAAGACAATTTAAGCATAGTTTAAAGTGAAGTTTGGAAAGCATAGTTAAAAGTTATAGTTAAATTAAACAAGAGAAAATAAAAATCATATTCGAATCGGTTTATTCTAGATAGTTTCTACTCTGCTGCAAAATATTTATATATACTACTCGTTTATCTTCTATTTGGTTTTTGATTCTATAAAAATGTTGGATTTTCTATCTCCGATTTCCAATCTCCAATCTCCGTTTTGAATTCTTTTCTTTTTATAATATTTTGATTACGAGTAAATATGTAATTGTTGTTTTGGTGTTTTTCCTTTTTTGCGGTTATTCATTTCTTTTCGTAGCTAAAGCATAGCTCTTCTCCTGCCGGTGTGCTGGTGGTCACCTCCTCATCCATCATTGCTGCTGTCGCCATCTCCGTTGCCGAATCCGGGTTCAGGGCGAGGCGCAGCTGTGCATTGGCCTCATCGTAAAGCGTCTCTGTAGCAGGATCAGTGTGAGTATCGTTTATCAGCAGAGTTCAGAAGAAGATGTTGGAGGTATCGTTGAGGGTGTGGTCGTGGTCGTTTATGGACGGTACACAAATATGTGTGTGGCATGTAGCATGTTGCATGTTGTGGGGGAGCGGTAACAAGAGAACGAAATTTACAAGTTAAGCACATTTTTGAAAAACCCTTGCAGTCGGCTTACATCTAATTATAAGAAAAATGCATAGTAAGTAAAGATGGAAGTTGAGTAAAAAGATATATGTATATATGTAGGTATGTTGCAGTTCTTATCTTGTCATAAATCGATTATAATATATTCATCTTAAGGTTTAAACAATGCTCAAAGAAAGCATTGATCTCAATATAATGATATTTGGTTGTTTATAAATATATATGTAATATATATTTCTGATATCAATTGTTAGTTGAAAATATTAATTTCTAAATTAAAAAAGTTTTATATATGTATTTGTCATTGAAATATATATGTAATGGAAATAATGGAATTAATTGGAGCAAACGCACATTAATTTGTTGTTAATTTAATGGAATAAACACTTGGACAATTTTTATATTTAATTATAAATATGATAAAACGTGCATTTAAATGTATTACAGAATTTCATTTATAATAAGAATACGAATAAATATTGAATATGATATTTGAGTAAGTAATATTCTGTCAAGTAAAGAGATTTCCATAGAGTAAGATATTGGACGGGACGGGACAGACGGTAGAAGGTCTCGGAAGAGCACTCTGAAGGTCTACAAAAAAATGCAGGAAGTCAAAGGCAATCTGACGGACACATGAAGATCTCGAAGAGATAATAGATTAAAGGGTTTCATCACTGTAAATATTTATAAGAATATCAGACAAATACAGACAGTTGGAAAGATGTTCAAACAGACAAAGATTACAGACTATTCCACATGGATCTCTCTCTCTCTCTCTCTCTCTCTACTTAAACAGAATACAAAAAGATTAAAGAACAATTTTCTAACTACTTTTAAGTAAAGGAATAAAATTAGAATTTAGCTGTAGAAAATGCCACTCAGCCATTCATTCAATTGTTTTTTTTTAGCATATTTTGTTGCTTTGGTTCTTTTTGCAGTTTTTGTTAAACAATTTTTGTTTTTTGTTTTTGTTTTTGTTTTTGTTTTGGATGGGATGTTTTATGTGTCGGATTCATTGGAATCATCACTACCGGGCGGTATGGTCGGTGTCTCATATTCGTAATAGACCGGATAACGCGGCTTAAAGGGCTCACTTGTTGTAACATCAGCCTGAGCGGACATAATGCTGCTCATGCTAACGTTTGTTAAGAACTCAGTATCATCGCTGAATTTCTCACTCAGAGCCATGGCATCTTCGTACGAGGGAGGCACTAGAAACGGTGGCAAAGATATTCTGCCATTAGAAATGGAATTTTAAAGGCAATTGAAAGCATGGCTTACTCATTGGTATATAATCGGGAGGATTATCGCTATCGCTGGTCACCAATATCGCTGGCAGCATGCAGGCCATTTGTGGCCTAAGGGCGGCAGTTGTTGGCGTTGATGAGGGCGTGGAGCTAGTGGGCGTTGGACTGGCATTCACTATCATATTCATATTGCTATTGGTCGGCAGTAGTCCACCGCCCACTAGACGTCCATGATTGTTGTTATTTATCGTAATGCTACTCAAATGTTGTCTCTGCTGTGCGGTTGGTGTCCTCTGATTTGGATCACGATCACGATCCCTCTCCCGATCACGATCTCGATCCCTATCACGTTCACGATCACGACCACTGTGTCGCGGCCTTTGTTGCGTTGACATTTGTAAATTTTGACTAACTACTTGGTGCTGTTGCTGCTGTCGATTGAAGCGCAGCAGGGCCTCCGGTCCATCCATAATCGGTATGCTGCCAATGGTCAGTGGAATCTTAAGCTTCAGCTTCCAGTGGAATTCCGTTGGATTGACAATGATCTTAATCGAATAGTTAACACTAATGGGGCATGTCGGCTTCACCGATGTTGGCGGTATCGATGGCAGATCCAAAAATCCCCTATACACCTTCCTCGACCAGCGCAGGACATTGCCAAACTGTTTTTGTGCTATCAGATGCTTGTCGTAGCGATACTCGTGATGGGGATCGTGCGACTCGTAGCTCACTTCCTGTTTCAGCTTCACCTCACACTCGGTGATGTCGATGGAGGACTCGTTGTTGATGTATAGCACAAAGTGGATCTTCTGGCCGGGTGCATAGCCGCAGTAGGGTGTTGAGAATTTCACAGTCAGCGGTCCCGTTGGGCAGCAAAAGCTCCAGAAACGCTTACGATCGAGTATCTCCAAGGGCACCTACAAACACACAGATTTAAATAAAAGATATAGCTGTAGCTGTTGACTCACTCACTCTGTATATAGCATCGGCATTCAGGTCTAATGGTTGTATCACGGTAAATGGCAGCTTGAAGACCTTTGGATATCGGCCGGCCCTCTCGATCGTCGTTATGATCTCGTAGTGTATCTGTCCATATTTGCCATC
Source organism: Drosophila subsilvestris (assembly GCA_035043285.1). NCBI lineage: Eukaryota > Metazoa > Arthropoda > Insecta > Diptera > Drosophilidae > Drosophila > Drosophila subsilvestris. The sequence goes on along the minus strand of JAWNNB010002044.1, from coordinate 3,769,873 downwards.
GAACGATGTGGGCAGATTGTCGGGCAGGATGACATGGAATGTGTACGAGTATTCGCCGGCGGGCCAGTCGATAAACGAGTTGCTCGCACACGATCCCAGCACATACGATCTCGATGACAGATACGATCGATAGGCACGGCACATGGCGCGCTCGCTATCGCGCGGATATCCCTTTTTTATCCAGCGTATCTTGGCATAACCGCTGACAGTGACGTGGATGCCTATAGAAAGAGAAAGAGAGAGAGAGAAAAAAGCAGGTCAAAAAATGACTATGACTAAGTTTGCTTCCAAATTCAATTGCAATCCGGAAAACAACATCATCGTCATCGTCATGAGTAGTCATCGCCGTAGACACACCAGCCACGCCTTTAACGAGTTCATGGATAAATAAAAATGGCGGCATGCCAAAAAGAAAACACACAACACATAAACGAACTGAAAAAGTACCACAGGACTCCAACTAAACACAGGGGGGCACCCCCACCCACGTTCCGACATGGAACCACGATTAATTGCATGGCACATACAAAATGGCGTCGGTGAGGGCTCCCCAGATACATTTTAATAATGGCATTAGTTCGTGTCCTTCGTGCATTTAAATGCAACTAAAATGTTAAGTGCTTTTCCGCATCACTCACACGCCCCGTGAGTCATGTGGTGTCAAAGCAAATTGTATGGAATTTAATGCGAATTAAATTATGATTTAAAATTAATATTAGTAAGGAATTTATGCATGCACTTGCCGCAAGCCAAAGTAAGACCACCAGCCCCCATCCCCAGACCCTCACCTTTTCTTCTGGCTCACCTTTGATTCGCTTGGTGGCATCGACGCTGAGATCAACAACGCCAGATAGCTCCTGTCCGGCATAGTAGACACCTTGTGGATTATTATCAAATGATATAAGGCACTCAATTGGCATATATTGCTATATAGTTGTCGTGTTGTGTGTGTGGTGTGTCGTTGTGTGTGTTCCCCCTCCCCTGTGACACTCTTTGTGTGTGTATTGTGTGTGTGTGTTTTTTTATACTGTGCAAAAATCAAGCCACAGTCGTTGAAAATATCACTTTTGTTGTTGTTGTTTCTGTTAATTGTTGGATTTTTGGTTAGAGAATATCAATTGAAATGTTTAGAAATACGAAGTTCGTTTGCTATTTAATATCAAGCCATTTGCATTTCGTTTTTGTTGTCGTCGCCTTTGTTGTTGTTGCACGCGCACTGCATTTGCAGTTTCTCCTGCCCCTGCGGCATACACACATGCAGCTCCAGCCACAGAAACCACCAAAACCCGACCCAACCGACCGACACCGACCTCCAAAATGTGGCTAAAAGGAAAGCCAACAAAAAAAATTTCCTTTGCTTTCTGAAACTGACTCTTAGCTGCCCCTCGCACCGCTTTAACCTACTTTGCGACTGCTGCCTGTGGGGTCCTAGAACTTTTCACACAGCCACACTTGAAAACACTTGACACTGCACTGATTTCGTCTTGTTGCCCCGATATTTCTATAAATATCTTTGTTAATATTAAATTTTTCTTCACAGAATTAGAATGCTCCTTGCCCCCGCTCTGCCTGTCTGTCGTCTGGCCTTTCTCTATAATTTCTCGCTTGCGCTCCGCACTCGATTCGCACACGGCACACGTCCAGCAGCAGTTCGTGTTGGATTTGCTCTATCTGCATGGCATCATCGTCGCAGGACTCCAAGCACCCAATAGTGGCAACAACCCCTGCCAAAAGGACACACAGAGAGAGAGATTTCCGCAATAAAGAGAGCGAGTTAGTCTCACGCACGTGTTGTTTGTTTTTGTACAGATTTTTTGGCATTTACTTTGGTCCTTTTTCGTGGCGATAGGGTTGGCAGGTGCTACGAATATTTCAAGAGCTGCATTTTTGTTACATGTAAAGTGGATACAAATCCATTCAATTCTATAAAATATGCTTTCAAATCAGTGAAATATCAATTGCCAATCAATCATTTGTTCCTGTATTAAATTTATTCCACATGCTGTTCCGTATTTCTTATTTAAAAAGTGTCAGTTTCCACCAATTTGTAAAATTCTACATACATTCTACACAAATCTAAGCTACAGTGGCGCCTAAATTGTGCATTTTTGGAACTAACAAATGGTATCTTTTTCCAGCGAAGTGGCAACTCTGCGCAACAATCAGCTGTGAAGTGCAATTTTCAATCCAATCTAAATTTTGCATTAAATAAGCAAGATAACGTTTTAGCAAGCACTTATCGTGAGATCTCACCTTCCAGCAAGTACGTGGCCGTGTGGTCGTAATCGCAACAACTAATTAAACCCCCAAAACCTCATAAAAAACAGTGCGACTGCTGCGAACAGTGCGAAGAATGAGCCAGGGACAGCCAGAAGTGCAGCTTTCAGGTGAGTTATCAATGCATTTAAGGTCAAAACGGAGAATAATCATATATATTATGGATCACAGCTTTGCGCCTAAAGTACCACGAGCGCAAGGATGCCTTCCTGGAGGAGAATATCAAGATAAAGAATCCCTTTTGCGTCTTTCGCGATTGGTTGGAGCTGGCTCTCAAGACGCCGGAGATACTAGAGCCCAATGCCGCCGCCCTGGCCACTGTGAATACCGAGGGAAAGCCCTCCAATCGCTTTGTGCTGGTCAAGGAGGCCACCGCCGAGGGATTCACCTTCTTCACGAACTACGGCAGTCGCAAGGCCGACGAGATTTTGGCCAATCCAAATGTGGCCATATCCTTCTACTGGATGCCCCTCCGACGCAGTGTTCGCATCGAGGGAGTGGCAGAGAAGATCTCCAAGGAGGACTCGCTGAAGTACTTTCATCAGCGGCCAAGGGCCAGCCAAATCGGAGCCGCTGCCAGTCCGCAGAGTCAGCGCATTCCCTGCAGAGGCTACCTGGATGAAGTGGAGGCCGAAATCAAGGCCAAACTAGGGCCAGAAGGAGAGGTGCCGCTGCCCAATTGGGGTGGCTATCTGGTGCGTCCCGATCTCATAGAGTTCTGGCAGGGCCAGACGGATCGCCTGCACGATCGCATTCGTTTCAGACGCGGCAATGGCGTGGAGGCGGAGGTCGATGGCCAGCTGGTGCATGCCGGAGAGGATGGTTGGATCTACGAGAGATTGGCCCCATAGGCAGAGATTAAACCACTAAAATAGCCAAGTTCCAACTGCATTCGTAATGTCTTCCAAAGCGCTTAGAGGTAGAAATTAAATTAAATTACTAGAAATATGAGAAAAATTGAAATCTAAAATCAAAATGTCCATTCGATTCACATCATTTAGAAAACTCATCGTTGAAATTCCAATCATGTCCTCAGTTTTGCTGCCCAAGTTGTGGGAGTCGCTGGCCTCGGGACCAGTGCTGTGCCGCCTGCGGCAGGGAAACCGAACGGCGGGCCTTCGCTTGGCCAGCACACAGCCACGCGAGGAGCACAAGACCATCGAGGAGCCGTACCTGATCTTTCAGCAGTGGCTGGCGGCTGTGCAGGAGCGGGTGCCACAGCTGCGACCCCGACTTGCGTGCATGGCCACTGTGGACAAGGCCGGCGAACCGGTCACGCGTCTGACAAAAATCGAGGCTGTCAACTCCAATGGGATCACGTTCTACACGGGACTGGGTAGTCGTCAGGCGGGCGAGATCAGCAGCAATCCGCACGTGTCGCTGCACTTTAACTGGGCACCGCTTATGCGCAGCGTTCGCATTGCTGGCCTCGCGCGGCAGCTGAGCGCTGAGCAGGCGTTGTACCAGTTCCACAAGTATCCGCGCCACACCCAGCTCAGTCTTGCCTATGGCCCACACTCACCGGAGGCAGCCAGCTCGGGCGTATCGGGCGTCCTCCAGTGGTTCGCCGAGCGCATGAGCTCGCTATTTGGCCAGCAGCAGTCGGATGTTCCCATGCCAGCGAATTGGGGCGGCTTTCTGCTCACGCCATGTCTCTATGAGTTTGGCATGGACGGCCCAAATGGCAGGCATTGCATGAGGTTCAGGCGCTGCCTAATGATGCCAAGGGGGTAAGGTTCCTTTCACTCTTTATTGGTGTGCAAAAGTTATTCCAATATCTCCTGCAGGGCGCTAGAGATACGAAGATAAATGTGGAACGACATGACTGGATCTATGACTCTTGCGTGGAGCATGACAGCTGAAACTGAGGTTCTCATTTCTCTTTTGGCATCCATCCACTCATCATTATTCATCAGCTGTAAGCAAAGACCAACAACTTGCAGTTCTAAATTCTATTAAAGAAAGGGGAAAAAATCTTTTAACTGTATTGGAATTTAACTATTAAAATTATGCTTAAAGTTCGTAAATAAATAATGAAAATTTCAAGCTAAAATGCATTCAATTATCGCCATTCAATTATCTGGAACGGCACCCCCCAACCCGTTGCTAATGAAGGAAAACTTTCGTTTATTCAATTAAGTGAAAATAATGCACCAAAAGGTCAGCGTGAATGCATTTGATGGCCTGTCAATCCGGCTGGGGGAAGCCTTTGGAAATTGAATTAATAGTTAACTGGGCGGAGAGCGTATGTCATTTCCGGATTGTTGCCAGATTCAATTTTAAATGAAAGTTCAGCATGGGGTGGGGAAGGGAAGGTGGTTCCGCCTGGTGACTCAATCGCATTTAAAATGCATTAAAAAAACTCAGCTGGCAGTTTTCCTAATTGAAGCAAACGGAAAAGAACGCAAATATGGTGGGGCTGGCTGCTTCAGCCAGCCAGCTATTTGTTGTGTGTGTGGGTGTATGTGTGTGTGTAAGCCACGTGAAAATGTAATAAAATAAATAGGGAACTGCAGTCAAGCGTAAAGAGTAATGCCCGCCGGGATGGATGTGTGTGGGCCGGTTGCCGGGAAAAAACACACACACACACACACACACAGAGTACAGGCAGAGTACAGGTGAGGGAGCGGGGGCGTTAGCGACAACAGCAGACAACAAATAGTGAAAGGCAAAGCGCAAGGCCGGAAAAGCACACACACCCCTTTGGCCTTTGGCCACCCAACCCCAACCAACCATTCCAACCCATAAGCCCAGCTCAGCTCAGCCACCCCACTGGGGTTGCCACTCAACAAATTTGCTTTTGCACTCTTTTGTGATTGTGGGCCCATCGCAGTGTCGGAACTTTGCTTCTGTTCTGTGTGCCTCTCTATTTTCATTTTTCGGCTTTCCTGTTTACTTTGTCCTCGTCTGCGCTTTGCTCTTCGCTTTCGCTCTCCGGCGTTTTGTTTTGCTCGGCCTATTTGCGTGGGTGTGTACTCCTCTCTCTTGCTGCTTGTGCCTCGCATTTCGTTTGAACGAGCCTCTCTCGCACGAATGTGGCCCACAAAATGAAGAGCACAAAAACTTGTTGGCCAGGATAATGAATGCTGCCTGTGCTGGTTCTTTGCGGCAGAGTTGCCAGCTCATCGGAAGTGAGAGATAAATAAAATGGGGAAAAGCAGAAATAGAGCATAAAACAACACCAAAATGGCTTGTAAATAAGAAATAAATGCTGCAATAATTGTCTAAAAACTAACAATAAAATTACATAAAAATTTTAAAAGTTATTCCCCACAGACAACAGCCAAATTCAATGTTCAACTGCTTTTTTCTGACCATCCCTGACAACCCTGTTTAGCCAACAAGGAGCCGCAGAGTGTTCGAGCCGTTAGCGTTTGGGGCCCAAGCTCTGTGCCACACTCGGCGGCAGCTGACAGTGAGGGTTGCGGTCTCGTACAGTACGCCGCGCGGCTCCGACTTATCCAGTCCAGAGCAGAGCAGAGCAGAGCAGAGCTGAGCTGAGCTGAGCACATAGGACGGACACACAGACAGGACGGGCTTCGGCTTCACGCAACAAACACAGCAAATAAAAGCGAATGGAGCAAGGGAAAACCCAACCAAAAAATAAAAATAGACAAAAAAAAGGAAGAGCAAGGAACAATAACTTCAGGCTTCAGGCGCGGGGCAGAGTGCTAGCAGAGTAGAATATTTTTTATAAACCAAAGTTGGGCGAAGAATGAAAATGAAGAATAATTAAGGAACAAATTTCAATTATTGTAAACGTAATCGTGAATACATATATATATATTTGTATGCTCGTTTAGTAAATAAGAAATCTGTGTAAATTCGTGTTTTTTTGTGTACGACAATTTTTTGCTAGACAATTTTCTATGTGGCGTTTCAAATAAATGTTGGCGGTGTGACTCGTGACTCGAACTCGAAACACAAAACTCAAACTCGTACGCGTACTCGTACTCGTGTGCTAATTGAATTGATTAACGTTTTTTCCAATTGCATAAATTAGTTAGTGTTGCTTAAACAAATATATACATACATATACATATACAAATACATATATAAATATATACATACATACACATATAATAGTTATTGGACGGTACTATAGTACGTGTGTTTATGTGCAAGTATTTTTGCTAAATTTATTGATATTGAATGTATACACGTTTTTTGTGCTACGGCGAACGGACATTGATATGCTCGTAATATCAATTATTGTAATATCATAAGCCACTCTCGCACCAGAAGCGTCGCGTCTGACCCTTAAGCAAACCGAACAAAGGACATAGAAACGCACACAGCCACAGAGACGAAGCTAAAGGAATCCTAGAGGTTTGGGGTGTTGGTGTCCCATTGTGTGTGTGTTTTGTGTCCCAGCAACTTTTACATAAGCACAAAAAGCCACTGGGGACTGCCGCCACCTGCGGCTACTGGTGCGTCCACTCTAAGCAGGGTTCCCGTATTACTTTTTGTTGCTGTTGCTGTTGCTGTTGTTGTTGTATTCAACGCTCTGCGTGCTGCGTGTCCTTGCAACGTGACAGTCAGTCGCCCCAAGGAAAGTATGCAAAGGAATTTAACAAAGCCAAGAAGTAGAAGAGAAAACGTAGACGTAAACGTAAACGTAAACGAAGTCCGACAATGGCCCACTTAAAATTGGACACCCTCCACGTGGCCAGTCCCCGCAGCCCGCGCAGTGGACGCAGCCTCTCCAGCCTCTCTGGCAGAAGCAGTGGCTGCAGCTCGGGCAGCCTCTCGCCAGTGCCCATCATACCGATCATTTCGATTAGCCGGGATGGCGACGACACCGAGTCGGAGTCGGAAATTGAAACGGAACCGGCACGCCTCTTCCAGCGTCGCATGTCCACCAAGCGCAACAATAATCTGGTGAGTATTGGTAGTTTCCTCCAACCCTCTCTCTCCCGTCTCTGGCAGGGTTTGTTTCCTGTGGCAGCAGTGCCTGTGTTTCCCTGTCTGGGTGCTTCCTTTTCACAGTCTCTTCCCTGGAAGTGTGCCTCTGTCAGGTTTCCCTTTGGGAGTAATCCTCTGGAAGTTTCTCCTTTCGAAGTTTCCCTGTGAAAGAAAGTCTTCCTTTTGGCACAGAACTTGCTGACAGTTTCACCCACTGATATGGTAGCTCTGGCAGCAGTTTCCACACCCAATTTCCCTCTGGGCTGTACACAGCCTGCACTTGGCCGCAGTGAAAAGAGTCCTCCATGGCTTTGTCAGCCATGCAGCGATGCAGCAGAGCGTCAGCTCTAAAGTTTCTGGAGCGGAAGTTGCATGCCACGCAAACAAGAGTGAGTGCGGGAGGGATAGGGCCTTGCGTGTGTGTGTGTGTGTGTGTGTGTGTGTGCCAGAGGGTTTATGTTGCAAGTGGCGCCAGTGGCAGTGCCGCCAGTTGCAGTGCCGTTTGCCAAAGGTCAGAGGCGCAGTTCAAGAAGTTGCTGAATATTTTAATGCCGCATTTCAAGTGTCAACGTCATCTGTGGCATCGCATAGATCAAGGGTCGGGTCCCTAAGCTGCTATCATAATTTGCATTGAACATCAGACTTTCAGGCGCTGGCCACAGGGTGTCACCTCTACATAATGAGCGACCTGCACACAAAACAAAAGAAAAGAAGGCCATTAAACCATTCATATATTTTAATTAAATGTTGCCATAGTTGCCCAGCGGCTTTCTCAAATGAAAGGCAAGGAACGAAAAGAAAAAAAATGGAAAGTAAAAAAAAAAAACTGAAAGGCAAGGAAAGCCCCTGAAAAACTCCGCGAAAATGTTGAAGCGAAAAGGAAGGAAGAAAGCCCGAGGAAAGCTTCAATTAAGTTCTTTATGGCTTTGGTGTCACTTTGAAGCGTTCGACTCACCTCCTGCCAAAAAACCTTTCTCCCTCCCCTGCCGCCTTCCATCATTATCCCCCTGGACCACGCGTCGTATGAATAATTTGTTTCAGGCGCAAAAGTTCAAACCCCCCCGCCACCCGCGTTGCTCTGGCCATTTGATGTTAATTATACGCATCGCTGCACCTTGGCCTTTTGCGAAAAGGATTTTGATTGTATTTTTAGTAGAGACCAGGTCCAGGTCCAGGTCCAGGCCAGGCAGAGCGGCTCTTGACCTCACCGGGGAATACACTCGAATGTGTGAGAGAGCGAAATAAATAAATTCTAGCAAAATATCGCTACAATTTCACTCAATTTTCCACGTTGGCAATTTGTGCTTTAAGTGCAGGCATTTATTATTTGTGATTTATTTCGTTTTGACGGCTGAACAAAACACATTTGCCTGATTGTGACAGACAAGCAACATTCAAGTGCCACCCCACCCCAAGAGGAGATGGAGGCGTGGCTTACCATCACCACATTATCGTATGTACATGTGTGTGTGTATGTGTGTGTTTTGGGCGGGGCGTTTACATATGTCAAACCGCAAAACAATAAGAAAAACGTTAAACAAAAGCTTCTTAGTGCTTGAGCTGGAGGGCAGCACAAAACACCGGCAGCAGCAGAGTGAGAGAGGGAGAAAGAGAATACTCGTAGAACAATAGAGCTGGGAAAAGTGAAGAGCGAGCGGGTAGACAGCAAAACCTCAACAGTTGGCAGAACAGTGCGGTTCATAGCCATAGAAACGTTGGGTATTCCATCACCACACAAAAGATTAGTTTTGTGCTTTAAGCGGAATAAATTTGTTACAACAATTTAAATCTTTATTAAATATTCCCATGAAATGCGATTATTTGCTTTAATTTCCTTATAAATTTCTCTCTCGCAATTTAATTCCAACAATACGGAGAAAAAACCTACAAAATAAACAATGCCAAAACTCCTGGATAGCATTGTCTGTCGGTTGCTTTTATTTGAAGCCACTTTTGCAGACTTTTGCCGCAATATCCTCGAGAATCACTCACTCTTTTCCCCTGGCCACGTGCCCGTGCCCGTGCCTGGTGAAGAAGAACTTTTGAATTATTTACGACTATTTACACAGACAATTGGCCAACTGTTTCTTGCTGCTCACGTGAGCCTTTGCAGGATGTGCTGCTGCCTGCTCTCCTTCTTTAGCCAACAGCTAATTTCTATAAACTTCAGGCACAAAATAAAATCCAAAAGTCAGAGCGAAAGCAAACGAAGCGTTGATATTGGGGGGAAAGCAGAGCATAATCCTAATACATAAGGTAGCAAAAGAGGCAATAAAAGAAGGAGAAGCTAAGTAAAACCAAACGGAAAGACAAAACAAAAAGCTAAGCAAAATCAAAGGGAAAAGTAAAGTAAAAGCAAACCGCCCCAATCAAAAGAGTGTGGGAAATTTGTACGTTATATTTACGCTGCGTAACTGAGAGAAAGAGCAGCAACAAGGGCAAGGCATATCCATATCTACGGACCCTGGACTGGTCTTTTATTTTTATTTATCTTGTATCTTTTTACCTCTAAATAAAAGAGAGAGAAATTATAGGGGGGCGTGGGCAAGCAGTAGGAAATATTAAATCAAAATCAATAACCGACTAACGTGAAATTTCAAACTTGCTTATCATCATCTTTTTTTTTTGCTCTTGCTGCCTTGTGCCCTGATGGACGGTCGCTGGCTTTGTCGGCTTTTGGCCACTTAGGCGTATACTTGATGTGTAGCCATGGCCAGGCAGGCACACAGAATGATTGATTGACGATGATTGATCTTGATATGATAGCAACGTAACTTTGATTTTTACTTACAGCTTGAAAGGGTCAGGCAGCAGAGGCGTCATGTTCCAATTGAATTTTTCCCCACTGCTTTTTTGCGAGGTCATTCAACCTAAGTGGCTGTAGAATTTCGTGAGAATTTCTTAAGAATTTCTGTGTTAACTTTTAAGTACAATTAAAGTCAGAGTTGGCCATTAAAGTGAGCTTTTAGCTGGCCACTTTTCTTAGCTGCGCAAACATTTTCGCTTTTTGCTTTTTCGCTTCTCTTTGCTCAATTTTGCTGCACAAACAGAATGGAGAAAATGAAATCAAATGGAACTTGATTCGTTGCAATTTCTTCTAAAGATTTTTCCATTATTATTTGACGTTGAATTTCCTTTTAGTCTCCCCCAAGGATACGCGGACACGAATGTACGGCTGGGCTGGGGGGATGGGTGGTAGAAGAGGGAGGTAAATTGCGCTTGATCCGGTTGAAACGAAACTTAAACGGATTGCAATTGTGCTCTTTTTAGCCAGCGGCATGGCATGGGCATGGCCATTCCAATTCCTCTGCCTCTGCCTCTTCCCATTCTCATCGATTTCTGAAGTGCTCTGAGGGGAGGGGAGAAAGTTGACCAAGTCGCACAATTTGCTCAAATCAAAAGGTTTATTTGTCATATAATTGGCCCAGATTATTGTCACTTTTGTCGCTGCTTATTTACACTTTTCTATTTCGCTTTTCATTCACAACACTTTTCCCACTTTCCCACTGGCATTCGCTTTTGTCCGCGACTCGCAAATAAGTGTGAATGAGAGTGGGGGCAGAGAGAAAAATGTGGCTGTGGTTGAGTGGGATTGGCCTTTGTTTGCACAATTGATTGCTCGCCATATTGTTGCCCCACACACACACACAGACCACAGCGGCACAGAGCCACACTTGCCATTGGCCTTTGTTAGCCTGCAGCCAATTATGGTTGACATCCAGCTGGAGATTGCAATTGACGGGGTACACCACAGAGCAGTCGAGACCAGACCAGGTTCATGTTCATGTCCATGTCCAGGTCCAATGTCCTCCTGGCCGCTGTGACATGTGGCATGTGGCACTCATTATTATTGACTCTCCAGTGTGAAGTGCAGTGTCAGCGCCATCAATGGCTAATTGCCGGGGGAATAAATGTTTTTCTAACCAAGTGGAAATGTCTAATTCTACGCCGTTTAAATGACCGTATCTATTCTCTGTCTATTTTCTATAGTCTGCCATCATTAAAGAGGGTTTCCTGCTGAAGCACACCTGGTCGTTTCAGCGCTGGCGACGTCGCTACTTTCGCTTAAAGCGAAATAACTTATTCTATGCCAAGGATGAGAAGGTAAGTTTTAAGGCGAATGCAAGAATTGTACAGAAATCGGAGTGGTAGCGCGGGGGCTACGCTGCTAATCAGAGCTCATCAAATGACAACGTAAATAGGAGCAGCCTGCGTATACGTAATGCCAAGGTAACCCCCCGCCCCCTGCATGGCATGACGATGTTGTTGCTGAACGTGTTCCAGTTCCAGGTAACTTAATTGGCATTGGGGTAAAGGTAGATTAAAGAGAACCTGCATGGAGGGAAACACAGATGTTAGACCTTTCTGTAGAACCAGAGATTATACACCCCCTTGCAGAAACAGAGATGATAGCCCCCTTTTCAGAACAAGAGCTGATAAATCCCTTAAGGGGAAACTGCTTTTCCTCTTAGTGATTTAACCGGAGATGATAAGTGCCTTTTGCAACGCCATTTTCCGCTAATGAATTCCATGCTGGCTGCGTTCCAATGCAGTTTGATGAATGCCAGATCTATCATTGCCTCATTCACTGTGCCACCGCTCCCCCTACTACCCCCTTTCTATGACCTTTCACATTTACCAGGCGCTGCGGGCTGTGATTTTTTTCTCCATCAAATTGCCAAAGCAAATTGCAGGATACAATTACCAAATGAAATTACCGCGCAACTTGAAAGCAAAACAATGAAAGGTTCAGCGTAGCATGGATGGGGAGAGACATAGAGAGAAAGCAGTGTGGCACGGCAGCAGGAGAAGGGGCAAGTAGGCTAGAGGCTAGAGTCAGGGACAGGGACAGCGAACAGAAGACAGGTGAGACAGACACCGAAATTGGTTTATTGCGTGCACTACTACTCGCACCCCCCTCTCTCCATGGCAGTCATAATGAATGCTTTTAAAATACAGCCCCCGCTTACAATGCCATCCATCCACCCTCTAATAGAATCAAAGAGGCAGAGAGATAGAGTGGTGGCCTGGCTTCATTTTTGGGTTACCTAAAGGTTATGGGGCTGATTGCAATGGCTTTTGCTTTTGCTTTTGCTTTTAGTGACTCAATAAATCGAGGGGGAAAATTCCAGCAGCGGCTCGCTCAACGCAGCTCTCGACTGGGCTCTTGTTTCAATGTCAAATTGATTCAATTGTGGGCCTGGCATGCTCGTGCTCCTGCTCCAACCGCATTACCAATCATTAATCATATTAACGAGACTAATTGACCAGACAAATCAATAATTTATGGTCAAGGTTCAAGTTAAAGTCGAGGTTTACATGCGACAATCATTTTGCAGGCAGACAACAGGACTTATTAAGCGGATTAAAATCAATCCAAACGAAGCCGCAAAGCTTTCAATCCTTCGTTAACCAATCCCACAGTCGAGAGGCTTTCCATTCGTGGCGAAACCCCAAGACTAACGTCAATGGTTCATCATCAGCTTATGCACTGCGCATATGTATGTAGAAAACTCTCGCAAATGCAATTATTTTGTAAACTTTCGAAAAACAAACGGGGAAGCACTTGAGCATTTCAGCGGCTGGGTTATGGAGAGGCATCCCCCCAATCAAATGTTGCGTAGACGTCATGTATGGCTTGATGTTTATACAATCTTAAGCGGTGTAGAGGTTGCGCGGGGCGGTGGTGGTTGCTGCTGCTGCTGCGTCGGCTTCGCTGACGCATTTCCATTATGCAACGGGACAGAAATAAATGCTGTTGCTGTTGCTCCCCCGCAGATCGTTTGATACAACCGCAGAGGTGGGCGCAAAAAAATTACATTGTTGCCATGATGATAGCTGCGCCATTCCCACTGGCATTTCACGCCCCATGGCACGACCGAAGAAACCTACCAAGGAGCCAGCGTCAGTTATTTTGATTAAAAATTCTTTTTGATGCTCGATAAATAGACCTTAAGGTGGCTCCTTATTAAAAGGTTAATATCACCGTTTAGACATTTACGTCCATGGGCTATGCCAAGCAGAGAGAACTCATTAACTGTAGGCACGAAATTTCAATTATAATTACGCATACGCCATGTTGCGCCCAAGTGGCTTAAACGGCTGGCAATTTGTTGCCCACGGCTGCTGTTGCTGCTGCTGCTGCTGCTGCTGCTGCTGCTGTTGCCCCCTCCATAGTAAACTCTAATAAAAAGAAAAAAGAAAATGCGGGGCAAAAACTACGAGTACGCGTGCCAAACAAATACGCAAAGCGTGAGAAAACCAACCAAAAGGCAGCGGTCCAACTTTGGGTACGCTGCTAAGTTGAGGCAAAAGAAAAGGATAACCCATGGCTACCCGCTAAAAAGGCAAGAATGACGACCGGTAATTTAAGGGGAAGGAGAGGTGGGAGAGCTGGGAATGGCTGCTGGGAATGGATGTTGATGCTCATGTTGATGATGGTTGCTTTGCTCGTAAAAGCGCAAATTTTTGTTTGCATTGTTTTCATCGCAGTCTTCGCCTATGTTTCTCTCTTCCTTTCCCTCTCCCTCTCTCTCTCTCTCTCTGTCTCTCTGTCTGTGCTACCACTTTTCTCTCCTTGTTTTGGCTTAAGCCGCTGCCGAAGGTTCTTTCGGTATATTCTGCTTCTTTTAGCCCACTCGCACGCGACGCGGCATTGGCGGGGGCATGGGCGAGGGAAACTCACCACAGTTGTAAAGTTGTAGAACTCGGCATCCGGCCATGTGCGCGCTAGCCCAGCGAGAGTATGAGGATGCTGTGTGGGTGGTTTGTTTTGAAACGTGAAAGCTTCGCTTCAGAGACAGAGAGCGGAGAAAAGCTTTTGCAAACAGGGCTGTCGAGCTAACAGAAAAAGAAAGAACCTGCAGGCATATTACCTAATGTTTCCACATACAAATAGATATGCTATGGCTATGAGAACAGGAGTACAAAATAATAATAAATATTAAAAAAAGAAAATTTATCAAAAATATTTTTCCTTTTTTTTCTGAATTAATTTTTACTACTAGTTCTACCATAAATCCAAATCCATACCAAAACTGCATCCACACCTGTATTAATATATATATTTTCCTAGTGGACAAAGCATCTCTACGCAGATTGCTTTGTCATATCAAATAGAAATCCAAGTTGCCTAACACAAACTTTCTTTCTCTCAGTGGAAACGCAAACATCTTATAAAAATAAGCTTTTTGTGCCCTTGCCGCCTTTCAGCTAACCCCTAGACCCAAAGCAGACCCGTCCCATCCTCACACAGGCACCTGTAAATATTTGTATCCTTTCGGGGCGCATGGCAGACAGTCGGCCAGGAAGGCAGCCCCTCTATTTCGTGGTGGGTTTCCCACTGGCGGGCCAATAAAAGCGCGTGCCAGGCAGGACTTGAGCTCAGTTCAAACTCAACGAAGCAGTGTTCCACATCTCAGCAGCAGAAGCAGCAGCAACAGCAGCAGCAGCCTCCGCCAAAGAGGGGACACACCAAATAAAACTCAAGCCAAATAATTAATAATTTAAACAAAACTCAAATATTCATAATAGACAAAAGAATAATTTAAATATTAAGTGAAGCCAAAAAAAAACAAAACAGAAATATTCCCTTTTTATTTATTTCGCTGTGAGGCGACGGCATTGAGGTCCTTTGCCCAAGCCTCAAGCTACTTAAGTTTTAAAAGATGTAAACTCCCCGAAATTGTTGCCCCGGAAGAAACTGAAGCCATAAACTGAAGAAGCAACAGTGCCAAAACCATAAACTAAAAGCCTAAATCACCGCTAAATCAATACTCGCTTTGTGTGTCCTCTGTGTGTGTGTTTTTTGGGGTAAGTTTTGTACAGCTTTTATGCCCATTTCATTTTGAATAAACATCGCGATGCTTTGCCCAAGCAGAAGTGATTTAGCCCAAAAGTTTCCGTCGGCTTTTGGGCATTAATGCTGGAACAGAAAACATATTTATTTGCTGTGCTCCAAATCCGCAGATTTGTAGCCTGGCTCACAAAAAAACTTTTAATTGGCTAATTTAATTAATGTGCTCTAGTGGAGCTTCTTTTTTGTGCAAGTCGTCCTGATGGAGACTCGACGGCCGTCATTAATTTAAACTTTTGGCGTTGATGAATCTGCAGCAGCAGCAGCAGCAGCAAAAGGGAAAAACAGCATTTACCTAGTCCCGTACTCGTACTCTCATTATTGTTATTATGTTTTGTTTCATGTACAATTTACTCTTGTCAGACACACACACAAGCAAAACCATTGAGTGGGAGAAAGCCGCAGCCATTCAGCAACAGAGCAGTGACCTCTTGTCTGAGGCTGAGAGCAGTAGCTGTGTCGGTGTCGATGTCGGTGTCTGTGTCTGTCTGGTGGGAGTCTGACAATTTCTCATTAAACGGTTGCCTGATCGTCCCCGCCTTCTCGTTATTCCCAACAGTAGCACTTTCTGGCTAATTACTAGCCCACACACAGACACATAGCCAAACACAAACACTCCAATGATATAGACAAACATATGCTCATATGATGAGCTGAATGTAGCTGTTGAGGCCATCAAGAAGAGTCAGCCAAAGTGACATTTATACCAAGATAATTATACGCATATTTATGAAGGGAATTGAAGCGAGATGAGGGCGAAAAAAGTGCAAATTAAAATGGGGCGCAGGCAGAACGGAGAGAATCCAATGAAAACGATACAAGAATAAGCCCTGTGGCCGATAATGGACTGAACAGAACTCACCTTAAGGATATTGTACTCGTGCTGCTGCTATTGCTGCTGCTGCCTGTGGCACAAATGGTTGCGTGCTTCGAATGAAATTCCATCCATAGCCACGTGCGTGTCCCAGGATGTCCCAGGCACACACATGCACACACACACACATGTCACACCCATGAAGAGGATGTTATCCTGCGGCCATGTGCAAATGTTTATTGTGCTCAGTGTGTTGAAAAATTTACATGCCACCTTCTGGGCCACCCCGCTCCAGTCAAGTACGAGGAGAAGGACTTGCTGCTCCTTCTACTCGTCTGCTGCTTCTGCTGCTCTTCTCCTCTGCTGCTGTTCCTTCTCCTCTTCTCTTGCTGCTCCTGAAAGCATGTAATGTAACCGTTGGACAATGAGCACATTGCCATGCCGTTGTCCTCTTCGTGTCCTGTGGCCAGGTGTTTTGTCGAAGCAGATTACATTCTCCCTTTCAGACAGGACTTGCGTGCATGTGTGCCGCTTTTTTCACCCTCTCCGCCCCCCATTTCTCTCTCTCTCTCTCTGGGTTTTTGCTAATTTTTGTTGGCAGCAATAAAATTTGCCAAATCATTTTTGGATCTTATTGCTGTCCCCGAGAGCATGAAGAGAAAATTGGAATGGAATGAAACATCCCGACAATCCCAGGAGAAATGTGCTGAAACAATGGCGCTTAAAGGATGAGTTGGGTAAAGTAAAGCTTTGCCAAAATTGATTCGATTTCCAGCATTCATATGAATAATGCAACAAACTTCGTGCTCAATGCTTCAATGACAAAATGTTGCATGGAAATAAACATAATGGTATGCTCTTGTTGCCACATAATAATTAGTGAAATTAAATCACTCCCGTGATGTGTAAACAGTAAAGCCAAAAATATGTATTATATTCGTATTTCCCACAAAACATTTATCAAACTTTATTCAATGCCAAACAATTACCCAAAATTTAACTTAAACTATGAATTATTCATGACAATATTTCATGAAATGCAATCACTGATAGAATGCCCGCATTAAAGAATCAATGTTTAGTTGACTAATTTATGTGCAAAATTCATTCCACTTAGTCAACGATTTTCAGTAGCAAAAATTGCAACAAAATAATAATCACAAAATATTATTTATTCTCTTGTTGTAATTGATTTATTCAATGAACATTTATCCTATGCATTCAATGATTTTTAAATAATAATCACAAAATATTATTTATTCTCTTGTTGTAATTGATTTATTCAATGAATATGTAACAGGCGCCACTTTCAGCAGTGGCAATTAAAAATTCAATAGCGAATTTTCCCCCCACAAAAATACATTCATTCGCCAATGAAAATAGTACGAATTTCCGACTGACGTCAGTAGCCGCCATTTGGGGGGGTGGGCGGTTAGCAGTCTGACACTTTTACCTTTTGGTATCTGTTTTTTTTGGGGGGCAGAGGCGATTAAGTTTTCATAAGCTGCAAAAGCAGTGGCTAACATGTATTGCCTTGGCAATCCTCACCGTCATTTCGGTGTGGCTCTAAAATTAGCCACAAAGGTCAAATATATACGGCCTGCAATGGAGGTCGAAGAGCACACGTGTATGTCAGGTGCATGGAATCCTTATACGTAACCGCAGATAGCTCGAGCATTTTGCATTAATCTGCATGCTTATTATTGGAGAAATCACTGACGCAGATAGCTCTGAGTGTGCGGGTGAGCAATGCTATCTCTGCTTAAACATTTTAATTAAATGTTGCACATGCTTGGGGCAGCACTACTACACACTCCAGACAGTAGACTAAACGGACTGTAAATTCTACTGAATAAAACAGAGATTGCACACTTTTCGTTTATGCCCAATTTGCATATTCTTTGCACATGTTCTGTGGGCGCTGGGAGCGCTCTCAGCTGGCCGTAGCTGGTGCATAATTTGCAGGCTTAGTTTTTCGAAAAAGGTTTCTCCTTTTTTTGGTTAATTTATGGACACATGAGTCCGCCAGCCAAGGCAACCCGAAATCAAACAAAAAATGAGGTCACACCAGGCCTCTAGGCTACAAAGTCACGTGCCAAATACTAAAACACAAAAGTATGGCGGGAGGGGAGGGGGAAACTTTTTTAGGATTCGGTTAGGGCAAAATCAATATTCTGATGTGGGTCGGGTCTGCCAAAAATTGTTGTAAAAACAATGAAAGCGGCCACATGTGGATGCCATTTTGATAAACTGCATAAGCTGAAAACTGAAAACAGTGTGGGTAAAATGTGACAATAAATTCAAATTAATTCCACTCAAGTGATTTTGAATAAACATTTATGTACCTTCCGCCTCTGTCTGCTGGCCTCAGTTTTACGTTTTATTCAACATTTTAATTGAACAATCTCACACAATGGACCGTATCATACGGACTCATAATCCAAGGACAGGCAGGCATTAATACGAGCAATATCTGATGCGAGCGAGTGGTAACCATGACATTCAACAATTTCCAACTGTCACTCAGAGGAAAGATGAGAAGAGGGCATTGGCAGTGCGTTGCCATGAAAGGCTGCAGCCAAATGAAAAGTGTCAACCAGATGGAAGAGGATGTAGGCGCTGGGATTCGCAGAACCCTAACCAGAATGCCTAGCAGCAGTCGCAGTCGCAGTCCCAGCCCCCCATTTCCCTTTTGTTCGCATCAGGCATCCAACTGACATGAATGTCAGTCTCGCATGATGCCTTCCAGTTGCCTGGGACGGCAGCTGGCGCTAGTTTAATCAACATAAATGTGGCGGCGTCCCTACTCATGGGAGCAGCTCCCCACATATACGCCCTCGTATGAGGCATTCTCGCATGCCTACTCCTGGGCCTACTCATTTTGCATACGCGCGCGGCATAGAGCTCTTTATTGACTTTAATGACTGCATAAACATCGACCCGTAGTGGCACTAGCACTGGGACTCTCCCCCCTGTCCTTCCTGCACTTAATGAACTTGTTCATTTGTTGCACGTGAACGGAATAAAAGCCTTCGAGTGGGGGGGAGTACATCTATTTCTATATTTCTGCCGTCATTCAATGCTACGTGACAAGATATAATAGGTTCTTTGCCCTCCCCCATTTGCCACTTGCCATGGCAGAAGGTGTTTCGGTGTTCTTATCTAAATTTCATATTTGTCTTGGATGATTTTACAACTGAGTTCAAATGGGAAGTGGCTGGAAGTGCCACCCACCCACATGAGTGGCAGTAAGTCCAAAGCCCTGACATGACCTTCTTTGTCTTGTGTCAAATATATATATTATTTTAATCAAGGAACGAAATGAATTCAAGCGTAAATAAAACAGCAGAACAATAGAAGTGTGACGTGTCAGTGGCAGAACTTGTCGAATTAATATGATCGCCATCAAATAAATAAATACAACACGAACATTGGATATTGGAGGGACAATGGACACAAAGCAATTTAATGCCCCATTTGAAATATTACGCATACCACACGCTGTATCGTCAATGCCAACACAATACCAACACACGCACATACACACCCTCACACACATTGTCAAAGAAATGATATTAATGCTGAAGCTCGTTCAATTGCCATGGCCCCTGGTCATGCTCCATCCTCCTTTGCCGCCCCCTTGCTGGTCATCATAATGTCTTAGGAGGCTTAGCCGTCATTTATGTCGTCAACAGCTGCGTCTGAGGCCGCACGCTAAATGCCTCAGGTCGCCTAATCTCCTGTTTGTATGCAGCCCGCAAGACCAACTTGGGGAAACTTTGCCATTTCCCGGAACAGGATACACAGTCAGTCCCCTAGGAACGCAAAGAAAGTGGGAGAGTGATAGAGAGAGTTCGGACTCCCAGCTTCCTCTGGGGGAGTAAACTAATAGAATTTCCCCTTGAAAATTTGCTCTTATTTATGCATTAACAATCGATTATCAATTGCTTTAAGTGACTAATCTCTCGACAACTGTGTGCGTATCATATGCAAATTAATTTCATAAATTTTATACAACACGTTAGTGGAAAATCTTCGAGCTTGGCAGCATATAAATTTATTTAAATGAAATGCATGCGACACCGCAGAGTGTGCCAGAAGAACGAGGACGCCAGCGACGCTGACAGCAAGGAGGAGGAGGAGTCGTCTATGGGGAGCTGTTTCCCACTCACCAAGAAGGCGGAAGAGGATGCCGCGGGCCTCAAGGGTGCATTAAGCTAACAAGCGTGCTAAATGTAGTACAAAACGTGGCTAGAACCCAAACCTACCGAGACACCGTGACGTTGATGCTGAAGTGTTGCCAACACTCTATGCATGTGTGTGTGTGTGTGTGTGTGTGTGTGGGGAAAAGTGCTCGGGAAAAACTGCTTATGCAATATCAGCGATGCCACAAAACAAAATTGAAACCAACTGCGGTCAGAACATAACCCATGCACTCATTAGTTGCCTGCCAACCAGCGGGAAATTCATTTGTTCCACTCAAGTATCCAGCGCATCATTCAATGCAATTAGAAGACCAACTGGCGACACCGCAGCAAAGGCCAACAGCAGACTCCAAGCCACGAGCGGCTAAGGGGCCAGGCCAAGCGTTCACCAAAACCCAAAGGGGTGGTGGAGGAGAAAATGTAAGAGAGCCATCTACCTGGTGGCCCGAAACGGAAATGGAAACGTTCTCGCAGCCACCGCAAAAGCCGCAGCCCCACCGAATGCACTTTCTGAAATGCGAGACTTCCGGCGCCATGGCCCCACGTAACTTCCAAGGTTGCTTGGGGGCAAAGTCAGAGGTGTTCTATTAACATTTCCGTCGGAGAAAGCGATGCCCATTCCCGACATTCCCATTACCAATCGCCATTTTGAGTTATGTTCGACCAAATTGACATTTCACCTTGATTAATGGCCAGCGAGGAGAGAGCCCAGAGCCGCCAGAGCCACAGCCAGGAGGTGGGCAGCTCAATCATCGGTGTCGTTCTGGTGCTGGTCACGGCGCTCAATCCGAGGTCATTGTCTTTTGTGCGGGTCTCAAAATTTATTGTAGCGCATTAATTCGCTGTCCAGCAAATCCCAGGCAACCAGGCCAGCCAGACCAGCCCAACCAGAGCCCGCAGCGGATAAGAATCTACGTAAATGGAAAGCAATTACGGCCAGCCGAATCTTTTGTTGTAAGCAAACCATTCCATTCCATTCTATATTTGATTCATTTGGAAACCAAAAAGGGTTAAGTCGGGCGCATGAATATTTAATTGATGGACAGAGCCAAAGCCTCCGGGCGTAAAAGGTGCCGTGAATTGTTCTTAAATAATTTCTACACCCCGAAAAAAACATTCCCAGACAATTCAAATTCAATGAGAGCCAGGAAAGCTGGTACAGCCTCAGGCGACAAGGCTAATGGGGCTCATCCGCAAAGGGATATTACTTTAAAAGGGTTTCGTTCGTCTTCTTATTTTGAGTATTTCTTTTTATGAAATTTAAGTATCATAATTATTTGTGCACCCAAAAACTTTCTTTGCAATATTCCACAAAAAAGAATCAGCTTTTCCCCATTTCCTTACCCCGCCACCCATTCAAATGAACACAGAAAAAACCGAAATTTTAAATAATGCAAAACGGCATACATTGACTTAGGCCGAAAAACCGAAGAACCCAACAAGATGGAAAGGTTGAAACAACTTTCTTACCCCTCATTTGGCTTGGGCAGCCTCATCGGGCACTCGTGCGGCAACAGACTGCTTAGGCACAGAAAACTTTTCAGCCAAAGACAATTTCCAACCAGCCTCACTCCCGCACCACACAAAAGTTCGCATTCAGCCACCGAAAAGGTAATGAAATACAACAAAGGCAAAGGCGACTTTTCCCTTTTCTTTTTCTTTTTCTTTTCTTTTTTTTGGTCTCTGAGGAGTGAGGAATCCTTTGTGTGACATTTGTTTGGGTGGGGGGTTGGGTTTCGTCGTGACAGCCGCATGACACGGGGCGTGAGAGAGCTGAAAGCAAGCTGAAATTTCCGGCCAGAGCGTTGCCAAGGAAATCTTCTTTCTAGGCTGTGAAATAAATGATTTAGTGAGTGACACTTGAGAGCAGCGTTCGGCCTTCAGTTCGATTCGATTCGCTTTCGGTAATGTGTCAATTATACGGCCATTTAGTGCAACCAACTTGTGGGACTAGATTCGATTTATAAATTGTATTAACGAAAGACGAGACCTGGCGACGACGACGACGACGACGCTGGCCAACTTTTTGATTGAGCCTTTGAGTTCGTAAATCAATCAAAATTCTGTCAACCACATCCAATGAACTGACGTTTCAGTTTTCTGCTGCTGCTGCTGACTCTTGACGTTTAAAATTTCATCGACAGTCAATTTATTTATTTAATTTATTAGGGGAACGTTGACCAAACTACCCAAACAGCCCAAACTGAATTTGGCAAGTAATTCATGTACAGAATCTAATGAAAAGCACAGTTTGTGGGTCCAACTTTTGCTGCTGCTTTTTGTGGTTAGCCACTTTTGGGGCAGCACCCAAAGAGTAACTCAAAATATATTCATTTTAGCTGCGCTGCGATGAATATTGAAAAAACTGGTTTACCATGCAACATGCAGCAAAGATTTTAATTTAAAGCAAAAACATGCACAAAATAAAAGCAAAACATAAACCGAGCTTGGGCAAAGTTTTAGCACACACTCACCGCAAAAAGTTGCTGCCAAAATACATTCAGAAAATGTGGCAAGTTATCATTAACACCTCGCTGATCCTGCCCCACTATCAAGCTGGACCTCTGTAAAATGGTAAATGGCTGTGGGAGGAATGGACCGACGGACCGACGGACCGATGGACCTAGCAAGGTGTTGGCAGCCGCTCTGGGGGTTGCGCGTGATTCCCAAATTGATGTGCGGCACACTCTGCTCTGGTTACGTGGCATCAACATTTATGCGAGGATTTACGCTCAAAATATAAATCTTTCAACGGCATTAAGGAGATGCGTGCTCGTTGGTAGGATTTACAGCCCATACACTGCAAGGAAGAAAATTATTCGTAGGACTTCAGAGGAATGCAGAGGAATGAAGATTCCCAATGGAAATGATTGAAAACTGTTTCAAGATGGTAGAACTTTGAATGAAGATTGTGAAAAATGTATCAGATTTTTCCCTCAGTGTATGTGTACCTACGCTTTCATGCTCCTTTTTCTTGCTGATTTCGATTTTGAGTATAATTTTGTTTACTGCCCGCCCTGCCTCTCATTTTACAACCTCGTTTATGAACATATCGTCTGGTTGTAAGTGTTTTATGCTTTAATGTCAGGCTAAAGTTGACCAAATTATTGGCTTTGCAAAACACTATCGTTTATTGAAAAAGTTCCCAACGTGAAACACAGAACACAGAAAACACAGAGCATCGGGGACCGCCCCGAAGCATCACTTACTATTATTTCGCATGCTGTCAAAAAGTTGGAGGACCTCGTGCACGGGTCCTTGCTGAAACTTTTCCACTTGTCTGGCGAATAATTTATTTGAGTACACAGAGCAGCATATAATTTTTACTGTCTGCAAACTATGCATGTTTCATATTAAGTGGAAGTGGCACACAAAAAACTGTCAACGTAAATGTTTAATTTATAATGTGGCAGACTGCTGGCAGAGTCAGCAAGGCACACAAAAAAAGCTGTACCTTTTTTTTTGGGGCGACAAATTAATGCACATTTATTAGAATGAAAGAACTGCAGACTGGCCAAGAGGATAAAGCATAGAGCGGGCCGAAAAACACATGGAAAAAAGTTTATCAATGAGGATAAGCCATAGAGGCAGGCTGAGAATATGGTCCAGCCGGATAAGGCATACAAGCGAGTGGACTGGCTGTCCATGTGGATAAGCCTCACGTTGGCAGTACACTGCCAGCAAGACCCGCACTGGACACACAGGAAAAAAGAGGGAAAAAAAGCGTTGGCTCGTTGTCGGGCCGACGGATCTTGGCCGGAAACATTTTTGGTTTTTATCAAGCCCCCAGTCCCTGAGTTTCTATCTCTCTCTTTCTGTGTATGTGTCTGTGCAGGGGAAACATCATTTTATCAAACCCGAAACGAGGTCATGTGGGTTTCTCGAAGTCAGAATCAGAATCAGGACCAAAAACCCAAACCCAGAAGCACACAAAAATTGTGTTGTACTTTCCCCACTCCCTCTCCACTCTCATTTATACTGTGATTTTTTTCTTTTCGTGAAACATAAAAATGAAACTCATAAATTATGTTGCATAAATCACGGGCACAGCCCTCAGTGTGGGCCTGTGGGAAAATGTTATATGGAAAATATGTGAATATATATGCATGGAAAATCTATCCCCTGAAATCAATTAGCAAATTAATTTGCTTCTTTTTTTGCAACGAAAAAAAAGAATCCCTTTCACGTTTATTTGTTTGTTCGCAGCAAATACTTTCAGTACGAATATTTATTTTCATTTTCTGAGCTGAAATTGAAATTGATTTAATAAAAAGTTTTCTCTCATATTTGTTTTATTGCCAACAGTTTTGAGCTCTTTATAAAAGCCCAATAAAGTGTAATCCTTGTTAGAAATATCACAATGGAAGCATTTGAGCATTTTATTGCATTTCAAGAGCCGAAAAAAAACAAACGAAATACACATGAGGCACTCAAATGGAAGCTTGAATATCTTCTCTTTGCTCGATGCTGCCTGGCATGGCACTACTTAAGTGTTATTTATGCAGAATTTCATGCTGAAACTGAAGAGTCAAAAGTTGAATGTACTACAATGGTCCTTAAAGGCCAGCTAGAATGCGAATGCAAATGGATGGAAAACATATCTGCGGTCGTCCAGAGGATAAGCCAATAAATTCCAATAAAATAAAGGCAGCCCTTTGTCCTCTTCTCTGCTGTTCTTTTTCCCCTCTTTTCGTCGTATATATATATTCATCAGCATTACATTGTGACAATGTGTTCGTTGTGGCGTATACTTAACGTGTGTGACTGTCATTAATGCCTGGATTCGAGCCACTATAACGCCACTTACCGAATGGAATCGAATCGGAATGGCCTCCAAAAAGATATTCGCTGATGCCGCCCCTTTGCTATTAATCACAATTATTGTCAGCCCGTCGGTTGTCGGTGGAGGCGGAGGTGGAGGTGGAGTTACAGGAGCAGCTCCGCTCCCATGTTCCACCATCTGTGGTCCTGAATCAGGTCACAGCAGTTGTTCCGCCGTCACCATCACCATCGCCGTCTCGTTGTGAGCCCCCTGACAAATTGCTCGCAGGCTCTCAAAGTAGGTTACACAGCTGGCACTGTGCCCTACACAGGTCCCTGTGCCTCTGTGCCACATACCCCCAGCCAGAACAGCCAGTAGCACGACTAAATGCTTCTAATTGCTGGCTGTTGCTTGGGGCTTTGTTTAAAAACGCATGCAGTGGGGAAAAATGTTCATTTCGCAATGAGTGGGTCACATGTAATTGCTTGTGCGGATGATATGGGAGGCGTACCAAGAGGCGTGAACGCTTTACACTGCAAGGAAAATGGTTTCAAATCAATATTTAAATGAAGAATGTGTTAAAACTGATCTGAGGGGGGGATACGATTCTTAGCAATACTATTTTTACCCGCTTCAATTGAGATTTTTCATAGTTTTACTTCCATCATTGCCATTATATATTTCCTAGAATTTCCTATTGCCTATTTTTTCTCTCACTGTATTCCCATTCGAACAATCAATAATGTATGGCCACTGGAACACCCGTATTTTGATTACGAATTCCACAATTTCTAATCCCAAATATTCAGTTTACCCGAAGGCTTAGGCTTCGGCTCTGATTTATGTCTCATGTTCTCCATTAAAATAGAATTTTGTCTTGAGATGGTAATTTATGGCATCAGCGGCAATGCTTTATTTAGAATATTTGTAAATTTAAATCAAGGGTAGCCACCCAAAAAGGAAGGGTGGTATGTGGCAGGGACCGGGCCACTTGCACGGGCATTAACATTTTGCGAGTATTTAAATGCGAGGAGCCTCCTCCTGCGACACAACACAGCATGGGATGGCTGGGCTGCCGATGTTATGGCACATTAATAACTAGAATTTGACTCGAGGTCTGGGTAGCTAACTGGTATTGGCTGGGAGCGAATGGGAGTGACTGGGAGTGACTGGGTGTGGTGTATTTGAGTATTTTTAGGGGGTGCGGCCACCTAGTTATGCCATTAAAATGTCAAAATTTTTAAGCTGCTCCACTCCGACACGCCAAATGAAACGTGGCACGCCCCCGCAGACACCTACAACACGAAGATGGGCGGGCATCTTCCCACCATCATACCCCAGAGAATGTGCCTTGAAGTGTAGCCAAATGCTATTTAATACAAATTATATTCCGCCATCATTACAATGCCAAAGGAAGGAGGCCCATGGCCCTGTCCCATTTGGAAATCCGCCAGGCCACTGTTTTCTCCATTTTTCTTGAGCAAAACTTTTCTCTCGAGTGAAAAGATGCAAAAAGAACTTTGGGAAAAGTCACAGCACAAATGTCTTTAATGTTTGCCTTGTTTTCAGTCGACTGAAAATAGTTGAAATGCAATTGCAAACAAAACTTTGCCCGTGATGACATTTCAAAAGGAACAACTTTATCGGGACAGAGAGAGAGAAGAGAACTCTGCAGAGAGGCAGCAAGTACGGAAGTTGGATGTTGAAAAGGAGATGGTTGGAGGCGGACTACCCGTCAATCTGATATCAATATGGTAATGAGAATGCCTTGAGATTTTTCAAACAACTTTGCTTGAAGTTTTTCACAGATTTTCACTGATTTTGCTGCACAAATCTCTACCGAAAACGGTGTTCAATTAGTTGGGGGCTTAACGAGTCAGCAGTTTCTTTGCAGTCTCAAAATGCCAGATCTTTTTTTCCCATTAAGTGATTTGACGTGCAAAAAATGGACAACTTCACCCGCCTGCGCCCCCCATCATAGTACAAGGCGAAAGTAATGCCATGAAATTGATATGAATGGCCGCCAACAACAAAAGAAAACTTTTCTGCAAGCTGTACACAAACCAAGCAGAAGAAAAACCAAAATAAATGAGTAAATAAGCAAGAAAAGGAAAAGTATTTTGTGCGCCAGGTGGCAGAGACCCAAGCCCAAAACCAACAACAACAACAACGAAAAAAACCCTTGAAAGTGCGCAAATTAATGATTATTTGAGGCAGTTTTTGTCCAACAAAAAAAAATCTCTGTATAATGCAATCAAAGTTGGGTTAGTGCCAGGGGACCCGTAGCCCGAAGCCGATAACACAGAAAATTAGCAATTTGCCTTAATGTGATGTCTGTGATTGACCCCCAAAGGAAACCGGACAAACACACACACAAAAAATGGGTCTCTTTCCACAAATTCCCCAATGTGTTTTGTCCACTCAAAAATAGCTGCAGCTTTCTTACATTTTGTTTTTTTTTATAATTATTTTATTGATTTTCCACACTCGAATATAAACATACACACAGCACAACAGACAGAACAGAACAGCGACAGAACAAATATTTCTTTTCGTTTTTGGGCTTTTAATGAGATCTCCCGCACAGTGCTGAAAGGACTTGTGCCGCTTGTGCCGACGGCAGGCTAAAGATTTGTGATATCCATTCAGGCGGAAAATGTCTGGGACTCACTTAATTTAACAAGTGCGGAAAACGCGAAGCAAACAGGAAAACGAAGAGACTGTTGAGAGCAGAAACAGCTATGGGAGAGTGTCAAGAAATAAGGCAAGGAAGAAGAAAGATTAGTCGAAGTTTGAGATACACTTGGACGTACAATTTTTATAAGAATTAAAGATATTTTCTGTACGAGAACTAGAAATTACTCTGAAGCCATTCTGCATTTAATTATCTATGGGATTCTGGTTATTTTAAAACCACAGACGTTTCCCTCTTTTATACAAAATTCCAGTATTCTGAGTGTATTAAAGCAGCCAGCAAAAGTTTAAGCTCGTAATGGGAAGCCCTGGCCAACAATTT
Organism: Drosophila subsilvestris; assembly: GCA_035043285.1. NCBI lineage: Eukaryota > Metazoa > Arthropoda > Insecta > Diptera > Drosophilidae > Drosophila > Drosophila subsilvestris. The sequence continues at coordinate 3,742,039 of JAWNNB010002044.1, read as the reverse complement.
GAGTTCACAAAGTACTCGAAATCCTTGCTGATTTTTAACGATTGCTGCCCTGAGCACAGCACATCCTTCAGACGCGAATATGCTTGGTAATTTTCCCCCTTTCCTGTGCACGTACAAACGCACATTCATACAATGTACGCGTGTGTGTGTGCAAGTTCTTGCGTTTGCTGGTTTGCTTATGTATAAGTTTAATTATTGTAATGCTCACTCTGGTGGATTAAGCTGCTCCCTCCAGCTCGAACGGCATACAGATGTATGTGTGTACATATCCACTCTGGAGCTTTGAGTGATGGCTGTGTTTTCAATCAATTATACGCCAAAGCAACTTATTAGGGATTTGTGGCAGGAATTAGGGTTCCACCCCATATACCAGAAAGAACTCTGCTGCATACCTGAAATACATATATACCTAGAAATGTAGATGGAATTTGAAGTACTTAGGTGTCATAATAAGTCTAGAGTCTCGCAATGTGCCACTGACATAATTCCGCAAAACAGCAGAGCAGCGCAGCGCAGAGCACCCAGGAAGTCCACACACAGAGTGAGTGAGCCACAGAGCTGTCTTCCCATGAATAAATTATGCCAAGGCTGAGCACACAGAGAAAAATATGAAAAACAGAAACAGAAAAAAGCGAAACAGACAGACATACCTTGTGCTTAGAGATACGTTTACATGGCGGCGGCAAACAGGCAGACATGCAGCAGGTTGACATACAAATGCCATTAAAGTGGAGGTCGAATCACACACACACACACAACAGACATAGACACACACGGCTTATGCGCAATATTAAATTGATTTTTGGTACCTCACTTAAAGTTTACGTTGTCCACAAACAATCATCAAATATTAATTGGTGTGGGAATTGAGGCAAATAAAATAAATAACAGAGAAATGTATAAAAATAATACAAAACTTGTTTGCTTACCTTCAACTTGGAGCAAATAATTTTGGGTCTGTGTTTCTGTGGAGGGTCTTCAACTGTTACCTCGGGGGCCGCAAACAAAATCAAACTTTTTGAATCACTCGACGAGTCAAAAGAAAACCAATTTTCAGCATGTTCAAAAACTACTTGAGCATAGGGAAAACCTTGGGGATCGGACTGGGGCTCTCTCTCCTGAGTGTCCTTTGGCCTTTGCGTTTTTGGGTACGTACTGGATTTTGTTTTCGGTTTGGGCTATTGGGTTCTGAGTTTCTGTATTGGCCCAATGCCTTGTTCTCTGGCCTGCCCATTGTCACATTTCTATTATGTGTTTGGGTACGTCGACAATAGCAGTTGTTGCTGGCTTTTGTTGCCTCGTAAATATCCATTTATCTGCCGGCCTCTTCAACGCTGTGCTGTGCTGTGCGGTGCGTTTGTGTGTGCGTGAAACATTTCAATTTCCTAAAGGACCTGCAAGGCATGATGCTACCATGCTCTGCATACATGTCCAGGGCAAAAAAACAAGGCCGTCAGAGAGTCTGAGTTCCGAGCGAGCCACATCAAAATAGCCGGCGGCCGTCGGCCGGCTTTAAGCATTCCATTAAGTCGGAAGACACAACGGAAGATATATACATATTTTTCTCGTCTCATTGCTTGGCGCTGTGCCAACAGCAGAGAGAGAGAGAGAGACAGAGCGAAAACCTAAACAAAGGAGACGCAACACAAACGAATTTTTTGCTACAAAAATTTAAAAAATATTTCATTATGTGGCAAAAGGGTTGTTGTGTCCTTTTGACTGCTGTCCAAATATTTATATCAATTTGTAATATCTAAATATTTTGCATATCTATTTTCAGTGCGATGTTTTCGATGAGATTGACCTATCGGATTTGTGTTATTTTGAGTGTGGAATCAAGAACGTAAATCATAGTTTTCAGGTAAGTAAGAAGTACAAGCACCAACACCCACTGCTGCATAAAATATTCCTTAGACATAATTGAACAATACAAAGCCATAAAAATGTAATGTGAAAAGTTGGTCTTCGGTCCTTCACAACAATTTTTGGCCTTGCGTAAATATTTTATTTGGCTTTAGGTGCTTTGGCCTAATTAGTTTGGCAATTTATTCGGCCCACCTGTTTCCATTCAACTTATTAGCTATTAATTTGGCAAACTTCTACTTACATTTACCTGTCGACCTTCCTCTCACTCTGCCAGAGAATCAGTGTGGGAGGCCGGAGAAGTAACTAAAACAAAAGTAAATGCGGCTGTCAATACCGAAGGATAAACCGAATACATCGTATAAGCAAAAGTATCAGACATTTCCTGTTTGTCATCATTCCTCACTCGGGAACAGCCAGATCAACCTTTGGGTCTACCTTAAGATTTCTGTTTTTATTTCTATATAAACGATATCAATACAGCAACCAAACAAAAAAAGGGGGGAAACCCGGAAAAGCCAAGGCGGAAAAACAAAAGAAATCGAAGCAAAACTCATGCCAAATTAGCATAAGTAGGAAAACGCCTGCCATGAACAGAGTTGCTCTGTGCTCATATTCCTTATACATTTATTTAAATTTTGTGCCTTTTTCTGCTTTTCACACGAATGCGTAACATTTGATGCGAAAAATTAGGGCATTTGTGTGTGTGTGTGTGTGTGTGTGAGAGAGAGATCTTGGGGGGGGAAATGGAATGCTTAGCCGCCGAATGGGAGCTTCCGTTGCGTGAACCTGGCCAATAATAAAAATCCGTATATATATCTTATATCTCTTTATAATATAAATAATAAATTTGCCGAGCCGAGCGTATACGCGTGCTCAGGAAATTGCCAAAAGGTTTTCTGTTGCTCTTTCTGATTTTTTGCCCCACCATTCTTTTTGGGGGAAAATGTTATTAGCTAAAGGCGACGCCCATCATCGTTTTTTATTGTTTTTTATCTGCTGCTTCTAACTCTGTGAAGCCTTCGGGGAATTGGTTGAGGTGAAGGACCCACACTCCTTCTGCAGGACTCTCTTAAGGCCAGCGAAACTCTTTTTCTGTCTGCACACTGCTTAAAGTTTTATGTGTGAAACTCCCTTTCTGTTTGGGTGCTGCTGAAAGTTTTATGGAGTGGCACAAAACCACAACAATGGTTGCCACGAGGGCTTTTTTTATCCACAAGAAGCGTGCACAAGGTTGGATTGAACGAGTATCCTGTCAATGGCAAGTGGCTGTCAGCGGCAGTAAACCGCAGCAAACATGAGAGTCTTTGGCTCGTTGCAGTTGCGAATAAACCAATAAGCGGAGCATTCAATCAAAATATATAGTATAAAAGAAAAACCGTTTATAGAAAAACCCCCCCAATTTCCGCTGAAAAAAAAGCGACTAAAAAATAGTATTTCTATGCACTGGAAGTGGAGTGCAAATAGATGACATTTTAGACACTCCTTTCGCGTTCGAAAGCCGTTTAAACTTGTGTCAGACATTTAAGACCTCACGTAAGCGGCAACTTACCTGCTGGCTGCCACGTGCCGCAAACTTTTGCACGCAGACACATACATAGATAGAGACACGGACACCCACAAGAGGTTTGTCGAGCGGTAATCGCATTGTTAACAATCCCTTTGCCAATGCGGTCTAAGCCTCAAGACGATTCCCGATGTGCTTAACAGTGGTAGTTACTTGGCAATGGGAATGGCACAATATGTTGTTTACAGATTGCATTAGGATTTGGCTTACATGGCTGCAAAACGGCGTGCAGCGTAGCATATACGCATTGTTGGAATCCCTTTGAGGGAGCTGCTCCCAAAGAAACCCTGCTGAGTCGCAGTCTAAGATGGTAAATCTAAGAATAAAAGTGGCTTAAAATCCACTTTTCATTTACATTTCCATTTCCATTTAATTTATACAAAAGCATCTTTCATTTTGTAGAACTTTCGTGCTCCTTGCTATTCATCAAACTATGGAAAATAATGTTTGTAAGAGAAGTTACAAAAGGTTAAGATATTTCCCTTTCTTGTGCCATTGTCTGGCTTTTGAATGGAAGAGCTTTGTAATGACTGGCTTGTTACTATAATTGTTTGTGTGTAACAAGTACATTTTAATGAGCTAATCGGCTTGAGGGCAGGCAGTACACCTTGCCTTTGGCCACCTTGATCTCTCAGTAAGTGCATTTCTGGTTACTGTAATTAGGTTGCTAATTAACTCAAATTACTGGCACCTCGAGAGAGTGCTTTTGTGTGAACCCAGTGAACTGTTTGCATAACGAAGGGAGGTGGTTGAGCGCTATAACAATGAACATTCTGGCAGGCATGGCTGCAATATTTACGCACTCCACTTAACGAACAATTTTCAAGTGCTTGCTCCTTGCTTGTTCTTGTTGCATGGAACTTGTAATAGCAATCAAGTGGATTGATTGCCTGCACCACGAACACATCGAAGTTGCCAGCCTCTTCGACATCAATTATGCAAGGAGGCTGTGGGTGGGTCCTCAGAGGCAGCTGCTCCTTTCCACCGAAACATTACTCGTTCTTTTTACAAATTACGCAGCATCCACAAAACTTAATTGATTTCCAGAAAGCCAGCAGAAAGCCAGAGGAGTCGGGTTGAAAAGTTATGGCCACAATCACAAATATTTCCATAATTGAATGCTGGATGGATTGCCATTCTTGTTTCTTGTTTGACAAACATCAACTTTGAAGTCAACAATTTTGAATCAGACTTTCACTGATTGCCAGTGGCAGGGGGGGGGGGGGCAGTGTGTGGGTGGCAGTGTGAAAAGTTTTGAATGCTCTACCAAGAATATAGCCAATTTGTTGAATGTCGAGTGACATTTGCTTTGCCAATTAGTGTTTGTTTGGCTCTGGTTTTAATTAAGGGTTTTCCAAATCTATTATCTTTGTTGCTGTGTTGTGTTGTGGCTTTTATGGATGGGTTGGCTTACAAAGATTGATGAGATATTTCTGTGGAACAAGCATCATTAATAAATGAATGACTGTGTGTGTGTGTGTGTGTGTGTGTGTGTGTGTGTGTGTGCTGTCATATGCTCTGCTGAAAGCATTTTCAAATTAAATTTCAATTTCAAAAGCTGCTGCTACACACGAGTATATCGTTAACTTTGTACATTCATATTCATTTTGGTTTGGCTTTCCAAGAAACATGTTCAAAAGGAAAACCCAAATGAAAAGCGTACAAGGCCAAGCATTGGATTATTAGTTTTTTTTTTCCTTTTTTCCTTTTGTTAGCTTGGCTCGCCCAACGGTTGGAAAATGTATAAAAATTTAGAAACAATCACGGGCAGGACCTGTGTGTGTGCCAGGTAATTGTAACACATTCCCCTACCAAGTACTCATTTCTAAGGTCTGCTGAAGGCTGTCCTGTCCTGTCCCCACACATGTCCTTGAACTTTGAAATTTCCTTCAGCACAGTGAAACAAAACTCATAACATTTAAGCCATATAAATGTTTTGTGGGGCAGATAAAAAGAAAGAAAAAATAAAACTCGTGTTGGAAAAAAAAGTTGCCCAACAAAACACGAAGCCAAGGGAAATGCGTTGATAGTCTTTGGCAAAGTTTATAACTTTGGTCGAGTTTATGTGTTCCTGTTTTCTGTTCCTGATCTTTGTTGGCCAATTCCTGGAACTCTCTGTAAAGACGTCTGGCAGCTCTTTAAATCCAACAAAACGTTTTGTATGAGCTGTCGCTCATAAAACATTAATAGAAATTACTTTCGAGTGCCTTTCACTTAAAGCAATTAAAAATCATTAGACTGGCAAATGAGACGCCTGTGACTGAAGAAGTAAAGTCAATTTTCGAAGTATTTCTCTTATTCATGGAGTGCATAAGAAGTTAGAAATATGTACATATATATTTCAGCCTGTGGCATTTAATTCAGACGCAAATTAAATACAATTTCAACCTCAAAGCTTTCAAGCCAAGTCTCATAAGCTAACAACTATTTCTGAGACAAAAAACTCATTCAAATTCGAAGAAAAACTAATGATTCAAAAGTTTCCAAGTTTTTTTGCACCTGAAACACTTACAATTTTGCTTAAAGACAAACAAATTTTATGCAGCTTTGCCATTGAAAAACTTGAACAAAAATTTAGAATTTTTAAGGCAAAATTTTCACGAAATTTCCATACTATACCAAAAACTTTTTGGTCAAACAGCCAAAGGCCTTTTTCCACCAAAGGCGGGTATTAAAATTTCAAAAGCAATTTTAACATTTCTTTTCCTTCGACTCTGCTCTGCGGTGATAATGAAAAAATAAGCATGGGAGCGTGTGTCTGCCACTCGGGGGGGCTTTACTAAGAAATAAGCCAAGGAATATACATAAATATACATGCACATATATACAGATATATATACAAACAGAAGACGTGTTTCTGGCAGAGACACAAAAACGATTTTGATGTGCTCACTGGGGGGACAAAGCGGCGTATGCGTAATTTGGCTGCTGCTGTCGCTTCTTCTTGGACTTCTGCCCCGTTGCTGTTGCTTCTTGTCATGAATATTTGGGTGGGCGCCACTTCGGTGTTTGGGCCTAATGAATTCTGGCATATGTCGCCTTGGGTTTGAAGTGGTGAACAGTGGTGAACAGTGGTGCACAGGTTGCCCCTGAAAGTGCTTTTAAATTGTACATTTCTACCTTGAAAAATGCTTATTAAATATTCAAGCATGTTCCAAGGATGTGCGTCAGACTCTTAGCACTTGAAGCCTTTACAAAAATGTTGAATTTAAACTCGGAAATATTTACCTAAAGTTGAATAACTTTGAAGAAAGGTTGCAAATTTCCAGTGAAACTCCTTCAGCGCTTCTCCTTTCATTTGAGCATTAGCAAGGGGCTCTAGCCATATTCCCACATGCTAGTGCAGACCACTGTGCATGTGTCTTAGCGGTTTGGTTTCTGTTTGTTTATGTGATTGGAGAGCGCGACCTGCTGAGCCTTCGAGATGAGGCTGCTGCGGCTTGTGTCTATAGCTTTAGGCGAGTTACGATTGCACATACCAACCGAAAAATTTAATGCGATTATATTGGGGTGACACGCCCACAACACAACACAACGCAACACAACAGAGCTATCCAACCAAAAGGAGCTTAATGCAGGAAATTGACAATTGGTGAAACTGCGCAGGCAGCACGCGAAAACAACTGATTAAAGCTTGATTTAAAATGAATTAATTCCGTTGTTTAAACACCCAATTAATCGCTCAAAAGTTTTGATCCTTTCCATTTGAATGAGCTCGCTGCGCTTGGTTGAACATCAATTCGCATTTCAGGAGGTCATAAATAATTTTATTGATTGGAATATTGGAATATTTTTGCCCGTAAAATGTTAGCCCCACGAAGTGCTGGGGAGGGGAGAATCTAAAGACCTGCATTGTGTTTGGCAGAACTGTTAGCAGCAGTTGTCGTTGCCTGTTTTATGTTGTACCCGCGTGTGCCCTGTTTTTACGGCCACTCTGCCACATTTTTCTTTTTTCTGTTTTGCAAATGGAGACCAGCGGCGATGACGCTACAGCGCCCACACACACACACACACGTGCTAGAAAAAAGCGCAAAATTGGAATCAGACACCGCTTGCCGAATGGGTCAACACAAAGCACACACAAAGGAGAATTTATTAGCCCGAAGATTGCTTGCCGACGCCGATAGGTGGCTGCCCCAAGGTGCCAGACATGGCATAAAAACTGAGAGCAATGAAATATGAAAATTTGATTAAAATTGGCAGTCAGCAGGAGTTAATCCTTTGACTAAGAGCTGCGCCCCAAGGGTACACCTTTTCATGTTGCTCTTATATTTAAATTTAATTACATTTCGCCATCCATTCAATGACTGAAAATCCCCCTACTTAAGCCAAGCCAAATCCGTCCACATTTCAACAGGAATAAACCTCGAATGGCCCCAAAATAAATCGGAAATGAAATGCAGTTGCAGTTCGAATAAATTTTACAGTTTTCCTGTGGCAAAAGGGGGAGGAGAAGGCTGAGTGGGGGCTTGGGTAATTGGCGGCTGACTGACAAACGGACTGAACCGCACGCGCCGGATTTACGCTTAAAAGCAAATCCATGTTGCAAATGTAAAAGTCAGAGACAGAGAGAGAGAGAGAGAAAGAGACAGAGAGAGAGGACGGTGCTCCGGGTGCCACAGGCAATATACCAGACCCAAGGCACGTGCATTGGGAATCACTTAACCATTTCACATTAGACTAATTGAAAAAACAGGAAAAAGCCGTCAGACATGGCAGAGGCGGTGGCAGCGGCAAGGGCAACGACAGCGACTGCTCCTCCATCATGGTGCAGAGGCAGAGGTCGTTAAAATGCCACAGGCAGGCCATGAGGTTCGATGGGTGATGGCGTTGCGGCTGTGGTTGCACATTAATTGCAACATTGAATATGCAAACAGGCGGGCGACCGGAGCGGAACGACGCGGCTGTGGCAACAGGACCCATCCGACCGTGCCAGACCACTTTTGATTGCAAATTCCAGGAGCAATGGCTGAATGGAGGAGGAGCCCGCACAAAAACCCCCAACCCCCACTCAGACTGAGAGTTCGTGTGTAATTAATGCGTTTAAAATGCAATTAGTGTTGCGGTTAGATTTCAGCTTGAGGTTTTGGTGGTGGGAGCAGCATCTGCTTTTGCTTCTGGCCATCCTTTGGGTTGGGAGGGGCACAAGAATGATTTATTGATGAAAATATGAAAGCCTCAAAGCTAAAGAGCTGCATCGGGCTCAAGTCCGCTTCTGGTTCTGGCTTGTGGCCAAGTCTTGTCGCCACTTTGCACCGGAGAGCTCACTTTGCTGTCACAACAGAGACCGACATTGTGCGGTTTATGACATGAAGGCGAGCCAATTGCACTCGCTTTCGCTCTCTCTCTCTACTCCACTCAGTAGCACTCTCCCCACTCTCCACACTCCACTCACTCTGTGAGGTCGTCGGTTGTCGTGTCACAGCTCCTGACATTGGCATGTCAACCGGTCATTGTCAGAGCTCTTGGTTAAGTCAACTGCAGTTGGCAGCGCGAATATTCTGTGCTGCCCAGGAGTGTGTGTTGATGCCATCCTCCAAATATTTAATACCTTTTTGTCCTCTCTCTTTCTCTCTCTCTCTGTCTCTCCCGGAGATAAAACTTAATTACGAAATCTAATTAAAACTGAAATGAATGGGTAAAGTAAAGAAAAAACACAGTCATAAGTTAAGCGCGTCTAGACAGGAGAGCAGCAGTCCATTAAGTCAATAAAATACCTGATTATGTAACCAACAAACTTGACCGCAAAATGCGTTAACTATGCAGAGAAAAATGAGGGTAAGGCAGGAAAATAATGAAAACTTGGCCAACGGAAGGACATGCATGTGCGTCATAAATTCTGAGCAGAGCAAACAGCCCCATCATAATTCGCTAAGGTAGCTCATGGCGGTTTCCCCTACCCCCTCCTACGCAGGTCGAAGGTTGGATATATTAATTATGCTAGCGAGTCTTGTGGTTGTGGGTGGGGCGGTTATGGACACTCGAATTGGCGGTTATGCAGGGGCTTGGCACTGACTGGAATTCGTGTATGTCTCTGGCTCTCAGCTTTCTGCGCATTATCCTTTAACATGAATACAGGCATTAGCATATTAATGAGGCTTCCTTCTCCCTCTCCTGCTCCTGCTCTGAACACTACACGAATAAACCCTCATTTGATTACACAAATAATAAGCTGGCCCCGTCATCCATGTGTGGTTTGGTTTATGTACATTACGACTACGACTACGACTGCGAGCATGTATTCCAGTTTCAGTTGCGGGTTAAGTGCTAATTAGAATTAATAAATATTTAACTTGTCTTTGTAGCACTGACATAATGGGGGGGACTCTCCCTAGCAGGCAACACAGCACTCGTTGGATCTGTAGTTTAATCTCTACTCCCATTTCTAATCGCATTCTCCGCTTGTTCTCTTTCAGATAATCACACCCACTCGGTCGCTGGTGCTTTGCGCCGAATCCAGACGCGAAATGGAGGACTGGCTGGGCTCTCTGAAGACGGCCACCGCGCCGCAGCGTCCGCGTGGCGATAGCTTTCTCATTGAACAGCATGACATCCTGTCGAATCACCATCACTGGTATGCCACATCGCATGCGCGACCCACCTACTGCAATGTGTGCCGGGATGCGCTCTCCGGCGTGACATCGCACGGCCTCAGCTGTGAGGTGTGCAAGTGCAAGGTGCACAAGCGTTGTGCGGCCAAGTCCATTGCCAACTGCAAGTGGACAACGCTGGCGAGTGTGGGCAAGGACATCATTGAGCAGGCGGATGGCATCATTATGCCGCATCAGTGGATGGAGGGGAATCTGCCAGTGTCCGCCGTGTGTGCCGTGTGCAAGAAGACATGCGGCTCGGTGTTGCGACTGCAGGATTGGAGGTGCCTCTGGTGCCGGGCCACATGCCATGTGGCCTGTCGACCACAGATGGCGGTGGCCTGTCCCATTGGACCGGCCAAGCTATCCGTGGTGCCGCCGACCAGTGTGCATTCGATTAGCACCGATGATGCCTGGGATGTGGCCAGCCCCAGGGGCAACTTCTCGCCCCTCCTCGTCTTTGTCAACTCCAAGTCCGGCGACAATCAGGGCGTCAAGTTCCTGCGTCGCTTCAAGCAGCTCCTCAATCCCGCTCAGGTCTTTGATCTGATCTCAACGGGCCCGAGTCTGGGCCTGCGACTCTTTCGACATTTCGAGATGTTTCGCATTTTGGTCTGCTCGGGCGACGGCTCCGTGGGTTGGGTGCTAAGCGAAATCGATCGTTTCAATATGCATGTGAGTCCACAAAGGGGTCTGCCATACCCCACATAAATTTAACCCCAAACTTTGCTCTGTAGAAACAATGTCAGGTGGCTGTCATGCCGCTGGGCACGGGCAACGATCTGGCCCGAGTGCTGGGCTGGGGCTCCAGCTGCGACGATGACACCCACTTGCCGCAGATACTGGAACGCTATGAATCGGCCAGCACCAAAATGCTGGATCGCTGGAGCATCATGGTGTTCGAGAAGGCCATTGCAGTGCCAAAGATACCCAAAATGTCCATCACCACGGAACAGGAGGCGATGCTCACGGGCATGGTGACCTCAGCGAATCACCATCTGCGCTTCATTGTGGAGACGAACGACACCCAGACGCTGATCACTTCGACACGTAATCTGTGCGACACCGTGGACGATCTGGTGTCGCGCATCTCGGAGCATCACAAGGAGGACGAACAGTTGAGCGTCAAGTGCGATATACTGAAGCAAAAGTTGAATATGCTGCTGGATGCGCTGCAGGAGGAGGAGATGGGTGCGCATAGTGGCGATGATTTGATAGCAACCATAAGGAGTCTCATAGCGCGTAGCCTATCCTCCACTCCGGGCGCCAATCCATCCTTGCTGTGAGTTTACACCCTTCTTTTTATGCTAACTTCTGTATAATTTCTCCTACTCTGCTCTCAAGTAACCCAAACATATCAATCGAAAAGAACGAAAAGGATCAAATCAACTCCAAGGAGCGTCGCAACAGTCGCTCCTTGCGCTCCAGCGAGAAGGAGGCGCTGCAGTGCCGTGCAAACAGCGTGAAGCGTGCCATCTACAATGTGGTGGAGCACTCGGAGCCAGGTAGACCCAAACGCTATCAGCGCAAGCTCTCGATCACGCCCTTTGAGTCACTCAAATTGCCCACCAATACATCGGGCGACTCCACGCCCTGCGGCTCCCCATTGCCCATCATACCACCCATCAATATTATATCGCCCACCATGGAGACCTCACGGCTCACCTGCATCTCGCCGCTGCCCGACACGCGCCGTGATTCGGTGGATGAGAGCTTCTTCAATAGCATTAATCTGCCAGCACCAAGGCAATTTGCGGACAGTCGTCGGAGCTCGGGCGTGGATGTTATCCAAGAGATGGAGGAGGGTCCGAATGGGGAGACAGTCTATCGCATGGGCCGCATGTCGCTGAGTGGCGGGGCCAACATTGACGATGCTGGCAATCGTCTGTCGCCCAGCAGCGATGCAGGCGACAGCACGGCCACCGCCGATCGCAAAGTGGACTTTCTGCGCGTGCCCATAATGACAGGCGAACCGCTGGTGGATCCCCTCTCCGACTATCGACCCGTGGAGGTGTTTGAGCGCACCTACTACATGACGCGGGAGTTGGACAATGCCAAAGATAAGGAAAAGGAAAAGGAGAAGGAGAAAGAGAAAGAGAAGCTGTTGAGTCAGGAGTCGAGTGGTATTTTGGATGTGGAAAAGGAGGATAATATGCTCACCGAGAAGCAGGCAACGGCATTGGTACACACTTGTAATCTGCAGGTACCCGGCATTGTCGTAACCCCCAACTCCCAAAATGTATACTCAAGCGCCAGTCTAACAATCATTGATACCGATGCACAGACCACCACTGTACGTTTGCCATCTGCCAGCTGAATGCATGCCCTGCCCTAACTGTTTTCCTTTACTGTTTTTTTCCCCAACTGCTTTCCAGGATCAATCCTCGTCGGATGAGCTGGCAGGCGAGGCCAGCGATGTGCTGTCAGCCATCAGCAATGAGGAATGCAGCGTTGCCTCGGAGATATTCGACAAGCAAGATGCGGGACAGACTTTGGGCGATATTATACAGGTAAAGGATAAATGAAAGCTTCAAGAAAATATACCCAACTTCGATTTGCTGTCCCCCCTTCGATAGAATCTCGATGCCAGCAATTTTACGCACATTGATTCACCCGAAACGAGCGACGAAACGGAGGCCATGCCGGGCGAGAGTATTATGGATGACATTAGCTCGGTGCTGGGCCACGATATAACCTATGCGCTGCAGGACACCATAACCGATGATACCACCACACTCTGCTCGGAGCATATGGGTCCACCGAAGCCGCCGCGCAAAAAGTCGCTGAGTGCTTTGACACGCACTCAAACGCATCCAAGGCGCCGCAATTCCTCGCCGCCACGAATGGCCAGGCTGGCGCGCATGGATAGCGATGAGAATTCACAACAGTTTGGATTCGAAAACATTGTGTTTGAGATAGACAATCGATGCGATGATCAGAAGATGAGGGAACCGCCGCGCTACTGCAGTTTGGCGCAGTTCGTGGAAGGTAACGATATAGCGCGTCAGAGTTTCAAGGTATGTCCTAGATCTAAGTCTGACTTCAAGTATATGTATTGTATATATAGAGTATATAAGTATGTAGCTGTAGAGCTATTCTATGGTGTTATCTATCGGAAGTACTCAGACATGGCCACTTATGGTAAAAATCTTTGCTGCTCTCCGTTTGCTTCTTCTTTTTTCTTCAAAACGTTTTTCTTTTTGTTGTTCGTGTGTAATCGAAACGAAACTTGCCTCAAATCAAACAAAAATCCAACACCAACCAACATATAAATCCTCCTGTGCCTCCTGTGCTACTATCCTCGACTCGATCGACTTTACCAAATCTCTCAATGAACCAATAAACAATGCAAAAAAGCGTCCCAAAAAGCGCACTTCACTGAAACTGAAAGCGAAACCAACTACAACCAATGAACAATCCTCCAATCAACAGCAGCTAATGCAAGACACACAGCGGAGCAGCAACGAGGGCAACAATCCAAATGAAGACACCGCCGACTCGGATATGGCGGCAGCCGAACAAACGCCAATGAGTGGTGTGCCCCAGCCCCAATATGTGGCAATGCCACCGCACACAAGCGAGGATGAGTTGTCCACACAAACGGCAATTAAAATAGAAATACACGATGTTGATTCGGCTGTGACAGGTGTGCGCAGTTTGACCAGCAACATGAAATCGACATCGCCCACCAAGAAATCGGGCCATGGACAAGATGTAAAGCGCATTACTTTTGATGAGTCGTGTAAGAAAGAATCCTTTGATGATGTAAATCCCAACTATCCACAGATAAGTGTTGTTGTCAGACCGCCGACACCGTTGCGCGGCGACTGCATCAAGCCCGTTGCCGTTGCCATGTTGTCTGCCACCACGTCAGCCGGTGGCAGTGGCAGCAGCGGTGGCGGTGGCATGACCATGGCCTGCACCGGCCTGCTCGGCGTACGCGCCATGAATGCCTCGGAGATACGACGGCATTCGAGTCATGCGCCCAGCAGCCTGGCTGTGCGGGAATTCGACAAGGACAAAGATCGCCGGCACTCCGGCTTCAATCCCAATCAATTGACATTGGATCCGGAGCATGCGCGCTTTCTCAGCAGCTCCCCAGCCGCCAGTCGCAGGATAAGCTGTGGCAGCCTCTTCAAGGTAAGTCTCCCGCCCATTGTCCCCCTATCTCGACCTTGCCCCTCCCCCGCAAAAATACCCCACATATTTGACTTACATTGGCACTGCATCGTCGGCAAAGCGCGGCATAAAGCATAAACAAAAAAAACAAAGTTTTGAAGTATGTGAATCGATGGCTGTGTCAGGCGAGAGCAATTGGTGTCAAGTGCAGAGTGCAGTTCTCATACAGCCTTAACACACACTAAAACAACCACAACAACAAGAACAACAACAACAGCGACTTTAGGTAATTGTTTTAATAAGTAAACGCCACCACCAACCACCACCACAGTCACAGCCACAGCCACAAGAGAGATTTCTGTGATTATCGTATGTCTGCTGGACCCACGAAATTCAATGATTCATCACGACAGGTTTTTAGTTTGGATTTACACGAGTTTTTTTTTTGGTTTATGGGTTTTTGGTTAGATAATTTGTGCGATTGACAGGGGAATTAAAATTTATTTTAAAACTCAAATAAAAAAACCAAATAAAAACCAGGCAACTTCAGATATATCTTTGAATTAAAACCATCTGCTAGTAAAACAAAATAAACATAAATTTGAAATAATTTTTTTTTTTTTTTATTATCTAAATTTGCTTCTAATATAAAATATTAACTTTAAAAAAAGTGAACACTAGCTACTGGGCCTTACAGCTCTTTGGTTTATAGCAGCTGCTGGATAAAGTCTCAAATTTTAAATTTTTCTGGGAAATGGTAGATTCAATTTATGTATTCTGTGCTTTCGATATTCCGAAGGTTACAAATCACTTTTTGGTATCCAAAACTCCGGTTTGATCGCACAAAATGTATCTCCAAAGACTGTTCTTTATGATTTGCCACATTATTTCTGATTTAGCCACAGAGTTGTGTTTTGTTTTGTTTTGTTACCACGTTTAAGTTCCTCGTTAGATTATGAACCACAACAAAATTAAAACCGAAAAAAAAACATCCATGTATTGGTTATACAATAAAGCACAAAACAAATAATTGGTACGTATTTCAAAATTATGTCAAAACTATATAAACTTATGATTTGGAATATACATACTTAACCTTCGAACACACAGTCCACAACCAAAAATATATATAATAAATAGCCACATAATGTACTATACTCGTATGCATATAAACACACGCAACAAATTTTAAAAGCAACATAATACTAAATGCATTTTCTTAGAAGAAAAACCAAAAGGTTGCCACCAAACGGGGCTATGGATTGTTCAGAGTTCGGTTCTTTGTGGTCGCCGAACCAGATATTCGCCTGGCCACACTGGCGCTTATCAGGCCGCTCATACCTCTGGTAAGCCAGTCCCCGCCCCCACAGCCGTGGCAAGGGTTCTCTCCAGCAATTGATCCTCAATCTTTTCTGCGTTCCTGCGTTCGTTCGATGTGTAATTTCCCCCAGCAAAAGCCGCTAAAATACTGATCTATAAAACTAATTGAATGACCGAAAAAACTACGGTGTAACCGAGTTGTAAAAACCCTTAACAAAAATCTATCTAAATTCACAAGTTGTCCGTTTATCAAAGCTTCAATTCTTTGCCTAAATTTGTGTAAATGCTTGTTTTTGTAAAGGGTTAAACGAAAAATGTGAAAATCCTCTGTACAAAATGCGTATGTTCCAGTTCCAGTTTCCACAGCACCTGCGTCAGTTATCGCTTTTGAGTAGTGTTGCAAAACTAACCAATAAGTAAAACAAACTCTGTTAACCAACACTTAAACAAACAAGAAACCGATAAACATGTAGCTTCTGCTTACCCGCTACCTAACCAATCTACCAGCTATAATTTTGTTTGACTTTATGATTTATTTGTGTTCCAGTAGTGCGCTATGTCCTCTGTCTCTGTTACTCTCCTCTGTCGCTCTCCTCTCTCTCTCTTGCTCTGTACTCTCTGTCTCTCTCAAAAAGTACTTACCAACCCTACGAACAGTAACTGCAAGTCAAACAACACTGGCACACTCACCCAGCAATCACCAAACACCACACAGAGTTTCACATCCACATCCACACCACTCCACATGTTTCTTTGTATCGTAGTTAGTGCTGACTTTCCAGTTGCTCTTTGACACGTACTCGATACTTCGACCTGTAGTGAGTGCCCCTTTTAATCGATGCATCTCTCTTGCAGCCGAACGAAGCTCTGCCCAATCTACAGACCCTCAAGGGCTCCAAATCGAGCCTCTTCATGGGTTCAACGCTGTTCGGCTTCGATCACTTTGCTGCCGGCGATAAGGACGACAAAGCGGGCAAAGACAAAGAGAAAACGCCCACCGAGGAGACCACTCGAAAGTTACCCATCATCAATCCATTGGTTCGACTGCCCAATTGGCCAAGTAAGTGCAATAGCCTGCCCATCGCTCTCCCTTCAGCATAGATTTTTCATTATATTTACTCCTCTTTAGATCTCGCTAATGGTGGTGGCTTCATCTCGAAATGTCTGCTGGCCAATGCCGATACTTTGTGTGCCGCTGTCAGCCCATTGATGGATCCGGATGAGACCCTCCTGGCCGGCTACCATGAGAAGTGCGTTATGAACAACTACTTTGGCATTGGTATCGATGCCAAGATCTCACTGGATTTCCACAACAAGCGCGAGGAGCATCCAGAGAAGTGCCGTTCACGTGCTCGTAATTACATGTGGTACGGTGTCCTGGGCTCCAAGCAGCTGCTCCAGAAGACCTGCAAGAATCTCGAGCAACGGGTGCAGCTGGAGTGCGATGGCCAAAGGATTCCGCTGCCAGAGCTGCAGGGCATTGTTATATTGAACATACCCAGCTTCATGGGCGGCACCAATTTCTGGGGCAACACCAAGAAGGACGACATCTTCCTGAGTCCCAGCTTTGATGATCGTGTGCTCGAGGTGGTCGCTGTCTTTGGGTCTGTGCAAATGGCCGCCTCGCGGCTGATCAATCTGCAGCACCATCGCATTGCCCAGTGTCAGAGTGTGCAGATCAACATCCTGGGCGACGAGGAGATACCCATTCAAGTGGACGGCGAGGCATGGCTACAGCCACCCGGCATGATTCGCATCTTGCACAAGAATCGCGTACAGATGCTCTGTCGCAATCGGAGTCTGGAGCTCTCGCTGAAGAGCTGGCAGGAGAAGCAGCGTCAGCACAGCATCTCCATACAGAGGGATGCCTCCTCCACCGCTTCCGAGCACGCTGTCTCCACGGATGAGGTCATCTCCGAGCGGGAGTGCTATGTCCTCCTCAATTTCATCGAGGCCGTCAGCTCTCTGGTCAAGTGGGTCAAATTCCTGATCATCTCCCATCCCGCACTGCAACACGATCTCTATTGCGTGGCCTGTCGTGCCAGTGAGGCTTTGGAGAGCATTCATCCGCAGGGTAAGCTGCTCGAGGGTCCCTCTCTACGCACCAATTTGGTGGAGGTGATTGATTCCTCGCGACAGCTGTATGAAGACGCTTGTACCTTGCTCCGGGATCGTGGACATAGTTTAATACTAAGAGAAGACCTGGAAACGAAACTGAGTGCAGCTCTGGCCAACATGGAGATGGAGCTGAAGAAGTGCTCGGTGCAGAAGTGCATTGATGGCAAGCTACGGGCATACTTTAATGTTCTGGCACCCAATGAAGAGGTGAGTTTTGACACAAATTCAAATGTTTATAGTTCTTATCCTTCATTTATTATCCTTCAGTCCGATGGTCGTCGCAAGTCCCGACCCTTCTGGGTGCGTCTACGCTCTGGTTCCACCGCTGGACAGCAGCAGTTTAAGTCGCCCATCAACAACACGCGCGAGGCGGCCAACAATTGGAGTGTCAACGAGGTGGTCACTTGGCTGGAGACCATGCAGCTATCCGAGTATGTGGATAGCTTCCTGAAGAACGACATACGCGGCAAGGAGCTCCTCACTCTGGGTCGTCGTGATCTCAAGGATCTGGGTGTGGTCAAAGTGGGTCATGTCAAGCGCATACTCCAGGCCATCAAGGATCTCAGTGAGAATTAAATAATTGCAAATATAACGAATGGTTCCTGTTGTTTAGAGAGTTAAGGTGCAAGGAAAGGTGTACAACCGGCTAGTACAAAGCAAATAAGTCTTCGAAATGTGCTCTTAGAGTTGGCAGAGAGAGAGATGAGTTATATGTATATATGTAGAGGAGAGGAGAGTGTATAGACAGTGTACAGGTGAGTGCTTAGGGGAGTGTATGGGAAGTGTTAATTTTTTAGAGGGGGGCAAGCAATGCATACAACAATCACTAATTTATAGGCTAGCTTAGCTAATGTCATGGGTATGCCGGAACCAGGGCGACAAACGAAAGGAAAACGACGATAAAGGAACTCTTCAAGCAAAATACTTTTTTGAAGAGACTTTTAAACATTTTTTTCTGCTCTTAGCAATGTAAGATAACCCCGAAGGAAAAAACTAAAAACTGATGTAATTTTGATGTTTTATGTGTACTTATGTCAAATTCGAGGATTACTTAACATTCAATTGGCAGTTAAACGAATTTAAACGTAGTGGCACATGCAAATATTCAACAACAACAACAGCAGTTAGCTTTTAAGTGTTTAAAAATGCAGACCCAAAACCTTAACCTCACAGTTAGTCCTTACACTAAACCCCTTGAACAAAGCCCAGATAAACCCTAAAAAAAAACAACCAAGCCCCAGTTAATCCTCTAACCTTATGTCTAAACACACACAAATATGATTCTAAATTTAAAAGCAATTTAAATTTTACAAATTAAAAATCCAATGAAACCCCCAAAATCAAAAAAAAACCAATCTCAACATTATATTAAATATACTTATACATATAATTGTACTTGTACTTATATATATATATAGTTATTGGAAACTAAATTTAAATGTTTAGCCCCTACTGATACTAACCTTATGGGCAAATACGAGAAGCATTAATCTCGTAGAAGCTGCAACAAAGAAAAGTCTGTTAAAAGTGTCATTTTTTGTGGTAACCAAAAGCAACTCTAACTTTTTTATTTAAATGAATTTAGTTGTTAAGTCCAGCAACGTTTTTTCAAGAATAAGTTTATGTAGGTAAGAGCCCCCTCCCCCTGGGTGGGGTCACATTCCCTGGTGCCGGTTGCCAGGTAAAGACCCCTCGCCCTTAAAAACAAATTCATTTTTGGTACTATATACAAGGATATGGTATAGAAATTTAGCTAGCATTGGGAACACGGAATTGGGTGTTCGGAAAAAAACCTTTTTGGTATACCTTTTAATTGTTTAATTTTAAGTGAAACTAAAGAGAAAAAAACCTAACTTTTATCAAACAAAATGAAACGTTTAATTGTTAAGAACAAAATTGTGCTAAATATTTTGATAGGTCACCCCCTTTTCGATTTGAACCGTTTACGTTTAACACTTTCTCTTCCCAAAATATAATATATATACATATATAGCTGCATATTGAGTAGGTTTTAGGTAATCCACAGATCTAAATGTCCCCCTGTTGCTGCTCTTTAAATGTTTGCTCAAATGCCTCCCATTGAGTGAGTGTTTGAAATGGCAAAATCTTCCGCATAAAATATAGTAAACTTATGTATAACAAATCACTTGAGCGACGTCTATAATATTATATTTTTTTGATATATAAGTATAAATGAGCCCAGACCAACTCGATTGATTTGTTGTAGTCCCAAAAATAATTTCTTCTGTCCCCAAAATGCACAATTAGCAATACCCATGATTTCTAAATATTCTGACACATATTTGTGAAACTATTTACGCTTACGTTTAATCTAGATAAAACCAAAATCAATTTCAAACCCTAAATTAAGAGAAAAAAAACTATAATAAAAACAATCACTTGACATAATACAAAAAAAAACTAAAAACAAAATTAAAAATTAACTAAACTAAAACGTAAAAAACAAATGAAAAACACATTTAAAACATTTTTTCGACACATGTATTTTCGAGCAAACTTTAAGAAACTTAAAAAAAAACAAAATTAAATGAAATCATAATACAATTGAACATAGTTATAATTTATATATTGTAAAGTATATATGTACATACATACATATACATATATGTGTATGCATGTATGTCTGATCGGTTTTTAGTACTTTCTGAATACAAAAACTTATAAGTTGGACCCATTATCAAACTCTAATCATTTCTATTTACTTTTAATTTCAAAATACTGTGATAACAGCTTTCTATATTCCTGTAACAAAACAAAGAGAAATCTATTAACTAATATAACAAAACATAATATAATAAGTCATAACGTGCAATAATAACTGAACCCAAAGTCTTATAGTTCGTCTACAATCAGTAAAATTAGGTAATGCCTATGAAAACCATTTACCAGCAATAAGTGTCTAACAAAGTGTCTAAATATTTAATGGAAATTCAAATTTAAAATCCCGAAAACCCAAACCAAAAAAAAATAATCCCAAGCAAATGTATAAAGCTGTCTCTCTGCAAAAATACTTACAGTCCCAGATAACACCAGAAGAACTTCGATGATATTGTAAAGTTAAAAGCAAAGCCATAAAGCAGATAAATACGTATATTTCCTACCCACAATAATACAGCAATTATAATAGAGAACATTTTCTTGAAGAAAAATTTAATACCAGCAATAATAAAAAACAAAACACAACAAAATTTAAGATGTTTTATTTTGGAGTTGGAGCAGTTTTTCAGATTGCCAGAAAAAGTCCGCTATTTAATCACTGCGTTCAGAAAAGAGTCGCTAGGCCTCCATTACCAAGGCAGGCAGACTTTCGTTCACTACACCAAGGATTTCAGACCGGAAGGCCTGACGTCTTTGCTGCACTAGACGCTGGAACCATAAATCCTCCATTCGATTTTCCCGCCTTTAAAAAACCGTTTTCTAAAACGTTTATATGCATTTTTCATTTATTTGATTCATACAGTTTTTATAATCACTTATTTTTCTTTTGGTTTGGTTTTCTGGTTTTCTTTTATTATATATGTTTTCTTTTATATGATTTTCTTACTGTTTCATCCAAGTACATATATAATTATATTATATCGTGTTTTTTAGCATTTCTATCAAGGCTATTTGGTGTGCCTTTCTTTTATGACAATTTTAGAAAAAAATCATCAATCGGTTTTGCATTTTTGTATTAATTTTATATAATGGGATTTTTGGATTTTTGTTTTTAATTTAAAATTTGTGGCGCATTGAGGCGCGAATGTCAAATGTAGTTCTCATTTCGGAATGTCTCAAACGGAAATATACTTGTATTTGTGACACTCATATAAGTAGTTCTAAAAATGTATTTTGGGGTTTTTGAAGAAGCCTTTTTGTTGTGGTGCGCCTTTTGGTATCGTTTTTTGTAGGGTTTTTAGTGTTTTATTATTATTTTGTCATTTCATTTCCTTGGTAAACAAGCTAGAATATATATCAAGTTTGTTCTTAAGTAGATTCATATTAAAGTCGCCTAAAATTTGTTAAATACGATAGTTTAAAACTAAATGAGTGTCAAGTGTTCTACTTGTTTTTTTGTTTTGTTTTATATTCAACTGTTACTGGAAATATAATTCAGTTTTTGTGTGTGCATGTTGCTGTCTTTTTGTTTGGGTTCTTTTGGATTTTTTGAATATTGCCAGAGAGTGTCGTTAAGTTTTCTTAATCTTTTGTCTCTAACTAATGCATTTTGGAGTGATTCAAATTGAATGAGAATTAATAAACAATTAAATTTATTTCGGGTGTGTGGAGGGGGGCACTTGTAATATCTTGTAACTATTCATAGGGTTTCTGTAATCAACTCATCATTTCCAACTAACAAACAGGTCCATTCATGAAAAACATATACAAAATATTCAACTGTTTAATAAATACCATTGAACTGTCTTTCTCAACCATCTTCTTCAACTCTTTTTTTGTGATTTTAGTTTTTTATTACTATATTCTTTGTATTAAAAAATATATAGACAAGCAACAATTAAGCTCAATAGTGAAGTTAATCACACAACTTATGGGTAATGAAATTTTAACTTCAGCTTACAAGGGTATACCGTTTTTTGGTTTTTGTTTTTAGATGTATAACATTTAAGCATTTCCAGTTTCGCGAAGGAAAGTGGTGTCGTGTCTGGCAGATACACATGAGGAAACGAAATCTAACGAAATTCCCATACATTAATCATCATTTCATTTCTCAAAGCTATGGCCCTTTGGGAAGCATTTGTTTTCAATCAATTAGCGCTAAACTTGTAATCAAAATCCGAATGAATTTGATAAGGTTTCTCTATCTTTCATATTTGTCGACTATTCAGACATACATATAGTTATAGTTATATATAAGAAATGTACGTATGTCTCAAACTAGTTTCACAGCTTTCCAAAGCATTTTTCTTCATCTCATCCATCATTTTTTGCTTGTGTGTTGTAGTATTTAAGTATGTTTCCTATGTGAGTGTTTTTTGTTCTTTTTTCTAACCATCATTTGCCATTTTTTATTTCCTGTTTTCTTTCAGCCAAAATTGTATCTTAATTTATCTTTTCTATTTTTTTGTAATTCATGTGCAAAATCTATTATCAACTTTTTATTTTGGTTTTTGACGGATCAGCGTAGATCACCTTTTTATGCATTACCCAAATATACGGCTTGGTTTTTGCTCGATTAATGAAAGTTACAAAAATGTGAGATATATTTCGTATTCCTGTTTCGAATATGGCCTCACTTTTTGGACGGGTCTTTGCGGTGATGTTTGTCCCATTTTCTATATTTATTTTTACTTTTTATGATTGCATGATGTTTTCGAAATATTGCAAAGTTCTCTTGGTTTTTGTTTTCAATGCAAAACAACAGTATGATGTTTCTTCTTCTTTTATTTTGGTTTTGTTTTGTGGGGAAAGGCAGTGAAAGTTTTTTATAGAAATTATTTTTAATAGGTGTTCATGCAGCTTTATGATATTGCCATGAAATCAAAAGTTCAAGCATAGTCAAAGTGGGGATTTCGCATAGCTTTTGGGTATTAGAGAGAGAGTATTATTCATATATGTTTAGGTATTGCATAATGTCATTTTTTGTTTTTTTTTTGTAGGCTGTATTACGTATTATAATTGCTTGCACTTTTATTCTTTGCATGCGAGTGTCTGCCTAGACACTCTCCTCCTTGCTGGCGCTGCTGCCCCAGAATCGATCGAAACGGTCGCGTGCCTTCTCCAGGACCTCGGCAGCTGTGGTGCGAGCCGTCGATGCAGTGCCCGTTGACGAGGACGATGACATGACCTGATCCTGCGGCTGTTCCACCGGCTGCTGCTGGCGCACAGCTCCACCTGGGCCTACATGGGGCGTCAAGGTTTTGCCATAGACAGCACCTCCACTGGTCGTGGGACTGGACGACTTCCAGGCTATGAGGATGGCAGTGGTTTGAGAGGTTTGGATAGGGGGGGAGATAGTTTTGGAAATAGTGTTTATGTTACGCAAGGATCTACGTTTATTTTGCGATACGCTATGTGATTGGCTTGCACTTTTTAGGGGCTTACAGAAAGGCGGAACTTTGCATTATATTTACGCTTATTGAGAGATTTTGGCTTGATTTTTGCTGGTGTTATTTTTTTGTTTTAAGAAGTTGAACGTTTGGCTAACGATGATTTCGATTTTGGTATTTGGTTGATGGTTTTGTGAGTAGCGATACATACATATACATATACAGATACATATATAAATACGAGTTAATATATAAATATTTGTAAAAGCGATTCGACTTGGTTTGGTTTTTATGGTATTTTTTTTGTTGGTTGACTTTGTTTTTCTTTCTTTCTTTTTGCTGATACTTTTGGTATGGAAGTTTTGTTTTGCGTTTTTTATTGAAGCGTGCTTAATGGCTTACCGTCCATTTTAGCCTGTTCGGTTAGTTGTGCGGTGCCGATTGTGGTGGCGGTGGTGGTTTCTCCACCGGTGTCGATGCTTTTATCTCGCTCTGAGGTCGGCTATAGTTCTCCCCTGAAAATAGACATAAATTTATAGTGAAATTCCACAAATAAATTCATGTATACTCTACCATCTTTAACGTTCTGGGTCACCGTAAAAGTCTTGCCCGTATCGAGGGGCACAGTCCAGTTGACTGGATCGGGCGAACGCATTATAATCTGCTCCGGCGACTTAACCCGAGTGGGTTCGGGTGGTGACTTCACCAATGGCTCCTCGGGCACGTCGGGCACCACTTGCGGCTGTGGACTGCAGCTGGAAATGGAAATTGCAGTCTCACGACCATCCTCGCCATCGTCTGTTGGTTTTTGCAAAATATCCAAAGAGATATATCAATGTTGGTTATGAATACATTTATGGAACGAGTGAAACTATGAAAATAACTTGATTATAGGCGCATTTTTTTATGTTTGAGTTATATCTTTATATTGTATATGCTGCTGCAGCTGTAGAACTTCAACTTTTATCTTCTTTTTTCTTCTTTTTTGTTTATTGTTAAGCAAACTTTGTGATTGAGTTTTTACTGGTTAGTAGTTGTAACAGAAAATCGAAAATGAACATCATAGATCAAACGAAAAATATTAAGCGAACTTAGGAGAACTTAGGCATATTAAGCCGGAAGCTTAAAAGGCAACAAAATTGTTAGTAGAAATTAATATAAAAAAAGAATAGAATTCTCTTGTTTTTTTTCTTTTTTGGTTTTTATTTTTTTGAGATTTTTATAAAGCGCACAACATGAAAGAACGGCATGCCACAAATACACAAACAGACACGCAACATTTAAAAGCGTGAAAGTTCTATAAAATGCAGGGAAATTAGGAAGGAAATAAAGTTTTTTATGTTTTCTTATGGCTGTTGTTTGCTGGGTGACGAAATGTAAGAGGCAGAGACGACAGGCAACAACGACGATATCGACGACAGCTTGGGAAAGTATTAAACCTCACATAAAGAACACCCTTTAATAATATATCCAAGAAAACCTTTAAATTAACCATTTTTAAGACTGTAAAATTGTGTAGAATCTAGAATCCATTCAGTTTGATTTAATGTTGTTATGAAAATGTGATTTATCTGTGAGCAAATGTAATCCCACATCTGCACCTAGATCCTTTAACCTTTCTCTACATATTTCTATTAAATATTTTGCTAGCATATATCTCTTTTCTTCTAGTGTCTGTGTCTAGTATTGTGTTCGAGTGTTTCACTGTAGAATTATGGTATTCGAAATCAAACTATGTATAAGGGATCTCTAGACAAGTATGATCACTACTTTATAAGTATATATGTACATACACAAACAGAAAAGAAAGAATAGTAGAGTACATAGAGGAGTACACACAGAATAGAGATTTATAGCCACATATAGAGAACACAATGAAAAAACTACAAATTATGAGACGCATAGTACTATATATGCAAACGATCTTAATACAATATATACATAGACACTCGGCTGGAATACACTACATTTACAAACATTGATGACAACAACAACAACTAACATTTATTAACAATGCATTTTGCTCTTTGGTTTTAGCCACAATTGTTTGCAATTTAAAGAATTTTTGGACATTTTTACTAAAATTTGCATTAAATTTCATTTTGGATGGTGATTTTTTTCGTTGGGCCAGTGGAATAACGAGGTAACAATACATTTTTCAACACAATTTAAGCTACACAATTTTTACTATATAATTTCTATTGCCAATCGATATAAGACACACACATGATTCCACATGGCTCGGGGTTTCAGAACATAAAACATTTATTGGGGGCGTGGGGTTGTATCTAATTGTGGAGCCCATTCTGATGCCAATTCGGTAAATGATAATATGGTGTACAAACAGTTTTGGCCAAGGTGTAAAATGCTCAATTATTAATAGTTTTTTTGGTTTTTTTTTTTAGTTTTACAAAAGTTGCAACACAAACATTTCGCGCATCAGATGTCATTTTACAGCATTATCCGTATATAATTTATGTATTTTTTGTTTATTTTTTTATAGGGATTTTTATTTGAAGAGATTTCAAGATTCAAGTTTTCGGTGAAACTTTACTCACTTTCAGCCAATTTTCTATCCTGACCTGGTACCGTGAGCCGTTTGATGTTGATGGTTGCAGGCCGGATGGGATTTTGAGACGAGGATGTTGCTGATTGAGGAGATGCTGATTGAGCTGTTGATTGAACTACTGGTTGAGATGTGGCTGCTGTGGCGGCTGTGGCTGTGGCTGTGGCCGTGGCTGCTGCTACTGTTGTTGATGTTGCTGCTTGTGTTTTGTCTGATGTTGCATCAATCTTTTGTTGCTTTTCTTGCTGTTGTAGTTGCTGTTGCTTTTGTTTGTTCTGCTGATTTTTGACACTATTCGTCTGACTACCGCTACCAGCACCAACAGTACTACCAAAACCAATGCAACTAATATTCGATCTATCTTTGTCTGTCTTACGCATTTGCTGCTGTTGCTGTTGTTTCTGCTGTTGCTGTTGCTGCTGCTGTTGTCCCGCTGTTGCAGATGTCGCAGATGATTTTAGAATTTTGTTGGTTCTGCTGGGTCCATGGGTGGTTGTCTTTGCTTTTGATGTTTGTGATTGATTGGCATGAGGCTGATTAGCATTTAAAGTCGATTTTGTTGCAGTTGCTGCTCGGTTTGCTGTTGCTGCTGCAGTTGCTGGCGGCGCAGAGGCTACTCTACCATTAGGCGGTGGCAGGGAACTACTTTTAATGCGGGATTGGAATGTTGTGGATAGGGAGGCTATAAAAACGTAAGCAAGTTTTCGGTTTTTTGTTTTCGATATTTTTCGTCGGTTTTGTATATTTTTTGTTTTTTGTTTTTATCATTTTTAAACCGAAAACAAAACGCACATGAAAAAAATATATTGTTAAATGTATTTTTCATTAGAAAAGTTGTTCTTTTTTTTGGCTTATGACGAATCAAGAATGCAATCAAAGCAAAGGCTAAATAAATGTTCAGAAAATCAAACTTTCAAATAAAGGAAAATGTTTCAAAGATAAACAAAAGAAATTAAATGCTGTTAGTGAGAACACGTTGGAACTTAGTTTTTGGTTAACAACCTCTAAGTGTTAGTAGTACTTAAATAGGAACATCTATTGTTACGATGGGGTTTTATTGTTGGCTGAGAATATCTCACGAATACTGTGCCCCTTTTTTATGTATATTTTTATATTCATATTATTAACAAATATTACACAATATCTAGGGCTGGTTTAGAAGCCAACAACGTCACACACTTAAGGTTAGTTTTTGCTTTGGGGAAATAAACGGAATACAAATTAAAAACAGAGACAACAACACTCAATTGGAATTGTTAGTATTACTTTAAATTACTTACAATTAAGTTTAATTGTTTTATTGTTTTAGTTTTGTTAGTTGGTTTTAGTTATTAGTTTTGTTTTGTTCGCTTCAACATGCTAAAAACTATAGATTTTAATTATTATTATGTTACTCGAAAGACCAATCAAACGCTTCATTACAGAGAGAACAATGAAACAGAACTCAAACTCAAGTAGGGGGGGAACAAAACAAATATGTAAATTAATGAAAAACTGCATGACCAGAGACTAAAACTAACACAAACAAAGTTTAAACAAAGTACTGGTTAATGATTCTGTAATTATGTTAGTTATTAGTTTCGTTAGACACTTATCTAGATTTTCGACTGTTTCTAGAGGAGAGATGTGTTCCAAAAAACTAACCGAAACTATGAACAGATCTTGCAAATCAAAATTAAATTAATGCTAAAACCAACGAAATCAAAATTCTAATCAACACATGACATTATGCAAACTAGGTCTAAAGTAAGTTCCAAACTAAAACTAAATATAAAAATAAAGGCAATGAAGGCCTCTCGTTACGTCGTTTTTTTTTGGTGGGGAAATGTGGGAATGTCGGTTTCGGTAGTGCTGCTCTATTTTTGGACTACTTACATGGGCGTGTCTTACGCTCGCTTCCGGTCGCTGTCGTGCCTGAAGTTGGTGTCTTTTTGCGGCTCGCCGTGGGGGCCTGTGAGGCCGACCGTATCTGTCGCTTCGGGGATTCATTCTCAGCGACGCCCGGACCCACCGATTGGGAGCGTGCTGCGCATACAGCACCACACACATTCCCAACATGGCAACACCGAACAGATGAGGATGGTTTCGTTTTCGATTTTTTATTGTTTTTTTTTTGCATTTCATTTCGTTTCGTTTGGTTTTTTTTTTAATTTTTTGAACGATTTTTGTTGTATGGTTGGTGGTGGTGGCGGTTTGATTGATGATAAAAGTACGGTTTGGTATGTTTTAATTTCAAAAATTCGCATTTTTCAGTAGAATTTCTTATTGGTTATGATTTGTTTTCTCTCTACTGGTGAAGTTTTTGTGGTGGTGTGAATTATTGTACAAGAGAATGTGTTGTTGATGCAAGGATACTACAAATAAATACTCCTCTAGTCCTTCAATTCTGCCAGAAAGTCAAATATTCGAATGCGCTACAAAGTTTTGACGACCTAAGCTGTGTACAAGCTTCACTTTTTCTTTATCCATTGCATACCGCAATCATAGCCTACATTTTCATTCGAGTTATGGCTTAAATTTATCAATTATACAGCCACGATTGTATGCTTTGCAAGAACCCAAGATTAATTTTTGTTAAACCCATTTTAAGCTACTAAATGAACAGTTTAACAAACAGACTAACCTACTTACTATTCACTATAGCTTTTACCTTTTTTCTGATATAGCTAAAATTTAAATAAATTCCAGTTTCAATCCCTGCATCCCCATAAGATCACATCCAATTTTAATCACATATTTACATATGACTGTCAGACTATTTTCAGGTATATACTTATCAAGAATAAAACAATAAAGCAATATATATATACACCATATAGCGATATAAACATGAGGACCACACATCGATCAAAGTAGCCTTAACTTAAAATTGAAACAAAGACACAAAAACTCCATTACTTACAACCTAAGACAGTATCTGCAAAATGTTCGCTACAAACATGTGTCTGAAATGTATTACATGATTCAAAACTTCTTTTTTTTTCAGAACACAAGACCTCAAAGTAAATATAAATATAAATACTTATAACAAGGAAACTACATATAAGTTTTGTGCAGAAAATCTCATAGCCCAACAAGTAGTCTTCGGTGCACACTCGTCAAGGATGTGAAACAAATCGAATCCATTGCAAAGAGTGTAATGGAAAATATATAGGTATGCAAATCAAATGATTGAAGCATTTGAGCAAACTATGGCGAAAAAAAGGAAATCATAGGATAACGGGGGCGTATACTTATTGTTTTGGAGCTTGTGTGGTTCAATTGTTCTGTGACAGCTTCTGTGTTGCACTTATGGGATTGTGTGCATATTTTTGTTGTGTACTTGTGTCATTTTGTTGCTTAGAACGTACTTTTCTCTATTTCAGCTATGGTTAATTTTGGTCGGTATATTGGGATGTGTACGAGTATATCTTCTTCTGAAGTCGAGAGAACAAATGGCAAAGAGCTAGAGAAGAGGGCTACTCACATTTCAGAACCTTCTTGGGACTGCCCTTTTGGGGGCTGCCCTTCTGGGGCGATCCATGCCTGGAGAGGGCCGTCTTCTTGGGGCTACCTCTCTGCGATTCTGATTCCCTTTTGGTTATGGCTGGCATCAGTTTCTCACGGGTGGGCGAAGGCAGCAAGGCGCCCTCTTCCACATCTAGAAAAGGTGCCAACATTAGTGGTTTTAAATTGGGGTAAAATTGTGTGCTAGACCAACCCGGACCCGTGGTGCGTTCTAAATGATGACGTATATTGCTAAAACGTGCTGGCAGTGCTGAAATCTCATCTTTATTATCAACCAAATAGGCTTGACCAGGAACTCGGGGCTTAAGTGGTGTCTTCGGCAATGGTGCTGATTTCTTATTATTTTCCTGTTCCTTCTCCTCCTTTGTAATGGGTCTTTGATGGAGGATTTCAAATGGATATTAATTGGGTTTATTTGGGATCTATAATATTCAGCATTACCTATGCACAGTCGAAGCTAACGATAATGCTGAAAGTGAGCTGCGCCTTGAAACCTGATCCCACAGATCCTTTTGCTTCTTGTACAATTCTGGATCAATCTCCCTGCCCCAACCACGGCTCTAAAATGGGAAAATAAATTAAGATACATAAAAGGAATATATATTATATACTCTTACCTTATATTCCCCTGCTTTTTTGCGTAGTTCAACCATATCCTTGAACCACAAATCTAAATTCGGTTTAGAGTGCGGCGGATCGGTGCCATTCATGACCACCACTTGGCCGGAATCGGCTGAATGTCCATGCTTATTGTCCACCTCATCCTTGAAAGCGGCATCGGCAAAGCCAAAGTTCTCCTTTTTCGTAATAAAATGATTCAGACGCTCGTGATCGATGGCCTGCGAAAATGGACGTGACTTGCGCTCCACGATGGTCACTTGTCTGCGAAAAACATGCAAAAAGGATCATTAGTTTTGGGGCAAAACTATACAAAAGATATAAGGGGAACAACTGTGCATCTTGATGGCTGCTGGCATGCAACACTTTGCAACATGCATGTGGATGAGTGGGGGGAGATTGAGATGTGATGCTGCTGATTTCGGGTTCGGGTCTACATGAAGTGGACATCATCGAATGAGTATGGCACAAGCTCTGACTGTCGATTGGGTTTATCTAGGGTGATGTTAAGCAAACGTGTACATACTTCTCGTGCGTTTTTCTATCATCCGTATCGCTAACCAACGGCTCCAACTCATGTAGAGTAGCTGAAAGCACACAGATATGAAATTTAATGCTGCTATCCATACACGTTCGAAAGCTTTATACAGATTCATCCTGCATGTACATTAAGATAATCGAAAATATATATTTATATAGATATGTATTTATAGGAGAAACTAAAGGTGGAAATAAAGGAGCTTCAGCAAACGTTAGTTTTTTCTTTGTTTCTTTTTCTTCTTTTGCAAAGTGTCTAAGTTGTTGGGGAACTCAAGGGAACAAAGTTTTAATTAAGGTGATCTTCTTGTTAATTGTACAGCAAATAAATGAGCCGGAAGCAGCGCCTTGGTGGGTTAGTGGTTTAGTGATTCAGTGGTTTTGGTGGGTTGGCTTTTTACTTTTCGGGTGTTTTTTTTTTGGCAAATGCAAAAGAGAAATTAACTTTTAATGAAAATCAAATTTGTGTGTGTTTTTTTGGTTTCGCATTGAAAGAAAAACAAATAATAATACAAATTATATGTCGAAAATGACTTGATTGAAGCGTGTTTGGCATGGGTTATCCTTCAATTTTGGGTTTGCTTTTTGTTTTTTTCTTTTTTGAGAATATAGAACGAAATTTAAACCAATTTTTTGTTGTTATGTAATATATTTTTTTTGTATGTATAAATTCGAGTTGAATGCACCTTATTAGTAATATTTTTTTAGTTTCTGTAAGCACTACATCCAATTTGTTTTGTACACTATTTGAAGCTCGTTTCGCTGTAAGCTGAAGGCGTCGCAAGACCAAAGCAGTTTTTTATTTTTGTATTTTTTGCATTTTGAAGCCACTAATATTGCACTGAGATGCAGATGCACTTAACGATTTAGCAGATATATAGAGAGAGTAGAGGGGATAATGGTATTGCTATTTCCGTTTCCGTTTTTTGCCTTACCTATGCGCTTGCACTGTAAATTTTGTTTTTATTTGGAGAATGTTCATGTTAAAGCCCCCTGCCAATTTGCCTAACTGAATGATACGTACATGTTTGTGTGTGTGTGTGTGTGTGTGTGTATGGGTAAACGATATACATATGTATATGTTATGCATGTATAGTATGTTATGACTGACTGAATGGATGGTTTATTCTTGTGGTATGACACTCTAGTAATTTCGTTTCACACATGCAACGAAACTAAGGCCAAACAACTCCTATTCCTGAAACTTATAAAAGGTATCACACAACCTCTGCGGCCACAACATGCTCCGACTACACTTTTGCTAGTTCATCAATTGATCCATTCATCACGTTTAAATTGCATTGACATCCATTCATTATTCATTATAGTTGCGGCACGTACTCGCATTCGAGTTCATTTTTTGTGGGAGGGGGTGGCTCATTCAAGGCAATTTAACGGTTAGCATGAATACAAAATTTATGTGTGTTTTTTTTTGTTTGTTTGTTTGGTTTCGTTAGCACTAATATAAATGAAATTTAGTTCAACACTTACGTCAGCTTTTGGCTAAAAAGATATTCTTGAATGTGTTTTTAACTTTTGTTTATATGTATGTAAAGTTTTCGGTTTTTTTCTCTTTTTTTTTGTTCATTGTAAAGGAATTTAGCATAATTTCGTTCTATATGAAATAGATTTGAAAGATAGTAAAAGTATTTTGCTAACTGCTTGAAATGAAAAAGTAAACATTAGTCCATAAAAGCGTTCAACAAAATATTGGCTTGTATATACACAAAACATAAAGGAAAACAAAATATTAACAAGTTATACTAGGAATAGTACGAGTATCTATCTTAAGGCTGAGAGCACTGTATACATATATAAAGAGGTATATATATTATATATATATATATATGATAAAGCATAAATTTACGACGACGTGTACATAAAAAACTTGATTTAATTCGCATTTTTGTAATAAATTGTTTTTTTTTTTCTTTAAGTTTTGTGGCAGTGCTGAGAGTTTGAGAAAAGTTTTAGCTAAATTTACCAACACTATACAACAAAGATTTCTATTCGATTTTTTGTTCTTGTTTTTTGTTTTGTTTTTTGTATCAATGCTGCTGCCACTGCACAAATTTTTCATTTAAAAATCATCTTGAAAAATAAACAAATTTACTCTTTCCACACACACACAAAAAGGTTAGTAACACAAGATAGTTAGTTTTTGTTTCGTGAATTAGTTGGTTACGTAAAGAAAATGATCAGAAATCAAATGGAAATTCATTTTTAGTAGTACGCTCATTGGATTGTTTTTAGTATTACATATAGAGAGTATTATTTGAAAGAAACTATGCGCTAATAGGAAATGTATTCTTTATCAGTATTTTTTGTTTGTTTTTTTTTGGTTTTTGTTTTTTTTTTTAGTATTTTAAATAAATGCTTAGCGACGACAATTTGTTGTCGCACCTTCTTTCTGATTTGTTGTACGTTTTTTATGCACCGTTGGCAGACCTGCACCCATCACCGAATGATGGGTTTGACTGTGGCCGTGTGTCTGGGTCTGGTTTAGACTCTGATTCTGGCTCTGAGCGTGACTGTGGCTCTGACTGGATCGCAGGGCGCCCAATGAGATACTCTTTCGAGGGTAATCGCCGGCCGCGGCCTTAGACGTCGCCTCGCCGCCGCCCTTAATCCGCCGGACATTCGGCCAAACGAATTGCAGGCGGTACTCTGTGCTCAGTTTTGAGATGGTCTTTCGAAATAGGCCATTTGACTCACCCGCCTGCGAAATAGAAGAGCAGAAATCACATAACGCAAAAGGGGTTGACAAAATTAGGGGAGAGAAAAAAATAGAAAGAGAAAAGATAGAGCATTGCATTGTCGCATTGAGTGTGAGAATAAGTTATATATAAATATTATAATTTACGTATAAATATTATTATTAATATATGTATATAGACGATGATTAGAGCACACATGTAACATAGAGAAGATGGAGGAGACGAGACCGTGTGTTAGTCATGGAATAGTCATGGAAACGGAGAAACAGAGAACGAGAAAGAGAAAGAGAAGAAATACACACAATACAAGTATAAATTGTAAATTTTGAATATCTATCACTAATTGATTGTTTAATATTCGTTTTAAAGTTATTGATTAATATGGTTATAAAATAATAATAAATATATTTAATACATATAAACCTCCCAATCAGATCTACGTACACCACTACACAAATCACAGACAGAATTCCCACAGAAAGTTGCAAGTATTGAAAGTATTTCATGGATGCACAAATAGGATGTGCCTGCAATGCATTGCAACAATAAAAACGAAATCGATACACAACTTATGCAAATGTTGAAGAGTTTTGCAGATTAAAATTGTACATTCATGTCGAGTACATGGCTGACTAACTGACAGACAGACGGACTGACTTGATTGTCTGACAACTCAATGGCACAGCTACACGTTGCATGAAAGTACAAATGTACATGAAAATGTTACCCAGTGCCGCAAATGGCGAGACGAGTTGCAGAATGTTCAACAACATGTTCCAGCACATGGAAAATCGCCAATAAAAGGGCCCCAGAAAAGTTATAGACAGGAATGGCGGTGGGGAGAACGGACATTCAGGCTGATAGACAGGACACAGGCGACAGGACTAATAGAAATTGTTGCGCGTCGGACGGTTGGCAGTTCGCAGTCACAGTCCCAGTCGCAGGTCCCGGTTTAATGGTCCGAAACGCGTTCTATCTCTGATCGGAAATAAGAGACAATTTTTTCTCGCTTTTTCCTGAGAGGGTTCTTTATGTGGCGCCACGAAAGAAGAGGCACACAAAATGATGGGCGTTGGCCGCTGCAGATATATATTTCCGATGGGAGTCTACGCCTAATGAGATTCACAAGTGATGTCTGCATGCATTACATTCAAAACTCAACCCAAGTATAACAGACAGATATATATATATATGTATATTGAGATAATTTATGTGAATCCAATCCATTTGACAATTGTGTACCTGTTTTCTTGTGGCTCCATCGATCTCCGTTGCAGCGGGATAGGCACGTCCATTGGGCACAACGGGTGGTCCCTCCGATTTGCTGCGACGCGAAGGTGTCCCGCCCCGCTCCTCCGACTGCAAATATATATACAGAATAAACACACACACACACATACACATATATTTATAGGTATAATAATAATATAGTAGGATGTATAGTTAATTAGCTGGTCATTAATATTACGCATACGCCCGCCCTGTTGACGTGCGTCATCAGGTGAAACTCAATTAATTATGTATTGTCAGGGTGCGCATGATAGTATGACAAAAGCAAACAGACCTACGCTACACATCTCGAATGTCCTTGCAGCATGTGCCGCTCACTGTGTGCCTCATTATTAATTAGTCTAGAGAGAGAAGCAGGAAAGGACCAGGACCCCACCTTATATGAGATTCTTTTTTTTGTACTGTGTGTGTGTGTGTAGGTGTGTGTGTGCTTTTTGTGGCACTTTTACGAGCAGCACACCACGACTTAAACGAATTAACCCTAATGCCAACCCTAGCATAAAGGCAAGCCCCATTCATATGCAAATAAATATGGCAGCACATAGAACTTCAAACAAAACCAAAAAAAAAAAAACTATGACCTGCACTGAATGCTCTTTAATTGCTAATTAAAATTAAAATTCAAATTAAAAATGTAATCAGGGATAATTAAGTTCAATAGCTTTTCACACGAGTTTTTTAATGACAATATCAAATGGCAATTGCAATTAAATAAATGGCAAACGATTAAATGACCAACCAGATTATAGAGTATAACAAATATACTACCCTCTAGTGCTCTTTTTCGTGCACTTTTCCATTTCCCTCATGGACCTCTTCAAATGTCAAAAGAGCATTAAGTTTGTATGTGGGCCATAAAATGAAAATACCATTATATATACTCGTGCTCGTACTCGCATGGAGGTCCTTCTCATAGAATTCTGTTCTAACTCGTTCATGGGCACAGCGAAATGCACAATAATTTTTGCATTTTTATGTGCAGACAACCCAAGCTTCAGCTACGAATATTCCCATGAGGTTTCGAATTTAAAAGAAAATTACGTGATTGCATTCGGAAAATTAAACGTGTGCAAATATCTGGGATTATATAAGGAAACGTTGTTTAAGCTATTGGGAGTTCTTTTTTTGCATTCCCCGTAGTATCTGACAAATAAAGACCCACCTCATAATATGAAGACCCTTTCTTATTTCCCTTCCTTGTTGGCAACCTCATTTTATACGAATTTCTTCACATAATAAATATGAACAATTCCCAAAGATTTTCCCAGGCAATCCACTCCTCTGCCTTGACTGCAAGTCCCTCATCCCTGCTCTCTTCTCTGGGTATAAATATATCTTGCACCTGGCGCAAAGGTCTCAAGGTGATATAAGGGAGGCTCTGCGAATCGAGTGAAATATGGATTAAGGAATGGGACACTTACCCTCGCCAGACGATGTGCACTGGCATCTCGTCGTGCATCTGTATATTCCGAACCTATAATAAACTCATGCGATTTATATGCTAATTCTGGACATTTTTTCCGACGCGGCATTGACGGCTCATTTGTCGGACCTGCAAATGCAAAAAAATCCAAAAAAATCGTATAAGCAAGAGCTCCATCAATAAGGCTGTGTGACATGTGTGCCAAGAGAAATGTCTTTCAATATTACGCACCATCAAATTGACTTTGATTTGGGGCTGGCGCCCGTCGCACAACCTCTGGCCGCGAGTTGCCCGTAAATTCATGCCAACGATAAGTGCTCCTATACTCCGAGTGGAGCTGCTGGAAAGAAAGGAAATGGATATACCGAGGTTAAATCAGTCATTAAATCAGGGATATTTTATATATATTTGTATTTTAATTAAAGATTGTCCTTGCTGTGGACAATGGTCGATGTTAACAATTAAAAGTAGGAAATGGACAAAGGATTTCGAATGGTAAACTATTAAGAGTGATGTAGGAAAGTATTACGACTAGGGGATACCCATTATTGAGATTTGTTCATTGCTTATCTATTATCTATAACAAATTAACTTTCGCTTGAGTTGCTGGTTTTTGCAATTCCATTTCTGCCCACAAAAACTATTTTATTTTGGTAGATTTTTGGTAGATAACTGGGAACACCGCAGCTTTTTCTATGGAGCCCCTTGCTAAAATTTCAGACCATTAAAATGCGTTTCTACTTCCAATAATGACAGTACTAAATCTTTAATGGCTTCTGCGAAAAGAGGACTACATCCTTCAACACGATAACGCATACCCCGCCATTAATGGAGGTTTCTCTATTCATAAAAATAATTACAAGTACCAGCGCACGCATGACAGCCAAACAATGGCAACCAAAAGCCATACCACACAGTCACATATGCCCGACATGGAAATATTTTCATTTGCCATGGTCAGAAAGCCTCCGGCCAGAACCGAACTAACAATTGGCCAGTTAGTCAAACGGGTTTCGGGCGCTCGGCCAAACTGCGGTTTGTGTCGCATTTCAATGCAGCAAACAACTGTCCAACTGTCCTCCCACTTTCTCTCCATTGCGACTGCAGCCATTTGATAATTGCGACAACTGCCAGTAAAAAGGAAAATCCATATTAATAGCCAATTTTTCCACTACTATGTGGTACGTACCAACAACATTTGCTGGTGTATTGTGCTACTGTTTTTATGGCTACGCCAACCGCGTATCGATCCTTGGCCAAAGGACTTTGAGACACTTGCATGTAAGCTGTAAATTGGGTTGAAAACTCCACGGAAAACCCACTAGGACAAGTGACTGTTGGACATTTTCAGGACATTCTAGTGAAGCAGTCAGGACAGCAGTCGATTTAATTATGCCTCGACTTGGAGTGGAGTTCTTTACCCTTTTCGTTTCAAAGGAATTTATATCTACCGTTAGCTTAACTTTCGTTGTCTCCTTCGTCGTTTCCTGTTCCACTTTCTGTATGTATTTGAAGCGCAAAATAATTGGCTTTCAACACGCAATGTCAAATGACAAAGTACATCAGTCATTTGCTCTTTGGCTTCTTTTGCTTCTCGGGTTTAATTTTAATTTTTAAACAGATAACAAAAGCTTAGCTAATTGGTAGCCATCAACAAGGGTCATGTGAGCTTTTAAATGTACAAAAAAAAACCATTAAATTGAGTGAGTGAATATTTGAAAAGGTTGCCAAGATTCTTATTGGTATTGAATATTTCCAGCAAAGGATTATATGATTTAATGGTAAGGGCTCTTAAGTAATTTCCTATATTCTCATTGTTATTTATTTAGAACGCAGTTTTCTAGCCGAAGTTCTTAAGGATAAACAAACCAAAGTTACTTAATAAACGCAATAAATAAGAAATAATTAGGGTCATTTAAGAACCCACCTCCTGCAGCACTCAACGAACCATAACTTCACTCAATTAACTACCATAATTAGACCACAACAACACTCACACTCTCACTCACTCTCTCACTCTATTAAGAACTTCCCATCAATTAATTTCTGCTTCCCAATCAATGACCTCTTGAACAATTAACCCAATTGCGGGCATAAAACCTCTTCTTCCGTCTAGACGCACACACTTCAGCTATCGACAAACGCTTCAACTCCTCATAGGCAAAGCCAAGCAATTAAAAACTCTCCATTACAAATCAATTCCTTGGGTAATAAATAAGGATTATTTGGCACGGTTAAAACAACCTTTAAAGGTGAGGTGAGGTGTAAGCGCGTAGTGCCACAACCACTCCAAAAATACCATATTCCGCCCGGCACGCACTTCATGCATAATTTAGTCGTTTGTCGTGTGCCGGTAGCTCACTTTAATCGAGCACCCAGTGAAGGAGTGCTACAGTGGGGTCTATGAAGAGGTGAGGCCTACTACTGTGAGGTTCGTTTGTCATATGAATTGGCAGTTGATGTCAGGGGCGTCGCCATCGAGCATGATGCTAATGGTTCTGTACGGTATTCGATGGAGGACTTTGTCTGAGCTATTGGATGGGCACTCGAGTGCCACGTGTCCGTGTCTGGCTCCCACACACCTGCGCCGCACACTCACATTGTTAGGTACTATATTTATTGGCCATCCTGCTGGTGCTCGTATCTCTTCGGCAGCTGCAACAACTATTTATCATGTGTATGGCAGCAGCAGAAAAAAAACCCCCTTATATATACATTTCGCACCCTGATTTATGTTTCGTGGTGGCATCAATTGATTGCGGTTGCACTCTGGCATAAATATTTAAATATGTTTTTATTTTTTGGGTAGGTCTATTAAAAATGTATGTGCCGCAAACTACATTTATGCCATGCGTTTAAATTGTGTGGGGAAAACATTTTACTTAAAAATTTCCAACATTTATGCCAGAGAGAGAGACAATCCCACCGAAGGGAGACACTTAGCCGCAGACGCAGCAGCAGTCGACAGTCGGTAGTTGGTCTACGTGTCTGCTCAGTGATGTTGAAGTCCTGATAAGCCTGCTGACATCACAACTATCCCACAGAGAGAGTGGCAGACAGACCAGTGAGACACGAGATGAGCAGGCTTGACATATTTTAATTAAAATTTTAAATTCTGAAGAGTTAAATTATGATTTAAGAGCGGAAACACTTTGAATGCAAGTGAATTTTTATGGGCGTATAAAACGATAGCCATTTATGTGGCACTTTATATTGGGGTGTGGCATTAACTAGCGTATAAATAAATAAAAGATCAATGCACCAATTTGTTGTGGTTCCTATCCTATAAATAACCAACGTTGCCTGTGACCCCCGCTCAATCTTAAAGAATGTTTTTTGTTGTGTATGACAAATTTATGGGATAAGAATGTACATAGGTGCAATATTTTTCACAGCGTCAGTTTACACTGCACCATAATCCCTACAAAAACAACCCACACACACGCACACTGACCACATATTTATAGCAGTCACTGTATATGTGTGTGCGTGTGTGTGTGTGTCTGTGTGTATATTTGAAGTGTATTCGTGTGCGTGTTTAATCTACCCAAAGGGACCTTTCAAGTTTTATGCGGGCCCAAAACAAGCAAAATGACACCTTAGAAGCATAGTTATCGCCTCACAGATCCTTGTTTTGCGGTCATACATGGGGCACTGTCTGTCTGTCTGTCTGTTGGTGTGTTGTGCATGGGGTCTGGTTTCTTTGAAGTGGAAACAAGCATTTCTGGGCAAAGCAAAAGATAATTTTTCCACACCGAAAAAGGTTGGTTTGAAGAGTGTGGAAAGTTAATAAGGTTTACTTCTTTTCAAACGAATATATTAGAAAAGAATGAGCTACATGCAGGTACGTATTGTGCCCAAATTTCTAAAGATCTGCCTAAACTCGTACCTTAAGCCGCGTTAGATGTTGCACTTAAACTTTTACCATAAAATTTACGCAAATTACATGTAAAATTTTCAACTAAAGTTTTACTCCACCATCAAATAGTAATTTTCTCTTATCTGAAATGAATATTTGTTGAACAAACTTTCATTGTTTGTGCAACTTTTGGTGCAGCCCTCGTTTAGTTGTTTTGTAAAGTTTTTTCCCATTTACATTTAGTTTACGATGCATTTTTGCCATTTGACACCATTTTGTCTGGCAAAGACACCACCTTGTCTGAGTATCTGTGTGTGCCTGCGCTTTCTTTTATGGTTTCTACCTGGCAAACCCTCACACACACGAAACACCTACTCTGGTGACCAGCTGTGTGGCTGACCGAACGAGCAGGTTGGATGTCTGCCACTGCCCCAAACACACACACACACACACAACCACACAGTCTTTTCTGTGGTGCGTGCCTTTGTGCCACTGTGGTTTAGTTTAGCTCGATTGCTCAACTAACCAGCGCCTTTGGGGCCCTGGCTGCCAAGACTCGATGGATAGGCCTGGCTTTATGGCCTATCTCACTGTCTGCTTGTTTGCATTTTGTCTGCAGCAGCAATTAATTCACTCAGCATTGGCCCCCTGGCCCCCAGGCAGAGGCATGCCACTGGCTCCTGGCTCAAATTTAATTGCCTTTGCCTGACTCCTCCTCCCGGTGCCTGCACTGAAATGAGACAAGTCCAAAAAAAAACACCATTATGGAGATTGACTTGCAACTACGGCTCCAGAGGAGCATACAAATGACCAACTGGAGGTCAGCGCTTAATGAGGCGGTCCCGGGTCGGAGGTTGCCTTCATTAAATTAAAGAATGCTGCTTATTTGCATGCGGCTCTCTCTCGCTCTCTCTCTGGCATTTTGCCTTCTTTTGGCCATAAATATGGATTAGGTTACCCGCTGAAATGGGAGCAGCACAACCTGCTGACAACATTTAATTAGTTTGGAATTAATTTATACCCATTGCGAGGTTTTTTAATAAACTTGTACACAGCAAATAGATGTAGTACAAGAGATGTAAGCAGAAATGAGGAACAACTTTAAATGGAATATGGAAATGAGGAAAAATAAGTTCAGAAATATTTTGCATAAGCGCAAGGCGGGTTTGTTGCATCTTTAGAAAGGTATAATGAGGTTCCCTGGCAGCTAAATATTGAATTAAATTACCAATCATGGATTCATAAGTATTTGCTTTACCAACAAACACAAAACTGAGTCTTAAACAATATTTAACTTGATTAAAAACTCTCCCGTATTCATCTTCACACAAACTAAAATTGATTGCAGTGGCATAAAGTTTATTGAAATTCTGGCACGAATTTTGTGGTCATACTTTTATGCGGTTTTGCTGTTGCCACAAAACTTTGGTTGAGGCCAATGT
This sequence comes from Drosophila subsilvestris, assembly GCA_035043285.1. Classification (NCBI taxonomy): domain Eukaryota; kingdom Metazoa; phylum Arthropoda; class Insecta; order Diptera; family Drosophilidae; genus Drosophila; species Drosophila subsilvestris. The sequence continues at coordinate 3,700,495 of JAWNNB010002044.1, read as the reverse complement.
GCCACAGCTATGCAACGAGTTGTGCAACAAAATTTAATGTCAACACACAATTAAGCTCTCGCCAGAAATAACAACAAAAAAAAAGAAGAGAACCAGCAACAAGGCGTTGAAAAGTTTCCATTAAATACAATGCTCGGGAATATTTGCCTTTCAGCCAAAAGTCGGAAAAGCCACAAAAACATTCAGAGAGAGAGAGAGAGAGAGAGGGTGGGTTTGGGGGAAAAACAGGGAGACAGACAGGAAACGGAACGACTGACATGTGGGACAGACGACTGCTGAAAAGTCATTTGTATGCAACCGCAAATCGGGGGGACATTAAACTTTTAAGACGCTTTTATTGCACGTGTAACCTACCCTTCGACAGCTCTCCGACTGTGTGTCCTTTTCAATTCTAATCCTTACAAGCGTACCTTTCCACCGCATGGCTCCTGGCTGTGACTCTGACTCCTGTGGCTGGCTCTTGGGTTTGGCTTTGATTTGACGGCTTAGCGGTGACACGGCTGTCGATGTGGCAATGTGCTTGATTTATATGGCCGCACAGGCCATGGAGCAAAATCTCAGTAGCAAAATACAAATTTCTATAAATTCTACATGGCTCTGGGTCCACCCCCACCCCCCGCCAGAACTTCATTTCATTTCACTCAGCTGCTGGGTGAAGCATCACATAAATTCATGTGCTGCTCCGAGGCACGTTCCTGCAGCACACCTTTTTCGTGCCACAGGGATAAAAGAGAGTCTGTGGCCACAGGGATAAAAGTCTCTGGCCACAGTCTCTCCTCTGGTACATGGAATATGAAATTGGAAAGCTGCAGAAGTTTCTTAAGTGCATTTGTGGGATTTGCCATTTGATTTTGCAACTGCATTTGCCGTCTCAATTTCAATTTAGTTTCTACTCTCAATCAAGCAACCTTTTTGTGGGAATTAAAATCCATTTAAGTTATCAAATTCCTGCCCCTAGACACAAACAAAACAAAAAGGCAACCACTTTTCACACACACTTGAGCTGGAAAATTGCAGCACTTCCTGCAGCAATTTATGTTGGCACAAAACTTTTCACACCTCCCACCCGCCGCAGACAGAAGAGCGTCTGGATTCTGCTTTTCCCCTTCCCTAGCTCATATTTGTGGGTCTGAAATTATGTGCATAACAGTGTTGCCTCGAGGAAAGCAAAGAGCGGGCGAGCGAGTAGCGGGAGGGGGGAAACCATATTTAATTGCATTTTCCTGTCTGTCCCTGAGACAAACTTCAAATGTCTGCAGCCGACAGCAGCAGTAGCAGCTTGAATGACGAGCTACCAAGTATCTGCGTATCTGTATCTGCATTCGGGTCTGCATTTGCATCTGCATCTGCATCTGTGCTCCGCTCTGCTCGGTTAAGCGTTATTCAATGTTAAACAATTAAAATGAAATTCGATGCCATGCAGCCGCCTTTGAGCTCTTTAAGCATACAAAAAAAACGAAGCAAAAGGAAAAACTATTTTCCGCCGCTTGTGCGTGCTTCGAAGCGATTTTTTGTGTTTTTGTTTTCCCTGTGCAGGCGATTACCGCACGAGTGCATCTTGTCTCTGTGTGTGCACGGGCGGGCGGGTGAGTGATTCTTTCAGTGCATACCCAGTATATGTGTGTGTGTGTGTGTGTGTGTGTGTGTCTACGAGCATCTGTGTGAACTGCTGTGCTTAGTGCACTCATGTGAATAACGACGATGTCGACAAGGCGACATTGCCATCGATGGCACGCGCTTAGTTTACGATTTTGTAAGGTGCCCCAATACCCTGCCATAAGGTTGAGGCAGCAATCAAAAATAACAGATGGGAATTTAATTGCGTAGAAGTATATTCGATGTAGATATGATCAGGCAATAAGAGGCATTCCAAGATACTTAGAATTTAATTTTCTTATAAGTTTAGTGGAGAAAACTGTAGTCAAATGGCTGCACACCAAGAGCTGATTTTACTCTCATAATTCCTTTAAATTTCTGTCTAAAATTTCGCCCTAAAAGAGTGCATTTCCATGTCGTTATGCACCCATCAAATTCACTTTATTTCCACATCGATTGGTAGCCTTTGGAGTCTGTATCTATCGATGTCTTCCATAGGAGACATGGCATTGGAAAGCTCATCAAAAGCGTATTAATACTCGTACACTCCTTTACTGACAAGTTTCCAACTAACAACAGCGCATTCCCAATTCGTTTTCAATTCACTGAAAATCCACTTGATTTTCTACTATTTTAGGTGGTTTTTTCTTTACTTTTTTGATGGCTTTTTCTACTTTTTGCGTGGCTTTCCTATACCGTTTGGGTGCAGTCCTTCTAGTTGGTTTGGTCCTTCCTTTGGTGGTGTCTTTATCAAGCCGTTGAATCTGCTGGCAATTTACAATTCCTCGGGGCAGCAATCAAAATGCATTCCCTACGAAAATCTTCGCTTATATAAGGACACCAAAAAAAAAAAACTTGCGTCAGCAAAAAGGAAAGAAAATGCCCCAAAAAAAAGAAAAACCAAATATGACGTCAACTTCTTCATCCACTCTCAAGCATCCTCTTTCCAATCCTCGAATGTTTAGTCATCTGCCGCACATTCTTTTCTACTTTCTTTCCACAAAACAAAGTCAAGTCATTATGCGATTTTCCGCAATACAACAGAAAGGAAAACTTTTCGCAGTTTGCAGCGCATTAAGATTATGCTCAGGCTTTGTTTCCCTCTTTTGACATGGAAGTTGGCGCTATAAAATCATAAGCAAGCCAGGAAAAGCGTAAAAAGTATGACTAAAATGCAGAGTTTGTTGTTTATTCTTTAGGTTTCCTGCTGCTGACAGATTTGTGCCTCAATTTGGGGCATGGGTGATCTAATTTGATTAATGGAATTCACAATTATAGTTTGGGTTTGTGGTCAAGCCATAAATTACATCACGGCTTACGTCAATGAACTGTTTGGCAATGAATTCTCTTTAATTCTATTCAATACTATTTCTTTTTATATAAGTATAATTCTTGTAAAGAACTTTCTTTCTTTGCCAGCTAAACTTTCATTTAAATTTCCTTCTTTTGGCAATCGAACGCATTTCACACTCTGCTTTGCCTGACTTTTCCTTTGTGGTGTCTGTGCAGGAAGCGGGCAATCGGAAGCGTTTATTTAGCGGCGATTTAGGGGAAGAAGATTGTGGCATAAAACACAAAGACAGACAGTGAGTTATATATGCATTTATGTAATATTATTGAGGAGGTTTAAGACTGTCTAAAAGTTGATGAAATATATAACATTAAAACATCAAAATTATATCTTGGAATACATTTTATTTAAGAATAATAGATCAAATTAAGAGTACATTTTTATAGACACCTTCAACATAGATCTATCCCATTATAGGCTATCAAATTGTGCTTTTATTTGTACCAAAACTTCTATCAAATGTTGCAGTCAATGACCTTGTTCTGAATTTCAATAAAAGTTCAACAGAAAATTGTTCAGCATTTCGACTTCCTTCCCTACATTCGACCTCTGGGATTATGTATTTCCATTGTCATCTACCATTGGATCTCTGGTACTCTGCACAATCAGCGGAAACTTCCCTACAACCAGCACTCAAACAGAGTTGAACTTTGGATAACCTTCCACAGCGAGAGAGTTGGCTTATCCCTCTCAATGATGGCTGGCAATTGAAAACAACATGGGATGAACGAGAACGATGCTTGAATGCCATTAAGACAATGCAGCATAAAATGGCCACTGCAGCATACAGAATAGGAATACGAATAAGTAAATATGTATATGTATATATTCCACTCTTGCTGCATGGCTGTGTGCAAATAATTGTCTATTGTGTGCGCTGCTTATTTCTGTTATTCTTATTTTTCCGTATTTTCTCAGTGTATTTTCATTTTAGCTGCATATCAAATTGCAGCCAAGACTGAAGGCTGTGCCACAGCACAACAATTGTTGTGGCAAATGATCATAATGCAGCATGGCATTGGGAGGTAAATAATATGAAATTATAGCCAGCCAGCGAATGACAAATTGCCAGACACAGCTAGACATTTTTCAAGGCATGTCTCTACAGACTACAGACGCAGATGCAGGACAAATAATTGACATGGAAAATACTTGGCTTATCTTTGGAATTTGTAGTTTTATTGAGATGACAGCAGCAGCATGCCTCAAAGCTTAACTAACTTCTGGTTTCTCGATACTGAAATTCCGTATGTTAACTTTACTCTAGGGGGTTCTGACATCATTCTCAATACTTTGCGAGTCTGCACATCCATATTCTCAGCCAATTGGCAATGGATTCTCTTGCGTTTGCCAAGACCCGAAAGCTAACACATTACTTATAAGCAAATAAGGTCAAAATGAGGGGTAGAACGGGAACCCGTGGAACCCGCTTCCCCTTTCCCTTCATGGCCACTTAAATATTTTACGCTTTTGTATTGTTGAGCAAAAGTTTTTTGGTTCTCCAACAACGTTTTTGTTCGTTCTGTTTGAACGCATAAAAAATGCATACGCACACGGTTTCCTTTCCTCATATCGTTTATATAATGGGATTTCCACACACACACATACACACACACAAACACACACACACAAACCTACGTATATATAGCACATTTTTAGATTTTTATGGAAAATGAAAGAAAAGCGCAGCAGCAAGAGGCAGTCACCAATCCACTCCAAGCGAAAAGCTGAAACTGTTCAACATTTAACTTTTTATGCAAAAGAGTGCAGATTTTTTGTGTGTGTGTGTGTGTGTGTGTGTTTTTTTGCCCAAAGACTGAACAAGTGGGCGTGTGAGGCTGCTGTCAAGGATTGCACAAAAAAAAGGAAAGAACATCTGGATTATAATACTCGTTTAAATATGCAGATAGTGTTTTTTTTTAGTGCAGCAAGGTAAAAAGTAGAGGTGCAACAATTTATGGCAGATTTAGATGTGTAAATAATAGTGAATTTATTCAGGGAATTTAATTTTTAATGGGGCTTAAGTCAAGCTGTTAGAGCTGCATAAACAGAGATTAGCTGTAAGGTTTATTTTAGAGATTTTAAATGTAGTTTTAAATGCTAAAAAGTTGCTCAAAAATTAATGAATATTTCCCCTTGTTTTGTGTTGCTCAAATTATCCCCAATTAAGTCATTAAATGAGCGTAAAAATGGATTAAAATATGACATAAACTAAGGCAACTGCCAATCTTGTCAGCTATTAAATATCTGTGTGATTGATGATTTAAGTTATGGTTTTCTCAATTTCTGATATCATATTACACAGTCTGGTCGCAGCCATTACACTTCCATAAACATCACCATTAGGGATTCCTTTTAGAGCTCTCCTTGACGCCCAGAAAAGTTCCCCCAAAAAACGTCGAATGAAATTACTATCAACGTCAACAGCCTCATGCAACTTGGTAGCCAGCCAAGAGCCCCCAAACACTTTTGTGGGTAAAGGGAAAAAAGCAACCGAAGACTGCGTCACGACAGAGCCAGAGCCAGGGCCAGGGCCGCAATGCATATAGCACCTGGCAGACTGGCAGGGAGCCGCCTGGTGACTGGCCCTGTAATCCATTCACTTGCGAAGAGGAAATTATTATAATTGCATTAGTTCCAAAGGCAGAAAATTGAAATTGAAATACGTTAGACGAGCATGGCCGGATGCTGATGGATGGGCAGATGAAAAGATTGAATGAGTGTTCACTTGGTGCAGAGATGGCCAGATGGAAGGGTTGACGTAATATCTCCTGCTGGCTGAGGCGTGTCCTGGTTCCATATGGACCCGTTCACACGGTTAATGCTTTCCCCCATTTTTTTGCTCAAAAATTAATCAAAACTAATTGAATCTGTGTTTATTTTTTCTCAGTAGGGGAACTCCCTTTAGCACGATTAATCAGATAGAACGGAAATCGTCAGCAAATTGCTTATAATTGACATTAGATACTCATTACGTATACGCCACCAGGCACCAGGCTTCAGTGCCACCGCTTTAATGGGAAAAGTTCTGTTTTATGTGTGTGTTGTACACTCTGCACTCTTTATAATCGCCTGACATTGATGGGGCACGACTTGATAGACATTTCGTGCCTGTTTCGACGTTCGTGCGCGGTATTTTTAATGGCTGTCGATAGGGAAAATCAATACGAAAAATTATACCCTCTGATTAACACGGAATATGCCAGTCAACCGACAGCTGAAAACATGTCCATAACATACGGTTCGGAAGTCAGAGTCAAGGATCAATGGCCCATTAAAGCTCATTTGAACATCAAAAAAGCCACCCACAAAAAGCACAACATTAAAGAGCCACACAAATATTTGCTATAAAATTCCGGGAAATGTAAACAGCAACAGCAAAAGAAAAGCAATACAAAAAATAGAAAAAACTTCTGGGAAATGTAAAATTTTTATATGCCCTCTGCATGCGATGCTCTGATTTCTGATTTGCGTTGAAAATGAATGAGTGACTGACGGCGTAGGAAACCTGAAAATACAATCGAAAGAGCCGGAAAAGCGAACACAGTCGGGGTAGAGTTTGCCTCTCGTGCGACATGTGTTTCAGCATTTCCACCTGTCAGGAGAAGGTTATATAAAAGTGGCAATGCAAAAATGTTTTGCCATTAGCTGAGCGCAAAAGTTAAACTCAACTCTCACAAATGTTGCCCCCTTTCCCCAGTACAGGAGTGTAGTTTACATTTTTGATTTCGCATCAACCGCAGCCAGCACCGAAAGTGTTGACCCCAAGTAATTAGAAAAGTTTTGTGCTCCACCAACAACCGTCTGTTCCATGGAGATTGCTGCTGCTGCTGCTGCTGCTCACCAAAAGAACTTTTCATTCCTGCCAAATCCTCTAAGGATTCAGCTTTCAATTTGCCTTTGGTTTTCCTTCACAGTTCGGTGTGGATTATGCTGCTGTGGTAGAAATATGCGCAAATTGCCTTCGTTAGATGCATTGAAAGGGGTTTAGGGGGGACTGGGGGATTGGAAATTGTACACTTTGGGCAGACAATTGAAATGCCAAGTTTTCCATTATATAAAGCATAATTGAATGCTTTGAGGAAATGCAGAACTGCAGCGGAGAGAGAGAGCTTAGAAATCAATCGCTTTTGAAGTGGAAAATTGTTTGATTGGGTTTTTGTTTGCCTTTAATGATTTTGGAAAGTTGAGATTTATTTAAGAAATTTTACATTTCTCTTCAAACAATTTAGTTTCCATAAATGGGAGCTTTATGCATGGACAATTGGAGATTAAATGCACGCAAAAATAGATTATATTTTGTATATGGAAAATGGCTAATTGAATCTATTTTATCTCTGTATATTCTTCAATTCATTTAAATCCACTTCAATCTATTTTATTCCATTTCTTTCTATTCTATTAGTATTCTTCAGTTCTTATTTATTTTCAAATCTAATTTCCTTTACGTATTTGCGGCAATAAAAATACGAATATCTAATAGAAACACTTCTCCCACACATTTGCCACAATAAAATGCCAAAACGTACGAAAATATGTCCCAACAACAAAAAAAAGAACGAAGAACGAAGAGAAATGAATTTGGTTAGCATTCAAAGTGGAAAGTGGAAACTGTCAGGCAGGGACGACTCATCCTCAGTTCTTATCCGCCCCCATAGTTTCCTGCTCCCATAAGATAAGACGTGGAACAAAAGACAGTAGCAGCAGCAGCAGCATCCCCACACAGCCACAGACAATGCATTGAAATGCTTTCTGCCTACCATAGAAACCTCCAACAAGTGCGGATGTGGCTGCGGCTGGGACTGAAGCAGGACTGTGGGAGTGGCGATAAACCCAGCATAGAATGTGAGTAAGTGAAACTACTTATGCAGCAGCAGCAGCCCTAACCCTAGTCCTGAGGCCGACGCCCAGCTGACAGCATGGATCGATCCGAAGGAGCAGCCCAGAAGTAGCAGGAATATGCCAACATATGTGTGTGCGGCTGATGAATCGATAGGCGTGTGGTTGGCTGACGACTGACTGGCGACACATAGCCGGCACTTGTTGTTTTTGTTGCTAAAAAAAAAAGGAGGAGTGGTGGGTGGTTGGTTGGTTGGGTGGCAAGGTGTTGCAATAAAAAACTTTTGACTGGCTGCCCTGACGCTGATGTAATACCGCAAGACAATTTTCCTTCCCTGCCGTCACGTCATATGGTCGAACAAGCGGCACAAAAAAAAGAAAACAACAAAAACTTTGAATAAAACGCCGGCTGAAAAGGTGCTGTGCTCTCTGGGAGAGTACTCTCGCGCTCTCTACACCTCTCTTTCGCTTAATTTCTCCCTCTCTCTCTCTCTCCCTCTCTCTCTACTTTGCACATGCGCGAAGTCCAATTTGTGTGGCTCAATGCGAATTTGTGTAAAGTTTTTTACTCTGCAATTACCCAGCAAATTGCATTTGCCGTTGCCTTCTTTTATCTATAGATTCCTCTTTGCTCTTTCCCCCTTCCCCCTTCCGCTGACATGTTGATGAATCAGCTGTTCTGCACAGCCACTGGAATGGCCTTAGTGGAACTTCCTTCCACAGTGAGTGCGAGTGAGTGAGTGTCTGTCCATTCCATGCCCATTGAGTGAGTGTTCCAGTGAGTGGCGACATTCATTTCGGTGTCGGTATCGCTTGTGCTGCCGGTGGCTCCCCATAGTCCATGGGCACCCCGGCCGGCCACCAGCTGGCTGGGTACCCGTGCACCCCGGCCACCGTGTGGGGGCACCGCTTCTGCTGTCTGTGCCACAAGCCATATGCTATTGATTTTCTGTTGGGGTCTTCTGCCTGCTGCCTTTTTGGCCATTTTTCTTTGCCTTTCTTTGCCTTTGCCTTGGGTCTGCTTTGCGCCGTGTTTCTCGGCTTACTTCGCGTTTTGCTGACGCGCTCGGTGTCGGCCATAATGTCAGTTAATTTATTCTCCAGCCAGAGTATATTTCTTTTATTTACTTTATGTCTTCATAGTCGTTTATATATATACATATATTCTTTTTGGTCTACTTTTTTGGTTTGGAGTTGGGTTCTTGGGCTGGCTGGCAAAAGTAAGTACGAATAATGTTGCATGACTCCGGCTTTGGGGCTGCATGTAATGACACTCCAAGGATTGTAAGGTGATATTGATCAAAGTTATGAAAGAACAGCTAGAAATGTGACCAAAGGGAAATCAAAAGAGATGAATGGATGCTAACAAATGGTAGAAGAGAAGAGGCGAAGATAAGTATATTAAAATTATGGTTTCTTCGATTCCACACTCATTATTTTATGCAGTCAAAATGATAAATCATTTAATGCGACGCTTTAGAATTTTATTAGAAATTCCAACCATCATTTTGTAGAAATATGAAAGTCATTATTTGCGATTAATTTCACTAATGCCCCGTAGAATGTACTTCTAATCCACCCGCAAGGGAAAACCCTTCGCACAGAATGTGGTATAAAATATTCATATATTTCCAACGAAATCTAAAATGCACCCTAATCCCACAATTCTTTTTGGTCGCGTCATAACTCAGCCGAGTCACCCCATTTTTGAGGCACTGCATCACCCAACCGCCCATCGCCCACCGCCCATCGCCCTTGCCCATTCCCATTCACTTGTCGCCTGCAAGATTGCAATAAAAATCCATTACAAACACACACTTACTCTCCAACAAAAGACAGACAGACAGACACAACTGTGGACGATAAATCAAAAGGAAAGGAACTGTGACAATATAAATGCAAATGTTCGCAGTCTGCAAAGTGGGCTAACAGGCTAACAGAACGAACCGCAAACGAAATGAAAACCCTTAAAAAACATTCATACAAATATGGCTTTCAATAGATTATAAAAGATAGCATGGTGGTAAGGGGTATATGGGGGGGCTTACTACTCACCTTGTCTACCGGCATTGATGGGCACGCTCTGCACAGATTCCAGAATGAGCCAATCATAGGGAAATGCTTTTGATGTTGTACCAGAAAATACGAGATTAAATTCAACACGCGCACGTAGGCTTAACGTATACTCTTCTTCTTCCTTCTTAAATTTTAAGTTTACTTATTTTATTTGCTTTTTTTTTTTGTTTTTGTTTTGGGAGCAACAACCAGGGGGACACACAGGGAAAATCACACGCGCTTTCAGTTCGCTTCCGTTTCCGCTCAATCTCTATATATGTATATCTCTTGCTCTCCCACTGCTCTCTCTCTCTCTCTGTCACTATCTCGCTCACTCTCTATACGCACACGCACCTGGATAATGCGTAGCGTAGAAAGTGCGTTTGTATTATTGTCATAGGCCCAACAAATTGGATGAGATTTTTGCCTGAGGAAAAGGAAGTGAAGTGAGCACAAGCATTGCATACCAGCAGGCACCAGCCAACGGTATTTCTTTTTTCCACTGATGATCTCATGCACAAACACGCACACACACACACACCCTCCACGGGGCTGAATTTCTATGAAAATTTCGGATATAAACCCACTGAATATCCTAGTAATTAGCCAATTAAAGGATTATGGTGAAATGGGGGAAAAAAAATTTTGATTGCCTATAAAAATCCCATAGCATCGACACCCTCCCCTACCCCAACCCCCGCGCTCTGTTGTACGTTCGTTTCGTGGTATTGCTTTTTTTATTTTTATGCCCTGGCAAATCGATATCTATTTTTCATGACAGCCAGCCCCTGTGGTATGCAATACTTTCTTTGCCGCCTCACATTTGTACTGCAATTTTGCGATAATCTCTGAGTTTTTCTTTGCTTTTCTTTACTTTGGATATGGCCACTGGAGCGAGACTTTCTTGTGGTTTACTTTAGCCCCGTCTTGAAGGGGAGGAGGGGGGGCTACTGGCCATACAACAACAACAACAACAACATATATTAGAGGTTCACAAGAAAACACACTTTTTCAATTTGTATTGAGTTTTGCACACTGCTGCTGCTGCTGCTTGGTGGACTCTGCTGCCTGCTATGGATATTGCTTCTCCTTTGCTTTGTCTTGGGTTTTTTTTTTCACCGCTAAAACGTTGGCCACTCGACGACGGTACGAACACGAATGAGTCCCCAGCTTGAAACGTTGTGAAGCCCCCCAGAGCGTCGGCGTTGGAGTTGACGCAGGGCTTGGAAGTTCTCCATATCGCTCGGCTCGCTGAAAATCCGGTGGCTGGTGGGGTTTATGGAAATTTTGATTGGAAATGGGAGAGAGCAAACATATGTTTGCAGGGGCGTCGAAGAGCCCAGATATTTGATTGATCGTTTTCAGTTGAAGCAGTTAAAAGTCTTCAGCTGGTAAGGGACTTTAAAGTAACTTTTATTAATGTTTAAACAATTGTAGAACATCGCTAAAAGTTAAAATTGTTTAGCATCGATAACATCTTGTTGATCTTTTTCTAGCAGTCTGGCAAGCCCATAACAAGGAATCATTTAAAAATAAGCCGGATTGTAGAAAATTAATTCATTTATCTGATAAAATTATATGTTTAGTTGTTTAAGTCCTAATTAGTTAGTAATATTAAACAGAATATCAAAATTGATGAATATGATTTTCGTCGGTATATTTACGGTATATTATGAAAATGAGAAGGTATATTTGAGTATATTTTGTAGGGTCCCACGGTAAATATTGTCGATAAATCTGCGGTCACACTGATGCCGCATTTTGTTTACAAATGATACGGATTCGTCGCGCTATTTCTGAGCAGGTGAGCCTTAAAACCCATTAAACGTCAATATATTAACGCTCCCAAGACTGCTTCCTGTAGCTGCCGCAGCTGAAGAACATTTACCATGCCCTGGAAGTGCCCCTCAAGAAGCAGCAGCTGCAAAATGCCCGGCGGCCGACTCTGGAATGGACACTTCCGGCTGCCGTTGCGCAACAGGAGCAGGAGCTGCTGGATTCCCTGCGAAGTCACACCTTCGATGCCACCTACATAGAGAAAGTGCGTGTGGTGCCCAGCGCTGGACGCAGTGCCGCCAAAGTGGAATTCCAGCTGCATCCGCAGGCATTTGTGGAGCAGCTGCTAAGGAAAAGACAGCCGGAGGCCCAGCCACTCTCCCCCGCTGATGAGCATGTTGTTGTGGAGTACAGTTCCCCCAACATCGCCAAGCCCTTCCATGTAGGCCACCTGCGCTCCACGATTATTGGCAATGTGCTGGCCAATCTACACCAGCATTTGGGCTACCGCACAACGCGCCTCAATTACCTCGGCGATTGGGGCACACAATTTGGTCTCCTGGCCCTGGGCGTTCAGCTGAACAATGTCAGCGATAAGGATATGCAGAAAGCACCCATAGAGACGCTCTACAGATCGTATGTGGCGGCCAATAAAGCGGCTGAGGCCAATCCAGAGATTGCACAGCGAGCGAGGGACATCTTTACAGCCCTGGAGGCAGGAACAGACGACGCGATGGCTAAACAATGGCAGCAATATCGTCGGTACACGATAGAAGAGCTCTCGGGGGTCTACAATCGATTGGGCGTCCACTTTGATAGCTACGAATGGGAGTCGCAGTATTCCCAGCAGCAAATCAGCGATGTGCTGGCGAAGTTACGCTCTGCAGGCATTCTGCAGCAAGAGCTGGATGGCCGCGAGATTGTGGTGGTGGACGATCGACGCATTCCTGTAATCAAAAGCGACGGCTCAACGTTGTATCTGGCAAGGGATATAGCTGCGCTCCTAGAGCGTCACTCCCGTCTGCAGTTCTCTCGCATCCTCTATGTGGTGGACAATGGCCAGGCAGATCATTTCAATGCGTTGTTCAAGACAACGGCTGCTTTGGACAAGCGACTGAGTCTGGAGCAGCTGAAGCATGTGAAATTCGGACGCATTCACGGCATGAGCACGCGTCAGGGCAAGGCCATATTTCTGCGGGATGTGCTGGACGAGGCACGCGATGTGATGCGAGAGAAGCGCCAACAAAGTGCAAGTATGTGGGGGATATAGTTCCATAAGAATTTATTCCTTATAATCTCCCTTTTTAGCCACTCGAACGAATAGTTCGCTGGATGATGACGAGGTCTGTGATATCCTGGGTGTTTCTGCTGTGCTCGTGAATGTCCTCAAGCAGCGACGGCAGCGAGATCATGAATTCAGCTGGCAGCAGGCGCTCCAAGTCAATGGGGATACGGGCATTAAGCTGCAGTACACACACTGCCGCCTGCATAGTCTTTTGGAGAACTTCAAGGATATTGACCTGGAGGATATTACACCCGATTGGCAGCATTACAGCCAAGAGCCAGTGGATGCCTTGGATTTGCTGTACGAGCTGGCGCGTTTTGATCAATGCATTTGGCAATCGAAAGAGCAATTGGAGGCGTGTGTGCTGGTTAATTATTTGTTTGGTTTGTGGTGCGTATCGCGAGATTCCCAGCTGCCTAGAAAATAATAATCCCTTCTGTGTATCTCCCCTAGCAATGCCACAAGTCGTGCCCTGAAACGTTTACCCGTGAAGCAGGAAAACTGCCCGCACAAGCAAGCACAGCGTTTGCTGCTCTTTCAGGCCGCCAAGCGGACGCTGCAGCAGGGAATGCAGCTGCTGGGCCTCAGGCCACTCGACCAAATGTAGAGAAAGACTCAATATTTAACATAGTTTGGATATTTATTAAACATTTGTGAACTCTGAAATGCAACGTGAGAGAGAGGTGTGCGGCGCTTAGCGCTTCTTCCACGTGTACTTGCGGCGTGCTCCTTCCTGTCCAAACTTCTTGCGCTCCCGCCGGCGATAGTCACGTGTCAGCAGACCGGCTGCAAGCATAAATGGCAACAATTAGCGGCAAAGTAGACAGATGAATGGAGCAGTCACTCAGTCACTTACCCAGACGCATTGACTCAATCATCTCTTGATCAACGAAGCTGCGCAAACACATGGCAATGCCCCAGCGTATGGCGCCCGACTGACCGGATGGACCGCCGCCTTCCACATTGGCCTCCACATCGACTTTGCCCAGCAATTCGCTGTAGTTCAGCGGGAAGAGTAACTGCAAAAAACCAGAATACAAGAGCACAAAAATTAGAGTGAATGCAAAATGGGTCCAAAATGGGTCCGTTAGATGTCAAGTTCAGATGTTGCCCCTGCCCCCGAGGCGTCCATTGTATGTAGAATAGAAATCTATAGAATAGTTATTGTATTCCCCCGAATGCAAATGCGGCAGCGCTTCCTGTACAACAATAGATAATGGCCAAATTGTTAGCCAAATTAAATGTCTGTTAGCCGCAACGCCACTAAACTGCAACAAATTGTTGCATGTTCGCCCTTGGGGCGGTTCGTCGGCTACGGCTAGTGTGAACTGTGCGAACTCACTCTAACAGTAGGTGTGATGCCAATTATAAGTGCATTTGGCAGTGGTTTGGGGTTTAATTGCAGAGCCGCAGGCCAGGCTCAGCAGCACGCGCTGCCCCCACAGTGCAGTTGTTAGTAGTAGGGGGAAATACAGAACAAATAAATATATCCCAGAGGAAATGAAAGTATTTTCAGTTGAACAATTGTGTAAATCTAAATGAAAACATTTCTTATTTAGAAAAGTTGCTTAAATAATGCTTCAAAAAGGGTTAGGAAATTTATAAAATATATAAATTAAAGAAAATGAATTTTAGGTGGAAATAGAACGAATAAAGGAGAAGAAATTATATGCCTTTGCCTATAACAAACAATTATCTTTGATAGGTTCTAGATTCAGCCATGGCTACAATCAATTGGAAAACGATTTTCAGCAAAAGAATTAACTTCTGACTTTTATAAAGAATTAAGTTAATTAACAGCTAAATGATGGCAGATCTAATAGCAAATATGAAAGTTTAAGTTTCAATATGGGAAGAAAATGTATCAATTAATTGTTTGTAAGTATGAACAAATTATCTAGTAATTAATTCTGGCATATCTAATAGTAGTTATGCATAGAAAAAGAACTGTTGCCAGAATGCGCATAGCTTCTTCCCAATGAAATGAATCCCCTTTAAATTCATTAAAAAAAACTCCCTCAATCAACTGCTAAATTCCTGGAATATAGAATATAAACTTACAATTAATCACATATGTATGTACATACGTATTTGCTGCATATTAAACACCCAAAAAAAGAACACTGTGACGCCAGTTTCAAAGTTCACATAATCCAACAACAGAACAGATCACAACAAATCGTAATTCAAATTTGGAATTCGGTTTTGTCGATCCGATTGCGTGGGAAATAAAGTCCACGCCCCCTCGGGGCCACAATGGTCCACGGCACACAGACAATAAACGTTATGATTAAAAAACAATAAACAATAAAAACGCTCAACAATCACAACAACAAAACGGGGAACAGGCAATTTTTTAACTGTTTCTTTTTTTTGGTAAACCAAATTGACAAACGACAATCAATCAAATCAAAAGATTTTTGAGATGAGAGCCCGCTCGAGAGAGAGCGCACAAATTATTGTGATTTGTTTAAACAATTTTCTGGGATAGATGACTTCACGCTACAGCGAGAAACAGATAAAAGGCTTTGGGATTGCGAACAAGATTTTTAAATTAATGTACACACACAATTAACGACAGCAACAAAAAAATGCGATAAAAATAGCAACCAATTTGCAGAAAAAAAGTGACGAGGCACACGAGAGATATAAAACTGGTTTCTAATCCCCCCCTATCATTAGATGGGTACCCGCAACCCAATTTAAGAACTATTTTTACAGCAAATTATTGGTGTGATCTTTGGGCTTTCTGCTGTAGAGAACTTAAGGGAAACTCGCCGAAGGTCTTCCCCCAGAAATTTCTACTCGAACAACACTCTCTATCTTACTCAAGATAATGCTGGCAGTTTAAGAATATTCTCGGGTTGAGTACCTTTTATTATGATTTAAATGAATTTTATAGTTTGACACATCCAACGAAGATGTGATGATCACAGTAGGCACAACAACGACGACATCACATCTTCGTGGGCTATCGTCGTCGTACAACTGTAAAAGACAGTCGTACTATATATAGTATATATACTAAGTGTACTGTATCTACATCTTCATTGACGCGTCGCTCGGGCGCTTAGTTTTGGACACCGACCGGAGACAAACGGCGAACAGAATATCATTTTGGCGCAGTTCTTTTTTATCAGTCGATTCAACGCCGTTGAGCGTCCGCGTCACAAGTGTCGGGAACATTTGTTGCAGGAAAAACTATTCATCAGAAAAAAGGAATTTCTTTCATGGCCAAATAAAATGTCGCGAGGATCAATGCAGCCACGGCACTGGGCCTGTCATTAAAAAAAGATTCAAAGACTTGGAAAAATGTAAAGTGAAATTTTTGGCTTGAAATATTACTAAAAAAGGGACTCGTTAAAATGCTAGAAAATATTAGAAAAGTACTTTAAATAAGAGTTAAAAAATGTATCAATAGACCAGTACATAAATTAAACATAAATTCAATTCAATTAGAAATAAAAGACGATGAAAGATAGATCTATATATGGGCTCTACAGAAACCCTTTTAGTTAAATTCAATCTAAAAAATATCTGCACAAATAAAAACGCTCTTTAGATGTGTGTTAATACTACGAAAGATTTCTCTGACAAATGGAAAGCTCCCCAGCTCATGAATAACAATTGAGATTTGTTTACCACGTTTGTTATCCTTTAATTGGTGCACTATGGCGCACAAAAATTCAATTGCAAGCTGCATGCACACACCGTGAGAGATAGATCTAGTACGTAGTAGTGGGTACTTCTGTACTATACATAGCTCTCTGTACTCTATATAGTTGAGTGCGGGCAATGGGGGCATGCGATTCAGGTTCAAGGGCATTATGAAAGCAACGCAACAAATAAAAACTTAACTCGGGCCAATGCGTTTGCTCGTCCCCTCCCTACCCTGCTGGACCCAGCCATTGTATCCACAAAATAAAAACTCAAATTGATTTCAATTATAATTGAATCAACGCTCGAGCGATAAGAAATACACGAGAAAGTAAGCGAACCAACGAGCACAATCGTCGTCGTCGTCGTCGTCATTTCCCTCCTGCTTGCTCGATTGCTCTCGATGGCGTCGCAGTTTTCCCAAAATGGCCGCCGCCGCCCCGACTAGCAGCAAAATGGCGCTTCCGGGCCATCCGTCGAACAGCAATTAAAATCAACAACAAAAGCGTGCCGCCCGTTCCGTTCCGTTCTGCTCGCCAATAATCGTTTGCTTTTGCTCTATTTAAAGAATACCAAAGAAAAGGTTTTTTTTTCGTACCTTTTTTTTTTGCCTTTGTGCCGGTGCGAAAAATTCATCAAAAATGTATTAATTGCTTTTGCAGCGAAAAAACTGTAATCACACGGGGGCGTTGTTCATACCAATATTTGTTTATGATGTTAGCGACTTTTGGATTCGCCGCGACTCGACTACCCCCGCCTTAGACAGACGATAACCAATGGAGCACAACAGATCAGAGATCTCCTCTCCACTATGGAGCTACGCAAACTGGTTTCTCAACTACGCACAGAATTTGATTAATTTGCTCGCATAATTTAGCCCCAGTCTCCGGTCTTTGGCATTTTTTGTTTTGTTTTTTGTTAGCCTTGTTTATCACCAGATTTGTCTAATAAGTCAGCAACAATTTTAACGCAAAGAAAGTTTTTGTCATTCGCGTTTTGTCGCCGGGCAAACAATCTCTTTTTCTTTTTTGTTTATGTGATTTTTGTTTATATTTTTTGCAAACAGGTTTGAAAGATTCCCAGAAATTCTTGTGGGGTAATACGATGCCAGAAGTAAAATCCAATAAATGGAACCTAAACAAAGCTTAACGCTCGGTTGGATAATTGAATTTGAGCTTTCAGACAACAATTAACTCGATTCTGGGTAATCATTAGATAAATAAGAGGGGGAAAACGAGCTGTGAAAATATTAGAAAATTATGAAACATTTTCAGCAGAATAAATGTAAAACAGCTCAAATGTTTCGTCTGCTGATGGGCCAAAAACCGAATGCATAAGAGGCATAATATATCTAAAGATAAATATATCTAAGCGATAAATAAAATAAACTAACAGCAAGATAAACCAAAGAAAAGATTAACATAATAAACACAAAAATAAACAGGAAATAAGAAAAAGATTAAAAGGAGAGAAAACGAGAAGGAACGTGTGAGTCGCTTCTGGACGCGACTCTACTTTTATACCCGTACTCAGTCAGTATATAAATTTGTGAGCTTATGATTAAAATTAAAAAAAAATTTTAATTTTACATTTTACATTTTTTTGCTACATTTGTTAACTACATCTACATGTAAAATGTAGATAATACATCTAGAACAAATATTCTACATCTACCATTTAGATTCTACATCTCCTCCGCTAGGGTTGCTCGCGCATTGCACAGGGCAGAGTGTGTGCGAGCGAGACAGAGAATGAATAGCGTCAGCAGCGCCAGAGGAGGTGGGGGAAGCAACTGAAAATTAATTTCTTTATTTTGGCTATAATAATGATCCGATCTGGTTCAGATTCGGCAATCTGATAGATATGGTCATTCTCTACGATACTGCGTTTTTAGTTTTATCGTATCTTCAAAATTGTGGATGCCACAGATTTTCGTCCTTTGTGAAGGCGGAAGGGGGCGGGGCGAAATTTTGAAATACACTTGTAACAGTGTGATATCACATGAGTCTGGAAAAAAATTTCGTTGCTCTAGCTTTTATAGTCTCTGAGAACGAGGCGCTCATCAGGACGGACAGACGGACAGACGGACAGACGGACAGACGGACAGACGGACGGACGGACGGACAGACAGACATGGCTCTATCGACTCGGCTATTGATACTGATCAAGAATATATATACTTTATGGGGTCGGAAAATTTTCCTTCTCTGCGTTACACACATCCACTTTTACCACAAATACAGTATACCCTTAACTCTTTTTGAGTACGGGTATAAAAACCAATAGAAATACAGTGAAAAGAAGCAACTAAATAGCGCTTAAAAATATATAGAAATCTCTTCCTTTTTGTACTCTAAAAAACCTCCCAAACCGCTCCTGAACTTCCCTTTTAGGAATTTGCACTCACATGAATAATAATGAATAAGTCTGTAAACTTTGCCTCTCTCAGGTTGACATAAATTGTAAATAATCTGAACAAACAAAATCAAGCAAAAAAGTAAGCAAACAAAGCGCATGGCTGGGTTCCACAGAGGGGCTAATATTACTAGAAAAAGGTAGAGAGACATTCCCCCCTTTTACGCGTAACAGTAGCACCTGAAGATTAATCTACCCAGATTGTCTGGCTATCACTATTATGATTATGATGATGATGCTGGTAGAGGCTGCGTCAAATGGCAGGCGCTTAGATAACAGACCAACAACAGCAGCAGCCCCACGAGTCGAGTGGAGTGGAGTGGAGTGGTGTGTCGCATTCAACGCAAATCAGAGCCAAAAATTGTAGGCAGCGTCCCAGAGCCACAGAGACTTATAGTAGCCTTGCTATCTGTGCAGATATTGAGAAGAAAGTAAACCTGAAAGATCTCTGGCACATTCAGTTGGCTTTTGATGCTCAACAGGAGCAATCACTTGGGTTGGGGGGGGGGTACAAAACAATCTATAAACTTTCCATCTAAACTATCTTTTGCAGACACACCACACCAGGCTGAAAATTGGGCTATAAATTAACAAACTGCTCACCGTCTGCTGTGTGATTGGAAAGTAACATTATTCGTTTATTTATTGGCAATTTGCAACGCGTTGCAAACGCGTCTTAGCCAAAGTGCATTGTGCATTGAATTCCGTTGAGTATTTTAGCGCATTTTTGCGCGTTTTGGATTCAGCAGCAACAAAAAAAAGAGAGAACGACGGAGACAACGAGACAACCAAACCATCGTCTTGGCCATCGTCATCGTCGCCGTCGTCGTCGTCAACACCATGGAGAATCTTGGCTATAAGGAGGGCAGTACGAAACCCCGTCGCATGACACGTTCCATCAGTGTCGTTACCAAGACCGAAGTGGAACAGCCGCTCAATGACAATAATGCAAATAACCGGTAAGTGCCACCAATTCGAAAATAAAGTTAAAGCCAGCCACTGCCACTGCTTCTGACTCTCACTCTGCCTCTGATGCAGTTTACACTGCTCTCTTATGTGCAAGACTCCCCAGAGATAATGCTCGTAGCATTAATAAAATATGAAAATAAAATATGCGAATGTGTTTGCCTAACCCCTCAAAAACAAACAAGACACGGAAGCATTTTAGTGATTTATGTGACACAATGAATAAAAATTGCAATACAAAATAAAGCCCAAAAGAAATCAACAGTCAGATGTTTGCATATTTCCATCTATAGAGAAACCTCTACCCAGAGAACAACAGCCTTTTTTTTGTGTGTGTTGTTTGTGGAAAGTTTTCACGTGCAAAAATTATATTAGATAATTATTTGAATTACTTCACAAGCCAGCAGTCGAGTTAATTATTACTGAATTATCATTCAATAGCAAAATGGAAGTACAAAAGTACTATAAATAAACCAAATGAAAGTAAAGTAAATTTAATTTTAGATAATCAAAGCGTAGAGTTTTAGCTTCACATATTTCGTACGTAGTTTTATCAAGGTTTTCTTATATAGATCTTTCTTCTTTTGTCTGTTTAAAAACCACTTAAATTCCATGGAATATTTTTGTTACGAAATTAATTTCAAGGAAATTCTTTCTCCCTTACAAGATGTTTCAGATTTTAAACTTCTGGCACACAAAATATCTTAAAACAATTTCCCAAATATTTAAAGACCTTTAAACAAAGAAAATGGAAATAAAGAAAAGATTTTTGGGCATGCAACAAAATTCCATCAAACCCGAAAGCACTTCAGAGGTCAATAAAACAACAAAAATCTTTAAAGTTCCAAGGCCACAGTGGCCCATGAATCTTGCTATTTTTTTCGCTGCAAAAAGTAGTTTTTACCCACAGGATCTTTAGCCAATCCTCCAACCTCTTTTAAGAAAGAAAATGCCCAGGCCCCAACCAACACTTTCCAAAAGACCAACTCTCAAAAGTCCAAAAAGATTTCCATACCCACTCGAAAATCACAAAATAATTTACAGATGATTTTCGGCCATCTCTCTCTCCCACTCTCTGCCTCTATATAGGGTTCGCTCACTGCCAGATCTCTCTGCGATTCTCTCTGTAGTTTACCTCTCTTTCAATCTCGATTGACGACTTAACCACAACGGCTTACGGGCTTATGGTTTTTCATCAAGCGCTCAGTACGGGGCAGTAAGTCGGCAGTCGGTTTTGGAACAACAATGCAGGCGGACGCGTTTGTGGCTTGACTGAAAATTCGGACCGAAAATAAAAAGGCAAATCGAAAAACGCGTTCGTAGTGATTATAAAACCAACAACAAACAGAAAAAAAAGCAAACACAAAAAATAGTAAAATAGAAAAACGCTGTAGAATAGAAAAGAAGCAACAACAAAACGGAAGTGAAAAATTCACGTTTTTTCACACAACATTTTTGCATTTTCCGCCCGTTAGAGATGAACACAATTGTATAATCACCACAAAAGGCTTCCATTGTAAGCCACTTGTCCCGTTCCGTTTCGTTCGACTGCAACCACCCCCCGATCCCCGATCCCCCACCACGCCCCACTGACTGAACCGATCCGATACGGTCCGGTGTCGTCCGTAGTCCGCATGGCATTCGGGCGGTGTTTTGTCTCCCATGTATTTTGGAAATGAAATTAGAAATTGAAAATAGCTCATTGGCGAATTGGCATCATCCGTGGATATGGCTGCAAACGGTGTACGTATTGTGAGAGAGCGAGAGAGAGCGTTAAGTGATCAACAAAGAAAAGTCCCTTACCTCACGCCCCCTTGTAAGACCCAACCCAAAAGTTATACAACAAGTGCATGGACAAGGTCTAAAATTATGCAAAAAAAAAATTAAAATTATCAACCATAAACGATACAACCATAAGCTTTTGGTCTTGGACTTTGCCAGAGATCACACAGCCGGCACTCGGGCAATTCATCAACGTAAACCAAATATAAAATAAAAAAGCATATAAAGATAGAACAAAAAAATATTGACAACTTTGCATAACTCTGAAAAAGCAAGAACAAAATAAAATAAAATTATTTAAAATTATGCATGCTCGCAGTAGAGACAACAAACAAAACAAAACAGAGTCTCGAACTTTAGTGCTGCTCGCCGAGTGCCATTTACAAACAATGAAAAACAGATTTACAAATCTATAAAACAAAACAAAAACTAGCAGACAAAGATGAGAGCCCAGACAACAACAACAACTGCGACTTTATCTAAAGAGCCAAGTTTTAATTCAAAGTGAAATGAATCATTAAACACAATTCGTAAGCTACACAATGGTAGAACCAATTTTGATATAAAAAACAGTTTCTTGTAAACAGCTGGAGAAGTTTTCTGAATAACAAAAAACATTGCAGGGCTCTCTTAATCGACTTGCAAGCAAAGCAAAGAATTTTAAAGCAAAGAATGTTCTTTAAATGTGGCAGAAAAATTAAGTGCAGGCTCATTAACAATTTGGAAAAATATTTGTAGAACTTTTTTGGTTTCATGGCTAATGAAAAAACAGTGAAAAGAATGTGCAAAAAATTAGTCTAAGATCTGCTAGATCTATTCCCAAGAGTAGCTTAAAAAACACTAAAAAAATTTCCCCAAACAAACGAATTTAATTCCCATACCAAAGCTAAACTTTATGGCTAACCAAAGACATGTTTGGAATAAGTTAAATTAACTAAAACTTAAAGTTCTTGCCCCTACTTGCCTTCCTTTAATTACCTAAACGTGTGTCTGTGTGTGTGTGTGTGTGTGTGTGTGTGTGTGTGCGTTAAACTAATTAAATTTCCAACATTCCAAACAACTCAAAACTATCTCTCACTAATCATAGAAAAACATCTCTTCAACATAGCTTCAAATCGATTCCACCCAACCTGATGGTGCGATGGCGGAATAACAACACTGACGCCATGATCGAAGCCCAGTACCCGACAGCTGGAGAATTCGAATACATGGAGTGTGGACCGTCACCGCCGGCGGAGAGTGCACCGTCAATGTACGACAGCTTTGAGGAGCCCACCAGCGAGCTGAGCGTTCAAATCTGCAATGATACGCTCCGCATTAGTCTTATCGATCAGATGAAGAGTGCCACCGGGCGTGTGCGTCTATTCGAGGACATTGAGCAGGGAAATGTGGTGGCCGAGAGCACAAAGACGCACTTTGAGTCTGCTTCGAAATTGGAGAAGAATCTCTGCTATTTGTGGGCCTCGTTCCTCAAGCGCTGGGACCTCATCGAAGGCCTCATGGAGGTGGGCGCTGATCTGCATTTTTGCGATCAGAATGGCATCTCCTCCATGCATTTGGCTGCGTTCAGCGGCTGCCTGGCCACGCTGGGTCTGCTCGTCTCGAAGGGCATGAATGTGAATCTGCAGTCCAAGTGCTATACGCCACTGCACTGTGCGGCCTTTGGCAATGCCGCTGAGGCGGCCAAGTTCCTGATCAACAATGGGGCCGACATCACCAAGGACACCAATAAACCGAACTGCGAGGAGAGTCTCCTGCACTGCGCTGTGCGCTCGAATGCCCTCGAGTGTCTGCAGATCTTCATCAGCGAGGGAGCCGACGTGAACTCCCTCAAACCGAATGGCACCAATGCCATCCACTTGGCCGCCGATCTGGGCAATCTGCAGTGCCTCGAGGCCCTGCTCAATGCGCCCAATGCGGATGCGAATGTGAGGATCTGCATTCGCGAGAAGGAGTCCACGGCTCTGCATCTCGCTGCGGATGAGGGCAATGTGGAGTGTGTGGATCTGCTGCTGGCCAAGGGCGCGGATGCCAAGCTAAAGAATCATCGAGGCTTCACGCCACTCCATCTGGCCGCACGCACCTCGAGTCTGGAGTGTGTGGAGTCGCTGCTGCGCAATGGCAATGCCGATGCCAATGCCGAGGACTTTGATCATCGCACGCCGCTGCATGCGGCAGTGGGAAAGTCAGAGAACGCCTACGACATCATGGAGACGCTCATCCAGTGGGGTGCCAATGTCAATCACAAGGATATCTATGGCTTTACGGCACTCCATTTGGCCGCACTCGATGGCCTGGTGCAGTGTGTGGAGATGCTGATATTCCATGGAGCGGATGTGACCACCAAATCGAAGAAGGGCACATCCGCCTTGAATGTGATCACGCGGAAGACGCCCTCGTCGGTGGCCATGATACGACAGAAGCTGGATGCAGCCATCACGCTGCATCATTCGCAGGTGAGTAAGCCGTTCAGCTGGAAAGATTGGCAGATATTTAATGTGTGAATTTCCCTCCGCCCCTTTTTATAGGATCCTGTTAATCGTGAGGTGGAACTGGAGCTGGACTTTCGCCAATTGCTGCAGCATTGTCATCCCCGTGAGATAAGCTATCTGAATACCTTTGTGGACGAGGGCCAAAAGGAGATCTTGGAGCATCCGCTCTGCTCCTCCTTTCTGTACATCAAATGGGGCAAAATACGCAAATATTATATCGGACGGCTGATCTTCTGCTTCAGCTTTGTGCTCTTCCTAACGCTCTACGTGCTGACGGCACTCGCCCACAACTGCTACAATGGCAGCAAGGATGACAATACGACCATTCAGGCGCAGGAATTGTGCCAAAAGCAGTCCATTCTGGGGGATATGCTGCGCAACAATCCGTTTGTGATGGAAATGCAATGGTGGGTGCTCGTGGCCATCACCATAGTGGAGATATTTCGAAAGGTTTACGGCATAACGGGCTACTCATCGTTTCGACATTATGTGACACAGGTGGAGAACATAATGGAGTGGTTCGTGATCACCAGCGTCTTTGTCATCTCGTATATCTACACGAACAAGACGTACACCTTTCAGAATCACATTGGCGCCTTTGCGGTGCTCTTGGGCTGGACAAATCTCATGCTGATGATCGGCCAGCTGCCAGTGTTCGATGTATATGTGGCCATGTACACGAAGGTGCAAGGGGAGTTCGCTAAGCTCTTTATGGCCTACTCCTGCATGCTGATTGGGTTCACCATTAGCTTTTGTGTGATCTTTCCATCGTCGTCGTCGTTTGCCAATCCATTTATGGGCTTCATTTCGGTGCTGGTCATGATGATTGGCGAACAGGATTTGTCGCTGCTTATCAACGATCCCGATGGCAAAGATCCGCCCTTTCTGCTGGAGGTCAGCGCACAGATCACCTTTGTGCTCTTTCTACTCTTTGTCACCATAATCCTGATGAATCTGCTCGTGGGCATTGCTGTGCACGATATACAGGGTCTCAAAAAGACGGCAGGACTCTCCAAGTTGGTGCGACAAACGAAACTCATTAGCTACATTGAATCGGCGCTGTTTAATGGATATTTGCCCACCTGGTTGAGAAATCTGCTGCACTACACGGCCCTGGTATCGCCACAGGCCTATCGCGTGGTCTTGTGCGTCAAACCGTTGAATCCCAGCGAGAAGCGCCTGCCTCGAGAAATTCTAATGAAGGCCTATGAGGTGGGCAAGATGCGTAAACAATTCGGACACACCATATCCTCGAAGAATCCCGCCGAGAACTATTTGTCCTACAAGAACAAGTACAACAACAGCGCGAGCAATGGCTGCGCCTCAACGGGCTATGTGCTGGCAGGGGATAACGATCCCGATGCGGGACAATTCACAACGCTAACGACCAAAATCGATGAGAATGCGGACAGAATTGAGTTTCTCACACAGGAGATACAGGAACTGAAGCAGGCCCTCATATCGCAGCAACAGCAGGCGAGCAAAGTGATCGATAAGCTGCTGATTGTCATTTCCAATCAACAGAAGCAGAATCTGCGCAAATAGTTGCTAAAAGCATTTAGTAAAAAATCATTCAAAATAATCAATATACATACTATATATATATATATGTTTAGAATTGAATTTTAGATATGTTTAAGTGTTTTACGCAAGCCCGCCCCCGATCCCAGAAGATTGTTGATATTATCATAGAAGAAATTTTTGATATTTG
Organism: Drosophila subsilvestris; assembly: GCA_035043285.1. Taxonomy (NCBI): domain Eukaryota; kingdom Metazoa; phylum Arthropoda; class Insecta; order Diptera; family Drosophilidae; genus Drosophila; species Drosophila subsilvestris. The sequence continues at coordinate 3,674,570 of JAWNNB010002044.1, read as the reverse complement.
CGGCACTTGGCGCATATACCACACACCCATATACTACGCCTACTATATGCATACTATACATACATACTATTATATACATATACATATATACAACACTATCTGTAATCTAGAGCTTAGATAAATTAGAGAGATGAGGAGGAGTAGGAGTGGCGAGCAGTTTTGATTTGTGGCTGGTTTTAGGCTGTGTCTTTTGTTGTTTCGATGTATTGAGAAATCGTTTAAATCATAATTTATATTCTAAAAATAAAACCATATGCTATATCTATTGTTACACATCCACTCACCTGTTCCCTGCTGTTTTCATCCTCAAAGTACGAGATATCCTGCCCATTGATGCTGATCTTGCCAGTGCCCGGCAATCGCACAGTGACATCCGCACGCGCCGTCTTGCGCAAACACTCATAGGTGGTGATATACTGACGCCCCTGCTCATCGATCTTTGGCTTTGGCACCTCCAGCTGCTTGGACTGATCCATCAGTGGCTTCAGGTAGCGCTCAATGAATGCCTTGCATTTGTACGCGTAGGGGGAGGCAATCAAACGATCCATTGAGTTGGAAAAGTTTGAGTATTCAATGTCCGCAATGCTCTCCACCAGCTGCTTTTCCAATTGATCTTTGGGCAGCACCTGAAAGCCAGCAATTTCTCTGGCAAATAAAATATAAATTTCATTATACAACTCTTATGTAATGAGCTCGTGACACCTACAGCCTTTGGTTCTCATCGGGCTTGATGCCACGACGCAGCATGCGCTCCTCTAGCTCGTACAATTTGTTCGTTTCCTCCACAATTTGCTGGAATTTCAACATATAATAAATATGAATTGAATTCTATTTAAATCCAATTAACTCACGTGTAAAAGCTGAAAGAAATTTGGTTTTCCCGTATAGAACATGCTATGAAATGGCCTGCCCGTCTCATCAAACTCTGCTGCCTTGCGCGCTGGAAAAACTTCCTCTGGTGTCTTCATGGCGGGCCTTGCTTTTGGATCGTACAAACCAGAGGGAAACAGATACGATATGGCCTCCTGCAAAGGAAATTTCATTAGTTATAGTCCCCATATCTATTAGACATCCACTCACATTGATGTCCTCCTGGGTAAAGGTCTCCGCATCGGCGCCCATCATATTGGCCAAGTGCCGCTTGCCGATTTGGAACTCCAGGTGCTGCGTTTTCATGAACTCGTCGTGTTCGGTGGCACGTTTCAGATAGGCCTTCATGGCTTTGCTGACCTTCTGCTTTTGGATGGCTGCCGGTGAGCCGTGGACAGTCACTTCTGTGGCAAATGAAGCCGCCGCCACCTGAAAAGGTTATGCAAACGTTTGCCGTTATTAAAGCGAACGAATTGAGCGCATGGCACGCGCTGCAACTGCACTAAATCTACTAACCGTTTGGCCTGCAGGCATGGCCGTTGTCTTGCATGCATTTTGCAGCAGATTTCTGTTAGTTTTTACTAAATTTAAACCAAAAACACGCAGGGCCATCGTTTCGGTATAAGGCGCAGCAAGAGGAAGACAACAACAGCTGTTTTAGAACAGCGGCAGTGTGGGTGAACAGTAGTATGCAAAATTAGTGCTGCACAGCGACGATTTAAGAGCGCGTAATTTCAAAAAGCAAAAATGTAATTTTCATTTAAATATTACGACAAAAAACATTTTATTTACCATTGTCCTCCTTTACAAATGCATTTATTAACTAAATTTTAAACACAACTTCAATGCTGATATTTTTCATATATGGAAAATTGAAACATACACACAAATCAAAAAAGGAACATAAAAATGCAATGAATAACCCTTTTTTCAACAGCTAATTAGAATTACATATTTTTCTTTGTTGATTTAACGCTATATCATTAATTATAAATAATTGCCTAGGCCTTAGCGTTGAGAAAATATGGTTCATCGATTGCATTATTTTTGGATTTAATGCAGCTACTAGAATTATGTTATGTATATTCAATATTCTCATCGCCTCTAATCATTCCTTTTCGCGTCATTATCATCATTCATCATCATCCCTTGTTGTATTTGGTCGCAGTAAAATTGTATATGTATGTATATAAAGCAATTATTTAATAATAATAATGCCCACCACACGCCACGCCTATTTCCACGCCTGCTTGAGCAATTTACGCGACGCTAAATGCTTAACAATCAACGAGCCCGATGTGAGAGCGACTAGCACTATGGAAATTAGTATATAGTCAAAGTCCTCCTTCAACAAATCGAACGTCTTCGAGGGCGCAACGCGGGTAACGAACAAATCTGCAATCAAAGGATACAATTAGGGCATCCCCCAAGGAGAATATGTATAGTGTTCAGTGCATACCCAGACCCGTGGCAACGACTAGACAGGTACTCTCCAGACCGCTGGGCGCAGTGTAAATGTTACGCAGACGTGCCACCGTCTGGTTATAGTTAATATGGCTCTCCGTGGGCAAAGGCAACTCGGGTATATAGGGAATGGCCCCCTCTTCGCGTCCCTGGGTCGTGGAAGCAATGGGACGGCGAGGATCCAGCAAATGCCATGGCATTTCAATAATGGAACCACTGGCAGTGCCAATTAGCACATGCTTATTGGTTATTCCGCGCTCGGTGATTGTCTCGCGCAGCGCTTCGACAATTGCGGGTATGATATAGGATTGACGCTCGACGAGCGGCATAGGCGGCGCCTGCAGTGAGCTCCAGACGCTGCTGTTTGCCTGCCCCTTGCCCTCGTACAGTTCAATAGTAGCTATAAAATGGAATAATTCGTATAAAATAATCAGATTAAAATGTTTTTCTTCACTTACTAATCTCTGTGCGTCGCACTTTCTCATTGAAGTAGGAGTAAGCGAGCCAATTTTCCGCGTGTACAATGGACAATGGAGCGCGCACTTTGCGATGGGTCATCGAGAATATCACAGAGCCCGACACAACATCAACCAAATATAAATTGAGCACGGCTAGAGGCAGGGAAAATAATTATTAACTAAATAATTTCGGCGCTTGCAGTTCGAACTTACATTTGTGTGTGGCATCTGGGGCCTGGGTAACGAAGGCCACCAAATTGGGATTGATATATTTGTAGAGCACAGAACGATCGCCCAGCACACGGCCCTGCGAGTGAACATGCTCGATGGGATTCTTGCCGGCCACAGCAATGATTTGTTGCTCTGAATTATGACCGCCCAAGCGGGCATTCCAAATTTGTGTGCACGACAGTTTCTATAGAGGAAAATCATTAAATTAGTGGATGATGCTACGCTTAGGAGTTGCATTTCACTCACTCCACCCGCATATTTCACAAAGTATCCCTCGAGTTGTGCGCTTTTCACATCAGCGGTGTACAGATACATGCCATTGGCCTGCAAATAGTATGCATAAAGGGGTCAAAGGTCACTTTTGGGACGGGATATTCATTCATTTACCAGTGGTGTGGCATGCTGGGGATACACATGCACCTGATTGGATGCATCCAGTATCAGTATGCCCTTGACAAAGTCCTTTTCCGTCTCGGCCAGCAATGAGAGCTGTTTGATCTTAAAGTCCAGCTGCAGAAGGCCGCCCTCCGTGGCCTTTCCCGTGATGGGATTGAAGCGATACAGCACACCATTGCCATTGATCTGTAGATAAAAGAGGATTTGTTATTATTCCATTCAAAGAATTCTCTCAGCCAAAACTTACAGCATTTTTGCCCACAATGGCGCACAGCGGCTGCAGTGGAAAATGCTTGGCCGTGCGCTGTACAATCAAACGCATTTGCTCGGCATTGTCGAAACCATTCACTTTCGGTAGATAGAGCTGCCAGTGATGCTTGCCCGAGATGTTGTCGATGCCAAATATCTTGCCATTGCGTGTGAGCAGCACGAGCATTTTGTGCAGGCCAAAGGAGTCGCGTACCAGACCCGCCCGCTGCGTATCCGTGGGCGGTGGACCCAGACCGATGACATGCAGAAATAGGCTTCGGATTTGAACGGCCTGCGTGCTAATGCGACGCAAAAAGGCACTGGCAATGTCTCCTAGTAAGAGAAAAGTCAAAAAATCAGATAAAAGAGCTTCGTAAAGATGCTGATAAGCAGAGATTGCGGCATATCTTACTGTCAAAACTTGTGGAATCCACTTTTGGTAAGCAATTTTCAGGATTAAACATTAAATAAACCAATTCTTAGCATTAAGTAAACATAACCTACCGGCTTTGCCCTTCATTTCGCTCTCCAATGTGCCCTCCGTGTCGGCCAGTGGCAGATCCAAGAACTGCGAATCAATCACATTGGCCAGCGCCTCCTCGCGTGACCAACGCACTTTTCCCTGCTGCACGGCCACAATGGACTCGGCGCTGGTGCTGAACACAAACAGACAACTCTTGCCATCGCCCTGGCGCTTCAGCTTGCAATCGAAGCTGTTTAACGTGGGAATGCCAAAGTGCTCGGGAAACTGTAGCGTCTGCTGCAACTCGGCAACGGGCGAACAGTTATCCAGATACACGGCATTGATTTTGAGATTCTAAGCAATAAATTTAAATATTAATAAGCATTGGGAGTGGAAACTAGCATGTATAGGGAACCTACTCCTGACGTGACATCCGCAGAGACAACAATTTTGCGATAGTTAAAGCTGCCTACAAGATAGCTGGAGCCTTGCAGGGCACCGCACACGGCCTGATCCTTATTGACGCTCACGAGTTTGCCATCAACAATCACGACGCCATTGAGACCCTGTTGGGGGAAATTTGCAATTAAAAGTTAATCGTTTGCTACTCTTTCCAGCTGGGATATTTGTCCCTACCTCCACTGCTTCGATTGTGCCCTGAGGCTCGGTTTCCAGCGCTGTTCTTATCACTTGTGTGCTCTTCGAGACCAAATCCAAGCTAATCAACTGCTTGCCGTCCACACACACGTAGAAGGTGCCACTGAGGGTGCAACTTTCTCTTGTGATCCAGGAGGCCATGATCTTGCTGGTGCCGCCAGTGCTGTGGCCAGAGCTGGCAAAGTATGCGGTGACCTCGAGGTGGCTTCGCCAAGCCGGCACAATGTGATAGAGAATTGAATTGCTATAGAACCAGACGGCATGCTGGGCCTTCTCCGAATTCAATGGCATTATGGACCATTCCCATTCGATGGTGCCAATATTGGTATTCCAGCCACGCACCAGAGCCGGCGCATGGCCCTGCACGGTGAGCATATCGAATCCCAAATTGGTGCCAATTGGCGCTGCGGCCGTATCGCTGCTGTCCACCGAGAAACCGCTCACTTGGAGCAGCTTAATGTCGCCGCGCGGCTTTTGCTCGAGCACCTGTCGCCACACAATGGCGCCAGTTTTCGGGCATAATAAGGCCACGACATCCTCATGAGTGCTGACCAGCAAACGCGGTTGAAAGTGATTCAAATCGACGCGAGATTGCTTCAGGGCTCCCACATGGACGCTTCGCCTGGTTATAAATTATGATCATACGACTCGTTACACAGATGGATGGTCAATGGTCACTATATGAGGGTTCTGTTGTGTCACTTACCAGTCGAATTTTTTAATCTGGTCCTCGTAGAGCGCCGAGCAGGTGCTCAAAAGTAAGAGCGCTATGGAGATACCGGCTAAAACGTTGATGCCTAGCATTTTGTGTGTCTTGCTGTTTTGCTTCCGACTACCACAAGCACAAAAAATTTAACTACAAATGCGTTTTTATGTTATAAATTATAAAAAATCCACATTAATTCGTGTTTTCCGTCATGGCAAAGGGGGGTGGTAAGAACAGTGTGACCGCGGTTCGACGAAATATACCGCCAAATATACCGTCTCATTTGCAGAACATACCGTAAATATACCGCGGAAAATCATATTCTTCAGTTTTGATATTCGATTTAACATTACAAGCTAGTTAAGATTCTCTGTCCTAAACATATAATTTTATCCAATTGATGAATCAATTTTTTACAATGTGAACAGTTTAGAAAACTCCGTTTTATTAGATTGTAAGAGTATAAGCGAAAAGGGTCAATCAAAATGAAAAAGAAATTGGAGCAAAGCAGGGCTGGGTATCGATAATAGTCAGTGTTAAACAGCTCCCGACTTCGAAAGCGCTCTTTTCACAACACTAACACCAAAACCACAACAAGCTTTGTCCACGATTTCTGGAAAAATCGCTTAATAAATATATTTAAGCGCTTTTAAATGTTTGAAAAGAAGAGCGACAAGGCCAAGGAGAATGAGCGTAAGCCGCGTGACGATGGCATTGAGCTGGAGAGCCACTTCATAATGCGTGTACCGAAGGAAATGGCCGACACCGTCCACGAAGCAATCCAGGCGGGAAACATAAAGGATAGATTATCCATACAATTGGATCAGGATCTGCGATACGGTGAGGTCAGGCTGGATGACCAGCTGCTCTACACGAAGCTCGTGGACCTGCCGACGGTTGTGGAGAGCTACAAGACCATAGACAACAAGAGCTTCTACAAATCGGCGGATATTTGCCAAATTCTGATATGCAAAGACGAGCCTGATGAGGAACCCGAGAAGGAGTCGCCCAACAAGAACAAGAAGAAGGATCCCAACAAGGTGGACAAGAAGTATTTGTGGCCACACGGCATAACGCCGCCCTGCAAGAATGCCCGCAAGCGTCGCTTCCGCAAGACGCTGAAAAAGAAGAACGTGGAGGCACCCGAAATCGAGAAGGAGGTCAAGCACTTGCTGCGAATCGACAACGAAGCGGTGCGTGTCGACTACGAGATAATCAATGAGGAGGACAAGCCCTCCGACGATCTGGATCATTCGGATATCAAGAACTACAACGACGCGGATGATGAGATGCAGGACGACAACACGATGAATGCCAGCGAAAAGGCCATCAACGAGAGTGGCATGCAGCGCGATATCAATGTGGAATCGGATGATGATGATACCAGCAACTTTGCCACTCAGCATCGTGCCCCCAACATGGGCGTGGCAGCCCACGACATCTTCGGCGAGGAGGTGTCCACCACAGATGACGAAGACGAGGGCGAACAGCGGAACAACACAATGCAGCGACGCGAACTGGAGGATTCCTCCCGCCTATCAGCAGACGACTCACGAATGTCCGACTTCTTTGGGGCCAGCACCAGCGCTGCGGGCGGCACCAGCGGCATGAAAATGGAACAAAATGAGTTCACCAAAGCCATGTTTGGCCACGAGCCGAGCAGTCCCAAATTGAGTGCCGCTGGCTCCAGCTCAAATCTGGCAGCGCCAAGCGGCTTCTACGACAGCCAAATGCTAACCAAACGAGAGGAGTTTGAGAACATGGAGTTCATGGATGAGCCGCAGCCGCAGTACACACAACAGCAGGTGCACGAGAAGATCAACCAGCTGACGCGGCAGCTCAGCGAGCTGAAGGCACAGCAGACGCAAAAATCAATGGAAATTGCATCCATTCAGAATGCCACACTCAAGCAGCGCATGCAGGAGACTCTGGATAACTTGTATACGCAGGTCATTGAAAGAGAGCTGGAGCTTAAAGACTTTGAGAATATGCTAGAATCTTAGGTAAAACATAATTTAAGTAGAATAAGTTTAAAGTTTTTGAATGTGGCCGGATATGTAGCTGGTTGTGTCCCTGCAAGGTGTATCGTTCTATAGATCTGGTTCGGATTGGTGCCAAGATCAAGTTAGTGTACCAAGATATCGAGATCTAGTTTAAAATACTAATACAGGGCTGACAACTAACCGACAGTCCAGATCTGAAATGATGCATTACAACCATTGGACCCAATGGCGGCGGCTGATTGCACAGACCTTGTTGTCATGATGCTGATGCTATCTGATATGTACTGCCAATTTTTTTTTAAATGTATTTTTTCATTGTTTTTTTTATGATTAAAATGTCTTTTATTGGCATTTGCAATTAACAAACGTATTTTGATATTCAAAAGTAAAGTGCACTTTGGCACAGATAGGCAACATAGAAGGCTACATTTTTTGTACTATGAGTATAGTGGATGTCTTTCTAGAGAGCGCTTTTCACTTACGACCTAAAATAGTTGTTAGTCTCTATAAAAAATAGTAAATGGTAGAAGCGGAATGGGTTCTAAATGCATTAATTTGTGACAGCAAATTGCGGGCGCCCTCCAATGGCTTTGATACTGTTTGTTGCATATTCTTGTTTGGTGGGTGGGTTTTATAGAGTAAACAAATATGGGGATGGGGATAGGGATAGGTGGGGTTGGATGCAAACTGGTTTCCAGAACCTCTACATTTTTGAACTAAATTTTCCGAACTTTTCCTTCATCGTCTTTTGCATCCCAATCACCAGCTCAGTTCGTCGGGCAGGCCGCCTGGATATTCGCCAGTGAGGCAAGCGGTGCAATGCCCCATGGCCTTGCCTTTGCCCTTGCCATCGCCATCGCCAATATCGGCAGACTTCTGCTTCAGCTGGACAGCCTGCACCAGACCGGCGACACTCAGATAAGCCAAGCTGTCGGCGCCCACATGGCGGGCCAATTGATCAGCATTCAGCTTGTTGGCAATCAGCTCCTCGCGCGTGGGTATATTGATGCCCATGTAGCAGGGATATTGCAGTGGGGGGCTGGCAATGCGTATGTGTACCTCGAGTGCCCCGGCGTCGCGCAGCAGCTTGATAATCGGCCCAATGGTGTTGCCCCTCACAATTGAGTCGTCGATGAGGACCAGTCGCTTACCGGCCACATTCTCCGACAGAGCACCGAATTTCTTGGCCACTCCCAGCTGCCGGAGGCGTGTGGAGGGCTGGATAAAGGTGCGTCCCACATAGCGATTCCTGCAGAGCACTTCGGCAAACTCCAGACCAGATTCCCGGGCATAGCCATGAGACGCCGCCGTGCCAGACTCGGGCACCGAGCTCACAATATCCGCCTCGACGGGAGCCTCGCGCCACAGCTGCCTGCCGCACTGCATGCGCACGGAGTAGACCATCTGACCCTCGAAGATGCTGTCGCCACGGGCAAAGTAGACGTACTCGAAGATGCAGAATGCCATGCGCTTGAAGTCCGGACGCTCGACAATGTCCACAGTGCGGTAGCCGCTGCGTGTCAACTCCACGATCTCGCCGGGCTCCACTTCGCGCACATAGCGGGCTCCGATCGAGAGGAAGCCACAACTTTCGCTCGACACCACCCAGCCGTCGGCCGGAGTCTCCGATCTGTTGCCGTGGCCCGCATTGATGGGCACAATCTTTCCAATGCACAGCGGCCGATTGCCGTAGGTGTCGCGTACCGCGTAGATCTTGTCCTTAAGCATGATGACCAGCGAGTAGGAGAGGGGAGCCAGCATCATGAAGTGCCTGATCCTGGCCGGCCAGTTGGGGCCGTCCAGCTCGGACACATCCTCGGGTGCACAGCACAGCGACTGGGCAATCAGCTCGCTGTCGCTGTGTGTGGAAAGACCCACGCCACGGGCCAATACCTCGCGGCGTAGAGATTCGTTGTTGACCAGCTCACCGTTGTGAGCCAGTGCCATGGCACCGTGCGCCGTGTGCACCACAAAGGGCTGGCAGTTTACCACCCCCGAGCCTCCGGCGGTGGAGTAGCGCGTGTGTCCAATGCCCAAGTTGCCGCGCAGCTTCTTCATCGAGTCGTCGTTGAAGAGGGTGCTGATCATGCCCATGCCCTTGTGGACGTTGAAGTTCGTGGAGGACTTGCCTTCGCTGGTGGCGATGCCAGCCGATTCCTGGCCACGATGCTGCAGGGCCACCAGGCCCAGGCAAATCACGTGCGCAATGTCCATCTGCGTGGGCCAATCTCCGCAGGCAATGGCCCCAAAAACTCCACATTCGTGCGTCAAACCGGTTAGCTCCTTGCTCTCCCCAATGGACGTGGGCAGGGCAGTCAATGCCGAGGCAGCCTCCACTTGTTGCGTCGTTTCAACCACGCGCACATGTTGTTGCTGCTCCGGTGGCGTCGACATGTTGCTGCTGCCGCTGGCTACGAATGCAGTTTGATATTCTAGTTAGTTGGGCAGTTAGACCAAAGCGTCGAATGATTTACCTGTTGATTTACGCAACGGTTTTATACACGAAAATTCCTCGCACGCTTCGCACGCGCACCTTATTTGTGGGTGTCGGAGGGGGGTCGGTCCGATCAAGCGCAATATCGATATGCTGTAACTATCGATACGCGACTTAGAAAACTAAAACTAAATTAACCAAATAAAGAATGCATACTAGGTTGAGCCAGGTAATAAATTATGTAGAACTTTCAGATGAGCAAAGCGCAAAGTGAATGCAGTGGATATTTAAGTGGTTTGAAGAAAATGTGCACCTATCGATAAGACTACGCGATATTTTTAGAATTATTTAATTAATTAATAAATTGGAGATTTTCAGCAATAAATTATGATAATTAAAGCTATAACAAGTGTAATTGCACTAATAGCAGATATACATCTCATGCGTCAGCTGTTTTCTATGCCAAGGGCAGGTTAGATTGTTATTTGGGATAAGGTTTAACATTTAGATTTGGAAAATGTGGAAATATATGCACATATATGTTGTGCAATTTATTTTCTTGTCATGATGAACACCCCACTTAAGTACCTGAATCGATATTTGAACTCTCTTATGTACATAGGGCTAATTAAATGATAAGATACGTTCTGGAATAACTATTTACGTTCACATTCGCTAGGATTTCTGTCAAAGAATGTAGCCTCTTGTAGCTTCTTGTTTTCCGTCGAGTCTAGCTTCGTTTTGGCTTGCTCAATGTCCACCTTGATGGCGGCTATCAGTGCCTCCAGCGAGTCGAAGCTTTTCTCCGGTCGCAGATAGCCCACGATACAGATCTTAAGTAACTGGCCATACAAATCGCAGTTGAACTCATGCAGCATATGCGTCTCCACGCTCTTTTCCGTGTTGTTGTAGAAGGGATTCCAACCGACGCTGAGAACCATTTTGTGTACGGGTCCGTTGTCCACATTCGCCCACCCGTAGTATACGCCCGTGAGCAGGGATTCGGGCAGAGACTTGACCACCTCCAGCGGAAAGTTGGCTATAAATAAAATTGATGAGTGGTTTGGTTATCTATACGAAAACGACCTTTGCGGTCATGGTACAATTCCCACGAACCTGTTGGAATGCCCAGCTCTTTGGAGCCGCGGCCAAATCCCCTCACAATCTCGCCGCTGGCATATAGAGGAAGTTGGTTCAGCATTTGGTTGCTCTGGCGGCTGCTTGTCGTGTTGTGGTGGCGCTCAAAAGTCTTCCAAGTTCTCGCCGGATTGCGGTTGAACAAAATGCAATCGCCGATTGCTGGCTTCCACTGGGTGTGGATCACGTTACAGGAAAATTTATTCAAGTAATGGCGCATTGACCATCACTGTATCGCTCGCTTTGATTGCCGCATAACTACTATTGTAATTAATTATTATAAAGCTAAATTAGCAACGAGCCGAAATCAGCTGACTGTTGTGGGGCTGCCAACCGGTTTCGGAAACTGCACGTAGATTTTAAACGGCACAATAAATAGCATAAAAAAGCCCAACAGCAATGTTTATAATTTTTCACTTGTTGATCAACTTTACAACTTAAATGCGCAAAACTGCACACTTCAACTTAAATTTAACGGTGATTTGAGTAATTTATTGCGCCAGATTGGCACGCTTCAAAGTTGACAGCTATTATCGGTAATCGGAAGTGGACAAGATTGGATGCGTAATTTTGCCGCCGAAATTTTAACAAAAATTTAGATTAAGTTAATTAAGTTTAATGCAAGCACAAAGGATAGAAAATATGTGCCGTGTGTGTCTGGATGGCTCCGTCACACTGGTGGACATATTTGCGGATATCTGCGATCCCAAGCTGGACCGCACCGAACACAATGCCGCCTATCTGTTGCGCCAATGCTGCAAAAACTATGTTGTTCAGCGCGGCGACGCTATGTCGAAGTATATATGCCTCACCTGCCTTCAGGCCGCCCAAAATGCGTATCGTTTCAAGCTAATGTTGGAACAAAGCATGGAAAATTTTTGTCAATTTACTACAAAGCAAACGAAAACGAAGCAAACACCTGTGGCGGCTCCCACACGTTGTCGTTTGGTATTGGCGAAACTTTCGGAAAATGAAGAAACGTATACCATGGAAAATAGCGACGAGGAGGAAAATCTTATGCGTGCAAATAAAACCCAGGAGATGAGGCTAGGGCACGAAATTGCGGTGTCGGTCGAGAACTCAGACGGCGTAGTTGAGCAGTACGTTTATGACGAGTCTCGCAATTGCGTCATATTTCCCGCTGAAAACAATGGCAAAGTTCCAATGGCTGAAAATCAGACAGAGACTGTCCTAAATTTCAACATGGCCATGGATGATGGCTTCAGCTTTTCAGTTGAGAAGGAAGACACGTGCATATTGAGGCATCCTCTGAAGGAATTTGCTGATGTGCAGCTGAGCGTTGAATTAGAACAAATGCCTGAGCTGGCTCAGGTGGCAGAAGCAACACTCAAAAATCTAATATTAGAGCACGATCCCACAAAAGAGGAGGCTCGCATTGGCAAGAAAGACAGTACGATGCAGGAAACAGGGACAAATGATGGGCAGCATTTCGACAAAGATGACTCTACAGATGTGATGGAAATCCTCATGAGCATATCAACGGATACCGAGCAAGATGAAACCCAATCGAAGTTATTACCGTTTGAGTGCAGGTGGTGCAACACGGTAATCACGCGCGAAGAAAATATAAAGTGGCATAAATTGTAAGTAGTACTGTGCAGAGTTTATACACACATAAATTGTAATTAATATCGCTATTCCCCCTGCCAAGGCGTCACTGTGGCAAGTTGTCGTTTGTCTGCAAGGTTTGTGGCAAGGACTTCATGACTATGTTCCAGCTAAATAGACACACGTTGAGTCACAATAACAAGCAGAAGCCGGAAAGGTAAGGTACTTGGCTTTTAAAACGGAATCATTGCTAAATTTCGTTTTATATTCACATTAAACCTTAGCAACAGAAAACCTCTTGGAAATAAGAACACCTATCTTAGTCCGTCACCCAAAAAGAAGAAACCAGAAAACAATCAAAAGAATGATCGTGAGGAGAGGATTTCTCCCAGAAAAAATCGTAGCGCCGAAGAACTTCCATGTCCGGAATGCAAGAAGACTTTTGACTCCAAGGAAAAGCTCGATTTTCACATCAATGAGATGTGCCATAAATGTCCCCAGTGCTCACGCTTCTATACAAATAAACGCAGTCTAATGCGACACCTCAAGGAGCACGATCTATTGGCAGTCTTTGAGTGCCGTCGTTGCCCGCGCTCATTCACGGAATTTGATGAATATCTGGTGCACCAGAGCACCCACAACAACGATGGAACATTCAACTGCAAGGATTGCAATGCAGAATTCAATGACGTCATTTATCTGCAGATTCACGCGAAGCTGGAGCATGGCCAAAAAGTTACCTTAAACCTGGAGCATAGCCAAGGAGATTCAGGAGCTACTCCCCGTAGTTCCAGGAAACGGATCAAATCGGATCGCCATCAAGAACAAGGACAACTCGAGCGTAGCCCAGGATTTACAAGAGCTTCAAAACTGGAACGCAGCCAAGAAGCTACAGGAACTACTCCCCGTGGTGCCAAGAAACAAAACAAATCGGATCGCCATCAAGAACAAGGGCCACAGGAGCGCAGCCAAGGAGATAAATCAGCTTCAAAACTGGAGCGTACTCAAGGAGTTACAGAAGCTTCAAAACTGGAGCGAAACTGGAACCAAGAAGCTACAGGAGCTACTCCCCGTCGTGACAGGAAACAGAACAAATCGGATCGCCATCAAGAACAAGGACAACTGCAGCGTAGCCCAGGATTTACAGAAGCTTTAAAACTGGAACGCAGACAAGGAGATACAGGGGCCTTAAACCTGGAGCATAACCAAGGAGATACAGGAGCTACTCCCCGCAGTGACAGGAAACAGAACAAATCGGATCGCCATCAAGAACAAGGGCCACAGGAGCGCAGCCCAGGAGTTACAGAATCTGTAAAAGTGGAACGCAGCCAAGAAGTTACAGGAGCTACTACTCCCCATAGTGCCAGGCAAGAGATAAAATCGAAGCAGATTGATTCAAAAATGCTTTCCCCAAGTCGCTCAAGAAGTCCATCAATGCCAAAGAAGTAGGTTTTCCAATCATATCGAATTGTTCAATCGACATTAAATGCTTTTCTGATCCCACCAGGATAAAGTGCAAGGACACCACCGACGACACCGACACTGATACATCAAGCCATACCGAGAGCCTACCATTGCAAAAGTAAGACCGTCTGCTGGCCTATTAATGCATTTTCTTCTTAACATTTTATTCTATCCTAAACAAGAAAACTGAACCTTAAGTGCGAAGATACGTGCGATAAGAAATGTACGCCAATAATTAGCCTGGCTGCTCACACTCGTACGCAATCGGACGTCGCAGAAGCTCGCCACGAGTGCATTTTTTGCAAGAGGACATTTAATCGCAAGGATAAACTGATTCTGCACACTCGTACTCACACTGGCGAACGTCCTTACGAGTGCTCGCAATGCGACAAGAAATTTCAGCGCAAGTACTCCCTGGCTAGGCACAGTCTAATTCACACAACTGCGGAACTTCCATTCGCGTGCTCGTTATGCGACAAGAAGTTTTTGCGCAGGGATGGCTTGTATGGACACCTTAATAGGCACTCTAGCGATGGTCAAATGCACAAGTGCACGCTGTGCGACAAAATATTTGCGTGGAAGCAAAGCTTGGATAATCACATGCGTATTCACGCTAAGAAACTTCCCTACAAGTGCTCGCACTGTGGCAAGAGATTTGAGAGCATGCATGACTTGAAAGCACACGCTGCTACGCACAGTGACCGTCCTTACAAATGCTTGGTATGCGACATGCAATTTAAGGATAAGTATGTGCTACGAAGACATGGTCTTGTGCACACTGCCCAACGTTCTCACGAGTGCCCGGATTGCGGCAAGAAATATCAGCGCAAGCACTGTCTAAATAGGCACAGTCTTGTTCACGGTACTGAGGAACGTCCGTTCTCGTGCTCGCTTTGCGACAAGAAATTTTTTCGCCAGCACGACTTGAATGTGCACGGTCGTGCGCACTCTAATGAACGTCCCTACGAGTGTACGCTGTGCGCCAAAAAATTTAAGACCATTTACGCCATGAATAGGCACACTCAAATGCACACTGGCGGTGGGCATCCTTACAAGTGTTTAGCTTGCAATAAGCAATTTCGATTCAAGTATTACCTGGAATCGCACACCGCAAGTACACGGATAAAGGTCCCTACAACTGCAATTACTGCAGCATGGAATTTGAGCACGGGTGTACGCTGAATCAACATGTTACTCTTGCTCATGAGTTGCACGAGTGCTTGTACTGCGAAAGAAAATTCAGTTTGGGTGTGGATCTTGAGGAACATATGCGAGGTGCGACAAGAAGATATTGAAACCAAATTTCAAACTGGAGCAAAAAATGGCGGCGTCGGACAATTCTAACTTAGCTAAAGAAAATAAGCCTGGAAAGCGTTTGGTCGTACGTTTGCCCCGTCTAAAGTTTCCATTGAATTTTTAATTTTTTTTTTTGTTCTTTCCATTTTGCAGGAAAGTCAGGAGGATGAAGACTTTGAAGATTGGTTTAATACTTGACGACATTTATTTAGAAAACATTACCAGAAGTGCGTTACTTTAATGAATAATTTCAATTTTTCGTTTATATTTTTGATTTCTCCAAAAAGACTGGAAGTTGGTTCCTAATTTTGTTAACTATTCTTACATCATACATTATAATACCTCATATCGACATATTAAATAAATACTTAAGCTGGAAAGCCTTTTAGTTTTAGAGCGCGAACTTTCATAAATTTATTCCACTGGATTGCATTTATATCTCCTTTCATTTGCATTTTTCTTGAAGTTTTTTATATAAACCTTATTTTAAAAACAATCTAATAAAATCAAGCCCCTAAAGCTTGCCAATCTTGTAGATAATTGATGTACCTATCGAATAAAATTATATGTTCAGTGTTGAAAGTCCTAGCTAACTAGTAATATTAAACGGAATTTCAAAATCGAAGAATATGATATGCGACAATGGACAGAGATCGATTAACCCATTGTCAACCAGGGGGTTTTTAATATTCCCGCGAAAATTATAAAACTTGAACAATTTTCGCACAGTTCAGGTGAAAGATATCGTGGTCATTTTTTTGTTTTAAGTAAAGAGGCAGGTTGTATCTACAAGAGGAATTTGTAAACAGTATTACTTTCCGAAGTAGATCTCAAGTAGTTTAAATTTAAATTGTTTTAAATTGTTTAAATTGTGGGATGTTAAGTGGGTTAAGTTCTTCTTTCTCATCAGCTGTACGAAGCATGATTATCTAAACATTTATTTCGGTGTAAAATTTATAAAAATGAACGTAAGCAGGGCTATAAGCAGAAGATGGGCACAGCAGTGCGCCTTCAATCGAATCGGTACGTACTCTGGAGTTTCCCAACGAAAAACTTACATCCAACGCCTTTTTTCAGTCACATTTTCCACTAAAACCACGCAACCTGCCGCTGTTGCATCGCCCGGCGCCGAACCGCCAGCAGAACAGAAAACTGTGGCGACTCCTCCCGCTGCAGCTCAGCCAGCACACCACACCCACACCCACAGCGGTACGCAAGCCCATTGTGCCCTCGAACTATCGCTTCATTTATCCCGAATTCCTGCCCGATCCAAAAGTGGAATGGCGCAACCCTATCCGTGAGAAGCTGGAACGCTTGGATATGCTTGACCGGCGGCGTCAAATTGATTTGCCCGAGTTCTACGTGGGCTCCATAATGGCGGTAACCAGCTCCGATCCCCATTCTGCGGGCAAGACCAGTCGCTTTGTCGGCATTTGCATCAATCGGGACCGT
The DNA here is from genome assembly GCA_035043285.1 of Drosophila subsilvestris. Classification (NCBI taxonomy): domain Eukaryota; kingdom Metazoa; phylum Arthropoda; class Insecta; order Diptera; family Drosophilidae; genus Drosophila; species Drosophila subsilvestris. The sequence goes on along the minus strand of JAWNNB010002044.1, from coordinate 3,657,721 downwards.
TGCGGTCTGCGCGCTCGTTTCGTACTGCGGAACGTTATTGATCACCAGGGCATGGAGGTGGTCTACGAGCTGTACGATCCCACCATACAAAAGGTGGAGGTGCTGCGTCTCGAGAAGCGTCTGGACGACAACCTGTTCTACCTACGCGACGCTCTGCCCGAGTACAGCACGTTTGATGAGAATATGGAAGCCGAACACCTGGAGGAGGGTGCTCCAGTGCCGGTTAATGACATTAAAGTGGTACTCCGTCCGCGGCCCTGGCTGGAGCGTTGGGAGCGCCAAAACCTGAGCGGTGTGGCGAATATTGATCAGTATATTAAGGACAAGCATCGCAAATCGGCCGAGAAGGTGCAAAAGCCTTGGGAGAAGTACGATATGATGAAACAATATCGCTCCACCATACCCGAGGAAGAACAGAACGAGGTCTTCGCCGAGGTGCACACGGAACTGCACAGCTTGGAGCTGCAGCGCAAACGCAATAAACGGAAGCGCACCTTTGTAAAGCCCAAGCAGCTTGCATAAGAAATGCATTTGTTATCCATAGATTAATAAACCCAAAACGTGTTGTATAATTGAAGAACTATTAAGAGCTTTGGATATTGCTAGATCGTTTAGTTTATTAGTCATAATCGTAGGGGATAGGAGAGGGTGGTGTTGCTTAGCAGCTAGAAGCAAAATAATTTACAATACACATGGGGCGTTTAATAAACGCGATACTTGTAGAAGTTGACAAAGGATATCGTGGCATTCCAGCCAATGATTGTAACGACCAGATACAACAGGAATATAATGGGCAGAGCAATGAGTATGAGACGAGTGTTCTTCAGATGGGGAATGCCTGCAAGAGAAAACCAAAATCAATATCCTGCATTCCCATGTATGTATGTACATCGCCCTCCATCCATTTACTTACAGTTGTAGCCCAGGAAGGTGATATATACATAGTAGCTCATGCCGAATAGCCAGAAGGTGTTGCCCAGAAATCGAGATATGAACCACGTGTGACTAATCAGCCAGTTGTAGAAGAATAGCTGGATGCAGTGCAGCAGCATGAGGGGCGGAAAGAAGGCATTCAGGTGCACATCGAAGGCATAGCCCCACTCAATGTCCGGCTCCAGGCTGTTGGTGCGCAAAAAGCGATTTGTAATCGCCCAAAAAAATGATGCAATAATAACGCCAGCTAGAAGACAATCCACGCCAATCACATAGAAGATGAAGCCGATGCTCTGCCAGAAGCTCAGGCCCAAGACATAGGCAAATCCCAGAGATGTCACTGCACAGAAGAGCACAGAAATTAGCATATAGAAATTTGTATTATGGAGGGGAGACGAGTGGGTGGGCCGACACTTACCACATAGACAGACAATCAAGAGCACCAGAAATGCCGGATCATCGCGGGCGAATTGTGATTTTGTTTGTTTTCTATAGTTAAAGTTCCTATACACCTTCTGCGGTGCTATAAGCAGATAGATCATTTGCCACAGAGCAAATTCGAAGTCCATTTGATTAAATTTGAGCAGACGTCGCAGATATTTGTAACTCTTCGTTGTCGCTGACAGACAATCCTTTCGATGGTTCACTGGAGGTGGCAGGTGCGAGTGGAGCCGCGAGGCGCTCGAGTAGCCCGACACCACGGATGGTGTGGGCGATGTGGTATACTTAACGTGGCTATATTGGCTCATTTTTTGTTTTGTTTTTAAAAAACCTAAATACGGATTGAGACAGTGTGAACGTGGATTTATCGGTAAGATACACCATCACACGACCATCAGAAATATATCGAAATATACCATCACATTCTAAAAATATACCGTAAATATACTGACGGACACGACAAGATGCGTTGATATTCCTCGATTTTGATATTCGGTTTAATATTACTAGGTAGTGAGCCCTCTCAGCCCTAAAACAATAATTTTATCCGATTTATCAAAAGATTTTGTACAAGATTGGCTAGTTTTCAGATATTCGTTTTATTGGATTGCTTGCATAAAAAGGTTCAAACAAAGACGGCCAAGGCATTAAACGTAAGTGTGAACTCCGGTCACACTTGGTCATTGTTGCTGGTCGACCAAGATTTTGCATGCGTATGGACATTTGTGTACCCTATTTCCTTTAATATATGTTACATTTTTTTTACCAAGCTGCTCTGAGACATTAATAATGAATTTATCTTAGATTGATTTAGATTTAGATTTTCATGCGCATAGTTGGTTGTTTTTAACGCGTATGTAATGACAATGAATCTTTATTTTACGCGTTCCCGTTAGGAACATGCTGCTCACACCACGAAAAAGCGGGGAAGTCACCACGCTAAATGGAGTTTGGCGACCATTTTGAAAAGTACTTCAACATAACTTAAAAAATAGATTGTAACTTTATTAAATATACTTTTCTATACCGATATACTTTGCCCGCGGACTTATCGTTCAAATATACCCGCAAGACCGAAAAATTAGTTCATGTAACTATCAACAGAGGGCGCCACAATCGTGTCGACAAATGTGCTGGAAAACGACAGTGGCGGGCCGTTTAATTCAAATTTGAATTATTCTACGAAAGATTCATAACCATTTTGAATATGACTGTAACCTACAAGTCTGTGTGCCAATTTCTCAGCCTACACCTCTCTTAGAACACTTTTTTAGTCATAAATTTAGGGATTACATATGTACGATGCCCAAATATGTATCGCACAATCAAAGGCGTACAATTTAAACCCGGCAAAACATACGTTAAACACCCACAATTGCTGGGCATTGATTCAATGGAAATCGGTCAGTTTCAGCTGCCGGTCAACAATTAAGGCATCATTCAACGTAGACCCAAAAACCCAATGAGCAACGATCAACGGTCAGCGATCACCGGGCTGGACTGGGCCTAGGGGCAAATTTATGGCACGGTCTCCAAGCAATTGCTCGGACAGGGGACAAAAAAACAATCTTTATCACATTTATTGCAATGCCCTTTGCCTTTTGTCAACGCTGCCAGCGGCCCAAAAGACAATGGCAAGCGGGTGCCAAAGGAGAAACGGCGAGCAGAAAAGGTCAAACAATGACCCTGCCAAAGGAAGCGGACAAACAAAAAGGAGCAACCAGAGTGAGCGCGCGCTTGAATCTCTCTCCCAGCCGACATTGAGGTCGTCTTAGAGGTCAAGTTTGACCTTACTTAGAGGCAGGCAACCCCTATCCCCGAGATCCACTCAGTTTTTGAGTTGATCTCGCTGCATCTCCTAGGGGTAGATTTCTCTCAGAGAGAGAGAGAGAGAGTTTCTCACGAGTGAGTCTCTCAGTGAGTGATTCACTCTCTCCCGCAGTTTTTCTGTGCTGTTTGAGTGAAACACTTGGGCGATCGATCCTTGTCCACGCAGGACACTTCCGGATTGCATTCAATTGTAATTCTGCAACAATTGCGCTTTTCTCTCATTGTCACAGTTTTTGTGTCTTCTATTGGTTTTTTAGCTCATGTTACCTTCATTGTTGGCCCTGAAATATGTCCAAAATTGGCTGGATATAGCAGCATCCAAAAATCAGCAACAACAGCAGCAGCAGCAGCCGTTGGTTGTCTGACAGTTTTTGGCGCCCATAAAAATTAAATGAAAATTAAGCGCAAACATGAGAATTCTGTCACATAAATTCTAACCCCCCATCCACACCATTTCTATCCCTTGAAACCTGCACCTTGCCTCTCAACTATTTTTAGTCCTTCGGGGCAGCTGTTGCCTTCACTCCACTCGACTCCACTTCTCGTTGTTACACAAAAATTAGTCCATCTGCAGTGGCAGAAAGCAAAGAGCTGCTGAGGTTGCTGCTTGATTAACACATGTCCTGCCCCATGCGGGCGTATCCCTGGCGTATCCGAACAAGCACTTCGCTCCTTCACATGGCACACAGGCGCAGTAGCCGCGCGATCGATATGTTCTTGCTTAGTTTGTTGATGCTCTTAACTCATTCATTATGAATTGGAGGTGTTAAATATGCCACATGCATCATGTTGCGGCTGCTGCAGGAGTTTCAGATGGTTGCTGCTGTGCATAGTCCAAGGGGAGAAGGTTTAAGGGAAGGATTGAACATGGAAGGAGGGTCTCACGTGGTTCTTAAAACATCTCTAGACAGAAGCAGTCAATGTTCGACTGTTCTTTTGTAGACTGGGATTTTTCGTATATTTTAAACTTTATTTGAATGGCTTTAAAATGTCTTTTAAGCAAAAGCATAGAAGCCACTTGGATAGAGCGGATTTACTGCACATTTCAGCCGAGATAATATTTAATACATTATTTATTTTAATTTATTTACAAAATTGTAGCTTAGAATTAATCCTACATGGCAATTAATGTTTATAGCCAGAGCAGCATGGCATTTAGGCTGATTTAATAAATTTTATTCAATATTTAATTTAATATTTTTGCCATTTAATATCAATAAATTTGTTTGCTTTGTCGCTTTCTTTTCTCTCCCATTAGTTCAGCTTTTCCTCGCTTTTCATTCAACCACTAAAAAACTCTTCACTGACTATCAATTCTTTATGCCACATCATGAATCACTTCAATATTTTGTCAAAAACAAACTACTGGAATGGCACTGCCCCCACTCCATTCCCTAGCCACAAAGAAGCATCAAAGATTAATCATGAGAGGGAGAGAATGCCACAAGATTGTGATCGTGTAACATGGAGAAATCATGGGAACAACAATACAAAACAAAACACTGAATCAATCATAAGACGCGAAAATCCATAAGGATATCAAACAATAGCTGAAAAAGTGAACCAAAGAACTCGGGGGATCAGTCAGAGGTTTGGGAACGACGAGGGTCTCGTGTGAGGCAATGTTGCGCGTGCGCAGCGCACGCTCCCGTTAAATGTTTACGCTATTACGATGCTAAAGGAGCAGGGAGCAAGGAGCAAAGGAGCCAAGGAGCAGGCAAGGAAATGAGCCTATTATAGGCGAACCCCGACCCCTGACCCAGACCTCTGAGACTGGCATTGCGAGGCATACCCCGGAAACACACAAATCTTACGCGCCAATGTCGCGTCTCCGAACACGCGACATTTACATTCCGAAGAGACGACCCTTGGACCCTTAACCCCCGAGTCGTTCGTTCGTTCGCTTTAAGGGTGTCTCACAAATGATTTTCTTATGTCTGCTCCTTTGGGATTTTGGAATTTGTATGTTTGTTTTTCCCGGGAAACGGAATTCCCTTTCATTCAAATGAGTTGAGCGAAGGAGCTGCAGCGCCTGCCTTGGCGACACGACAATGTTTAGTGTGATCTTTAGCAGATCTTTGACATCTGCCCCTGGCACTGGCACTGGCACTGGCTCTGGTTTGGCTCCCCTCTCTCTCTCATGCAGAGGAGTTATGGAGTTATGCCCTAATTTCTGGTAGTTTTTGGGTAATTTTTCAAGTTATGCTCCAAAAATTGCTGCCATTCGTGATGCGACGTGGAGGTCTATCACTCCCTCAACAGCTGCCAAAAGTGAATATTAAACCCAGATCGAAGAAGAAAGTTTCCAACTAAGATTGCTGAGGCCTGGGCTAAATGTCAGTTCAGATTTAACGCCAATTGCGTGGACACAAAGAAAGTACTTACCGGCATAGAAGGCATAAAATCAAAGCTAGCCCATCGCCTGAATAGACTCACATTTCATGGCTGTCTCTCTATCGGAAGAGAACGAACGCTCCAATTAGCCCAGATAAAAAACTTCACTTCTGCTAATCCCTTCAGCGTGTGATTGGCCTCAGACGAAGGCAAAGATCGGCCATCGGTCCATCGGCCATCGTCCATCAATGGAATGAATGGCAAACAGTTTTAGATCGCCAACAATATGAAAATGTCACGCTTATCGGGGTCATAGAAAGAAACCTGAATGTCGCTCGTATCGGGCAACAGGATCACGATCAGGATCAGGTCCTCAGCGTCCCTCATCTGTTGTGCGGTTTGGCGGCAGAAAGGAAGTCGAGACCGCTGGGCCTTGCCTCGCCTCGCCTCAACCAGTGCCAGTGCCCGAGCCAGAGTCCAACTTTGTCCTCGTCATCATCATTGTCGCCTTTTGGATGTTTTTGTAGCCGTCCATCAGCTGAACAGCCCAAACCGGATGGCAGCGGAATATAATAACAATATAGATGAACATGTATCCTGTAGCCCAGGATATTGCCACGCTGCCACGACGCATACAAATCGTATTCGAAAGCGGGAGAGAGAGATTTGCCATTGCCCCTGGAAATGAGATGCAGGCGTTGCTGCTTGCTCCCCCACTCCACGGCGGCAATCTCAACCACCTTTTCCGTAGTGCTAGAGTAAAGGTACTCCCACTCTCAGAGCTAGGACCCGTGCCTCGTACTGGCGGGCCCATTGTTCGCACAGCCGTTATTTGAATGACATTTGAATTTTGTGTCCTTCAGCCGCTCGCTTGTTGGATTTCAATTGTTGGCAACTCTCGCTCTCGCTCTCTCTCGCTCTGTCTGGTTCTCTCTGTCTCTTCTGTTTGGCTCTCTTTCTGTGGCAATCGACAGGACATACGATCGGGATCAGCATTTGATGTGATGAATTCATTATAAAGACAAAGGCAACAGAAGCAGCAGCAGATGGAAGGCCAAAAAATGTGAGCAAAATTTCCATTTCATGGAAATGGCACAGGATTTATTGCTGGAGTAGAAGGAGGTTGGAAGCTTACTCTGACTCTAAGATTTACTTACTCTAAGCTGCTAAAAAATAATCAATAGAAACTGTGAGGAAACTCAGAGAAGTCCCTGCCGAAGATCCACATAAAGATCAACCACTTAATCGCTGGATCAATCAATAAACTAATCAGCACTCATCAGCATTCATCCCCTCATTACCCTGCAACCCCCTGCAACACACCATAAAAATGCCATCAAGCCCTTAAAAAATATGCGATCATGCCACGCCCCTGCCCTTGCCTCTGCTATCTCCCCTCAAAAGGTCAATTACATAATCGTGCCACACAACGCGAGAGGGAGCAGCCAGCAGGATACACCAATTACCATGTTCGTATTTTTTACCCTCCTTCCCCACATCCATATAAAAAAACACACCCCATGCGCGCGTATGTAAAAAAAAGTGCCCTTCCTATTAAGTGGCGCTAAAAATCAAATTAAGGGTGTTTACTTCTCGATTACAACATCATCTAAAAAGTCTATATCGAGGGGCATGCAACAGGCAACAGACAGCGCAGACAAAGGATCAGAGAAAAGAGAGCGGATGCGGATCTAGAGGGGGGGAAAAAACGGAAGGCACTTTTTATGAAGTGTTGCCTTTTTATTGGTGGTTAATTTCCAGAGCTACGCACTCGAATGCTTGACGAGGGTAGCAGCACGATCATGCAACATGATGATGCAACAGGCGAGAGCGAGAGAGAGATAAAAAGATGCGAGATACAATGAAAAAAAAGGGTTCCCTTCCGATTCGGGGATATGCGGCAACAATTGGTTTATATTTAGAGAGGGAAGGGCAGAAAATGTGTTGAAAGGGTAGCGGGTAGCACAAACGTGCCTCATCTTCGGCTTCTTTTTCAAGTTCAATGACAAAGATCTTGTGGTGCCACACGCCCGAAAACCATCTAATCCCCTTGGCGTTGATTGGCCCCTCGATCGGAGGGGTATCCAAAAATAAATAAAAACAATCAAAGGGGGGAGCAATGCATTGCCTTTAATTTCATTTTGTTTTTATTAGGCGCTGTAAATTGTAGCTGAAAACGAAGGGGAGGGCAGGGCATCTGGAGACGCAGAGGGAGCAGCTGAAGTAGGTGTGGAGTGGAGTGCGGAGTGGAGTGCGTGTGGCAGCAACAAAACTTGTATTATGAAGTGTGGCTGAAGGCAGGGGGAAAAAAATGGAGCCGAAAAAAAAGGGTGAGTTCTGACTCCAAAATGGCTGCAGCTACGCTGAGGAAAAAGTTCATTGAAAGGGGAAGAGGGGAAGGGGCAGAGTTAAATGTTTCCAGAAGAAGGTAGTGAAAGGAAAAAGTTTTTGTGGAAAATGCTTCTACAAGGTCATGTCGGGATAAACTTTTGAATGGTTTATTTGATAAACGGCCGTAAAAGAAAGTTCTTTGGGCGCCTGTGTAAAGGCTTTTAATTGCAGAAAATTTCAGACTTAAACAAGGAATATTTCCCCAGATTTCCTTAACGAATACTTCACCCAAATTTTAACATTTTTCCAGCTGTTCCAATTAGCAACATTTACTGCAAGAAAAAAAGTAACCACCAAAAAGGAAACAATCCCAAAAATATTGAAAAATAAAAGGGTTTACCATTGTAAGCAACAAATTCAACACCTTTATTCAGATTGCAATGTTCCTCCACACCCTCGGCAGAAATTATTACAATTTTCCAGAGAAAACCCAGAGAGAGAGAAATCATAGAGGGGGAACCCATTGACTGTTTGTTCGCTTGTTGTCAACCACAATGACCAGCTGAAAAATGCAATTTAACCCTTGGCAAATCGAAGCAGAAATGCAGAAATTTATGCACTTCACTTTCGGGTCAAAATGTGAAATTATTGATGGATGTGTGTGGTACGGAGAGAGCACCTGCAGGAGGGGACAAGGAAATGAATCAAAGGAAAATGGCAGAAAGGCTTGGGCATCGGAGCAGCTGAAAATGCGAATGAATCATGCAATTGCCAGATGGGGGACACAAGCCAAATTATGGGAGTGGAATCGAACTTGATTTAAGCTGAAATTGGACACTCCATATCCGCCCGCCCATCAACCACGACATCCATAGAGCCGATGACAACTTGTGCGTATCTTGAGTATCGATTGACACCTGTAGACGACCACGGCTACACCTCCATCAACATCTACAACTCCCTGAGTTACTGATACTTCATCTTCCAGAGACTCTCTAATTGCTCACATTACAACGCTCCCCCCACTCTCCCTCTGACATTTGCACTTCGAACCTTTGCACAAAAGACCAATAAGTCGATTTATCTCAGAACGAAAAAAAAAACCAACAAAAAACACAAACGAAATTCTTTTCTATAGAAAAAAACACATGTTGCTAAAAAAAAAAGTATCTCTTACACGCAGGAAAACCTTAGCCGTACCCTTACCTGTTTTTTATTCACATGTCGATGGCATACCATACCATTCATTCCCCTCCCTTAGGGTGTATATCGATCCATTGAGCGCATTTGCCAAATGTTTCCCTGGATTCTTTTTTCATTTTCATTTTCAGTTTTTCTTTTTTTCCTTTTTTGCAACCCCTCTTTCAGCGGGGTGGTTGCAGTACCCACCCCATACCCGTGTTCCCTTATCACACACACATTTTTGGGTAGTTTTTCGTTTCAATTTTTTGCTACGTTTTTTTTTCTCATTATTTTTGGTTGTATTTTTTGTGTGGCGATCTTTTTATTGGTTGTTAAATCGTTTTTTGCATGCAATTTTCGGAGGAATTCATTTGGGATTGTGTAATAGGCGTTGTTTTGACTTTTTGACTGCATTTTGATTGGTTTTGATTGGAGTTTTTTTTTAGGGAGGAAGTAAGGGAAGAGAGGTTGAGGGTTACAGGATAATGTGGGCAACCTTTGAGGTAGTTTTCTAGTCTATAGAGATTTTTAGACATTTTCCAATCAATTAAAGTTTCATTTTTAAAGTGGGTAACTAAAGCACCTCTTAAAGCTAGATCTTTGGGGCATTTAATGCCCTAAACATTGATTAGTTGCCCTCCATTGAGCTCAATTCTTTATTCCACACACCCACACAGCTCTTACAGCTCTTACAACTGCTACTACTCCTTTCATTCTTTGTCTCTCAGGCTTCTTTGATTACTCTATTTGACATTCTGTTCGTATATTGGCATCTGGTGTCGCCCAGAACCCAATGGCAAACATACAGCAAAGGCTGGAAGGAGTACACGGAGTGTCTATATGGAATCTCCAAACTCAATCGAGACTAACCCACACAAAAATTTGTATTGTTTGTAGCAAACTGACCAAATGAAACGCAGCAAACGGCGGCTGGCTTGAGGTCCGCATTCAATGCAAATATACAGAAAATACAGAACGGGAAATAGAGGAGGACTCTACTCTGCCAGGAGGACACGCGTATGTCTGTGCAACCCCCACACACACATAGAGCAGAGCAGAGGCACACGCTGCTTGTGTCCTGTTGTCTATCCACTTCCTTTTTTTCACTCTCTCTGTGTGTGTGTGTCTCTTCATAACGGATGCTGGACATTATCGATGGGCATAGGGCATCGGGCATCGGAGTCCTCTCTTGCATATATTTTTAACCTTTTGTTGTTTTTCGTTAACTAAAGTGGCATCAGGGGCAGATGTTTTTTTCCATACCAGTCAGCGGGTTCTGCTAGCTATGATTTTTTTTTTTTGTGGACGCCTGATGGACGCAGCTCTGTTTGTGGAACTGTAAAAATTGTATCTGCTGTCGCGAGTTTTTCCTTGTGTCTTTGTGTTTATTTTCCTAGTGGGACTAGTGGCTGCTTTTATGGATCTCCACCACCATTCAGCAATCACCATTTTATCTATCAATGACTTTTATTCCATACACTTTTGCATATTCATCATTTGAATGCGTTCGCAATTAGTTTTGGTTTTTGGAAAATTTACATAGAATTTGTGCGGTCAATGGAGGAGGTTTAGCCATGCTGGGCAGCCCCTTTATGAATGTTCCATAGAATATGGTTGGGGTTTTTCTGCACAACTAAAGCCAAATGCAGATTTGATTTGGTGTCATATTTAGTCATAGTTACCCCATAGAATGGGCGCACTAGAGCTGGATAGTTGCTTTGACAGTTTGGGCGAATAAAAATAAAACTTGCAGACATTTTTTTTGGTTTAAATAATTTCACGTGGGTTTTTAATGTCTTTTTGAATAGGTGGAATTTTTATGTAAAGGTTTTGTTGCCTGAGAATATTTGAGAACGCATTTTGAATATGTTTTGAAGCAAAAATCTCACGTTTGCCTTCCCACTCTTGATTTTTTTTAGTAGCAAATAAATTTTATGTTCACCCAAATCCTTTTCTATACCATTTCAAACGCTTCTTTAGCATGCAACATGTGCATCTATTTATCCCAAAATATTATACACACGCGTCTAACAAGATCTATGGCCATTAGAGAGCCTGAGCCCATAATTCAGTTGAATGCCAAAACTCAACTGGTCAGCAGAAGAGAAGATCCTTCAGCCGCTTGTTAACGGCAGCGGCAGCGGTGACCACTTAAGGATTCGCTACACCCACCTTAATCCCACATAAAAGGACTGGCGTACCTCGGACTCTGGTCAGCTGTTGGACGGATCTGATCGTAAGGGGAACTCTTTTGGCCAGCCAAAAACTCTCCCTTTCTGCGCTGCTGCTGCTGCAATTCCAGGGAAAAACTGTTTACAGAAATAAATAATCGACTGTTCAACAAATCCTTAAGGTGGGATCACACATGACGTCACGCTTGAGATGGGCAACGGCGAACGGATAATTAACCCACACACACACACACACACACAGATGCTGGTCCCTCTGGCCGATCCTTGCACGTAACGATCCTCCAGCTCTGGCAATTTTCATAATTAAAATGCGTAAAGTTGTGGAAAAAAGGAATGGAATGGAGGGAGGGAGAGAGAGAGCTGAGATGTGGGCGCCGGGAGAAAATTACTGATGCAATCAACAGCTCATCAAAAGGCGGCGGCTGTTCAATAAGGGAAGGGAAGGGAAGGGAAGGGAAGGATAAGGAGTGGGAGCAGAGAGTTCTCTGGGGGGTGTGAGGGTGGTTTGCTAATCATCACCCAACCCAAGCCCCAACTGCGCATTTCAATCAACTAAACACCCAACCTCATATGCACATCCCTTTTTCGGTTACAACTTTTGGGAAGTGAAAAACCTTGTAAACCCCTTTCCACACACTCTCCCCCGTCTACCGTCTCTCTGGAGGCTATTTTTGATGTGTGTTATTTTTAGTTATAAAGCTAAAAATGGCGCACCACTAATCCTTATACCTATGGCCATGCCAAGCAGCCGTAACTGAAACCATATTCAACCCCATCCCAAAGACCATTGCAATATGGCGATGGCGTTGCCAAGGGGGGAGGGCAACATAAATACAGAATTTATGGCACTGTGGGAGATTTCTGTACAGCGATATGCCACGATATTAATAATACTTTTTCTTCTCACTGAGGTTTTTACAGTGGGGAGTGGGTGGATTACTGATGGCTGCCCACAAATTATGCAGTATATTTGGTGAGTGCGTGCCAGTCACGTGTCCCCTTCTGGGAGCCTTGGCCTGGCCAAAGAACAGCTGCACAGGCGCAGAAACCAAAAATTACACCTTTCAAATGGTCAGCAAGGGTCCAGCAATTGAACTCCCAGGATACAAAGTGGCAGACTCCTCTTTCTGCTGCGTTTTTTGTGTCTATTCCGCAAACAATGAGACAGCAGCAGCGGCAGCAGGGGAAAAAAAAGAGAAGAACGAAAGAAGATTCAACAAAGCCACAAGCTGAGGATAAGAACCCGACAAACAAAACCAGAAACTAGGGATCGTTAAGGTCAGGTCAAACAATAAGTTAGAACGGACCTCCGACCCGACCCGACCCGATCCTCTCTCTTTCATGATAAACATCTTTCGCTTGCTTCAGCCACAAGCCAAGGAAGGAAAAGGAAAAATCAGTACCCCGAGGACAAAGGCCAATGTCCAAATTGCCAACTTAACTTTGCTCAAATGAGCAAGGGATCTTCGCAAAGTCTGTGCGTCTCAAAGGGATATATGCAAAATCTAATTTGCGATAAGATCTGACGCTAAAACCATCATCTTAGCAGAGTTCGAGGTTTGACTTTTATCTAAATTAATTTCCAAGTCTGAAATTTAATTTTGGCTTAAATCTGACTTATGGTGGAACCCTTAAACATTTATTTTAGGCAAAAATGTTGCCCTAACTTTTAACAAAATTAATTCCAGCAGTGATTCCTATCTCTATCCTATCTTTTGCGATAGGATTGCCGTATGCCTGAGAACCAAAACCATTCTAAAACCAATCATAAATCTCCCAACTTGTAACCAAATTAATTTTCAGCCATAAATATCAATTATGATCATACATTTTTAATGAGGAAAAACGGCATTTAAGTGAAATTTACATGGAAAGAATTTCAAGGGAGCGCATTACGAACCAAAGAAGCTACGAACCAATCAGAGGCCATGCCCAAAGAAAAACTATTTATATAAAATTGAGTGAAAACAGAAAATTTCCCTCCAACATCCACGCGCCATTTGGTTGAAGTGCGCACGACGCATGCGCGCCAACCCGAAGAGCGATCCCAGACGATGATCCCAAGGCGCATGATCGCTTGCTGCATCATCTCTGGCATGGCATTGTGAAAGGCGTTGCCCTGCCGCCACTCCTCCCCTGACAACTCCAACATGCAACGCAACGCGTGCTCATGAGTTTTTCATTATTATATAATTCTCTCTCCCCCCCAGCCTTGCATATGCAATGCGAATTGTGCGTTTTCACGCAAAATGTCAATGATCCATCAAAAATTCTTAAGAGTGAAAGAGCGATCCCATAGCAATCCCATGGCGATCCCCTGGCTGGGAAGCAATTTGTTTGGTTTCGCCCGCACACAAATTTCTCATTCTACATGAATATGTTTTTCTTTTCATTTAATAACTTGGGTATTTAGCCAATGATGGAGCAGTTTTTCCAGTATAAAAGATGAAAACATCCATACAGTTTTCCACATTGTGACTGCTTACCCATTTCGTATGATAAATCATATGGCAGAGATCGCGTGTTGACAGTCAGGGAAACCATTGACATATGGTTAACAGTTTTGGATGGATTATAAATGGGGTTTTACTTTAAGAGAATGAAGAAGGATCGTGATCATTGTAATCGACTCTTAAAAAGCTGTCGAAGAGTTTCGCTCAATGAATTATGGAAAAAGTAAATGAAAGAAGTCCTGAAATGTAAGTAATAACTAAAACTTTTTTTGTATAATATATTTTTGTTTCTTTATTACACAATTACATAAAAACATTTCGTTGCGGAAATCTTGGGCTTACAAATATCTATACCTAAAAAAGGAGTACGAGTACATTCCAAGGATTACACTGGGGGGTGGGGGGACTAAAGTGCCGTAAGTCCTTTCTTTCGAGTAAAAACTATTTAATTTTGATCCATTTGCTCAGCGGCCTCTTAAAAATCTCTAAATTTGTACTTCATTTTCATCGTTTCATTCGAAAATATTGTCATTTGTGCCGAAGTTTTTGCAAAGTTTCTAAATAAAAATAAAGTCTTAAAAATAGAAAAAATAAAAAAGTTGGAAATTATATTGAATAAATTGTATTTATTTAATTCGTTTTGAATTTCGACTAAAACAAAATACTGAGTGAGAGAATACCAGAGAGAGAGAGAGTGAGGAAAGCATTACAAATTAAGATTAAATATTTATTTTTATAAAATATATTCATATATTTTAATTATAAACCTAAACATTATTACTCGTAATTTGACTTTGGACTTTTTGACTTTTCTTACAAATTATTGTATTGTTTTTTTTTTTAGGTTTTTTGTTTCGAATTTTTTGGGATGATAATTTTTAAACCTTTTTCACGGTTTGTAGTCGTATATGGAAATCAGCAGAAGGAAAGGCAGAATTCTAGATAGTTAGAAAGAGACAGAGATAGAGATAGAGAGAGTTACCGGATAGATGCTACAAATAGATTCTAAGCTTAGTTCTACGATTTTTGAGGGTATGCATTATTTACAATTCTCGACAACAAATTAATTAAATGAAAATGCTTAATGCTACAAATATGTACAATTCAGGACAACGATGATGGATAATTATATATATAAATAATAATAACAAGGGGTTTTGGGGTTCGTTTTTGTTTAGGAGTGAGCATTGCGTGCCATGTGAACGAAGAGGCCGACGGGGCCGTCGCACTTCTCGCCGCACATGTTGCACTTGAACACATCGTCGCAGCTGTGATAGCCCATGTGAATGGTGTAGAGCACCGCATCCTTGAAGAAGATATCACAGTACTTGCACTCGTAGATGGCCCCTGCTGCTGCGGGTGTGGATGCCACAACGGGTGCTGCTGCTGCTGCTGGTGCACTGTTCGAGCTGCTATTACCATTGCTGCTGCCGCTGGCATTGGAGCTATTCCCCGAGCTGGATGCCGTCGAGCTGGCACTCGTATTGGCCTGAGGTACATGCGCCGTCTCCATCGACTCATCCGCAGAGCTGGCACCCGAACAATGCTCTTCGGGCAGCTGTTTGCGTCCTGCTATGGGCGATGATGCTGTGGGCATAACCTTGACTTGCTCTGCAGATTTCAGTTGCAGCAGGGTGTCCAGCTTGAGGACGCGACCCTTGCGACGTGAGGCATTCGTGCTGCTCATCAGAGGAGTGGCCTCCTCCTCGTGCTTCAGATTCATCACCATAGCCAGGGGCTTCTGCTGCTGCTGTTGCAGTTGATGCTGTTCGTCTTCTTTTACGGGTGTACCCTGGGACAGATCCATGGCGGAATCCACCGACTTGCGCTCGTACTCATCATCCTGCTCCTCATCCTCATTGTCGCTGTGCTGCGACTGTGAATGGTGCTGTTGCTGCTGCTGCTGCTGTTGGAGCTGCTCTCGCATCCGTGGGGAAAGTTGGGCCAAAACTGCGGCCTGCTGCTGTGCGGCCAACATCTGAAGATTGAGATTCCAGTACGGGAAGAAGGCCATGTTGCGATTCTGCTGCAGCAGGCTGGCCAGCGGCGGCAGGAGATTGGCGGCCGGTGACTGCTGCTGTTGCTGTATCTGCTGGTGGTGCTGCTGCTGGTCAACTTTGCTGCTGTTGCTAGCCACACTCTTGGCAGGAGAGGCGGGCATTACGGGCGAAGGTGCTGACACCGAAGTGGGGAATCCTTGCAGAGCGGCACTCAACTGCGAGGTGACTGCTGCTACTGGTGGCTGCTGCTGTTGCTGCTGCTGCTGCTGTTGTTGTTGTGGCGCCACTGCTGCCACATTGCTCTTGCGACTGCTGCTGGTGCCACTGCTGCTGCTTCTTTCAGTGCCACCGTTCTTGCTCTTGGGACCACGTCTCGTGCCATAAACATCAATCACCAGCGAGGGATTGGGTGTGCCATCCTCATCCAACACCATGCCAGGCTTGTGGCCATATTTCCTCAGATGCAGCTTGAAGCTGTGGCAGTATTTGGTGGCATAATCACAGTCCGCACAACGATACTGATACACGGATGAGTGCGACTTGCGGTGGGAGTTCAACATGGATTTGTTCACGCACGTATAGGAGCACTTGTCGCACTGGAAGGGCTTCTGGTTCTTGTGCTTGCGGATGTGATACTCCAGATGATGCTTGAATTCCGTCACAAAGGGACACTTGGAGCACTGCAGTATCTTGTCGGGTTTCATGTGCGTCCGGGTGTGCGCCCAAAAGTCCACCTTTGTGATGGCCACCACACCGCATGTCTTGCACTTGTAGTTCTTCATCTTGCCGTGCGAATTGTAGATGGGCATGCGTATGTTCTGATCCTCATCCTCGGACTCTGCCATATACTTCATATCCTCGCTCGAGTTCGACATCTGATCGTGCTCCTTTTCGTGATGCAGCAGCTCCTTTTCCATGGATTTCGCTGGTGACTTTGGTGGCGTCACATCCATGGGCGGTGTCAGGGCCTGCAGTTTCTCACCCACCTGGGTGGGTGCCACCACTTGGGTGGCCGTTGGCGTTGGCTGTGGACTGGGCCGACCCAGATTGCCGGCATAGAAATGCTGCATGGGATTGGGCAAGCCTGGCGGTGTCAATGGATTGAAGCCACCCAATCCCAAATGATGATGATGATGGTGCGCCTGCTGCTGCTGTTGTTGCGCTGCCTGAAAGTGTTGCTGGTATTGCTGTTGTTGCAACAACTGTTGCTGCAACGTCACATCGAAGTGCTGCAGACTATTCTGATCATTCTGGCTCGGAGATGGTGTCATTGCTGCCCCACACAGGGTATCCATGGGCTGTTGGTGCAACTGTTGCTGGTGCTGCTGCTGCTGTTGCTGCTGCTGCTGCTGTTTGAGGTATTGCTCCAAGTGATTGCCTGGCGAAGGCAGTGGCGACTGCCTCGGACTGGGGCTGCCACTTGCCACACTGTTGCTGCTGTTCAAGCCCGGCTCCTGCTTAATGTTTGCCGCAAACATGCTGCTGTACCATGGATTGTGCTGCTCGTAGCTGGCGGCCGGAGTCGTCTCCCAGTTCTGCATCTTGGCGGCAGGGCTCTTCAAAGGCTAAAAGAGAGAACGGAAAATAGAGAGGGGATGGTTAGTGATTGTTGCGCCTGCGTCAGGTTTTTATTTCCCTTTTTTCTACATTTATTTTTCTTTTTTTTTTGTGTTTGCTTTTTTTGTGCGATTTTTATGTGAGAGAGAGCCACCCCTAAAGCGTGGCTCCAGAAGGGAGAACGGATGCTGGGAGTGTAGGGTGGCTTTTTTGAGTGATTTTTCCACAACAAAATGGTCGCAGTATGGGACACAAATGGTGGCAAAACAAATATCCATGGCTTGAGGCTAACACCTACCGTTTTTGAAGCCGCTTTTCTTCGCGTTCTTTCGCTCTCGAAGATTAATCCAAATATTTCGTAAGTAAATATATATATTTTTCCCAAGAGAATCGTTTCGCTGGTAGATGTTGCGTGTGCGTTGTGTCGCTTGTGACTGAATGTGCAACTGCCACTGGCATTGGCTTATATCGGCCTCAGGTAGTGGCTGTGGCGGCAGGACGCACGCGTCATGGGATTAGAGGGAGATGAAAAGTCAGGTACAGGTCGCGAGTCGCGAATCCTGCCGCGAATCCTCATGGCTTGATCCATTTTTGGATTAGAGCAAACAACAAAATTTTGTTGCAAAAGACAGAAAAATACACGACACTTGGATTTGGATTTGTATTGGGATGATCCGGGGAGCTTAACGGACTGGCTATCCAGATTATGAGGCAAGCGCGAAGCGAAACGAAACGAATTTTCCCGTGTGGCATATTCAAGGCGAGGATTAAACGTAGCAAAAGTAGGAGGTGTCCTCAAGAGAGAGACGCGGCTTTTCTTTAATATAATAAAAAGTAACAAAGGATTTAACTAAATTAAAGGACTAATTCCCCAGAGAGAAAGAGTATGCTGTGTGTGTGATATACCTAAGGGATTCTACAGCTGCTGGGATTCTATTTTTTTTTGTGTGTTTGGCTGGCAAGTGGCAAAGCATTTCTCTCCCACAATTTCTATACACTTTCCATACATTATTTCTTTATTACTGCTCATATATTGTTCAATATATTGGTTTATTTTTGGTATTCTTAAAATTCTTAAAAGGGTTATATATAGAGAATATATGCAATATAATTGTAGAATGCTAATTATATTTTTGTTGCCAGTTTTTATTACAGAATATTTTTACAGAAACTCCTCAAGCGAACAAATTTTTGTTCTATTCAAAATTATTCAAAAAATGAAAACGAAAACATAAATTGAATTTTTCTACCCATTTGAAGGTCAATAATTCCTTAATCTCTATTATTAAATCTTATATCGAAGAAACGTTGAACCGAAAGGGAGATTTCTATTTGAAATTTAATTTATAATTTCCCCCACACATTTTCTTTTGCTGCCATAATATGGACTGCCCCTAATATTTCCAAATGCACTTTGATTTGCGTAGTTTCCACAAAGAATTTTCCTATTCAAGAGCAATAATTTTTGGTTTCCTTTTTTTTTGCTCTGTGCAAAATGAATATTTTTTTGGCAATTTAATTTTTCCAAAAATTAGCGCATTTTTCGCTGCATTTTCGTTGCATTTTTGGGCAATTGTTTGTGCTTCCAAGTAAATATTATTAAAAACGCAAAACGTCAGCAGTCGAGAGGGGGAGGTGTGATGGGTGCGATGGGTTGGGGGCGGGGGAGTGGAACATACTCTTGTGTGCACATAATTAATGGTACACGGAAAAGTTTTTCCCATGCTGTTTTGCGCGGAGAGCGAGCAGAATGAATGCAAATGCATTTTTCACTTTGCATTTGAACATATTTGTATTCGCAATCGCATTCGTATTTATTTAATATTTTGCCTTTGTACAATAGAAATTTGAAAGAAAAGCCAAAAATTAATTGTGCTGTATGCCACATCTGTCTCTCTCTATCTTTTCTGTCACTCTCTCTTTCACTCTTTCTCTATTGCTATCTCTATTGCAGAAACAAAGAACATTTTTGCATTTTTCTGGGCGCTTTTTTGTGCAATGCCCAAAAACAACAAGAAAGGAAAGTAAGGAGAACTTTGCCTACCGAAGCTTTGGATACCCTTGAATAATTGTCATTCCTATGGGGAACATTCTGTGATATTTTCCTTATATACTCGGGTGCAGTAGAGGCATCCTGTCTTTCTTTAAAATCATCATACCCCTACACTGATCAAGGGTATACCAACAAAAGCCAAACTAAAGGCCAAGTGTAAAATTAATATTACGCCGGCTACAACGCAGCGAAAGAGGAGAAAGAGCAGAGAGAGAGCTGCTGTAGAGAGGGGGGTTGATAAGAGTGGGGTGCTGTAGAGGCATTGTGGTTGCACCGTGCAGTAGTGAGAGGCAGAGAAGAGGCAACCGAAACTGCAAAAGTAAACTAAACATGTGCTAGTCGTTCTGCTGCAGCCCCCACGCACTCCCTTGGACACTGCCACCCCACACCCCTTTTTTTTTTTTTTGCATCTTTCCACCCTCTTCCTCCCTCCCGCTCCATGCCCGCTGCCTCTTTAGAGCACGTAAAAATATCATGAAAATTGCAAAAATGGAAAATCTAGCAAAACGCAGAAAATGCGCCTTACACAAAAAATGTGTGTGTTTTGTTGAAAAATTTATATATATATAAAAAAATGCAACAAAAACTTTTGGGGAAATGGTAGGAGGAAGGAAAAAGGATATATAAAATATTTGTATTTATTAAATGTTGTTCCCCGGAGTCTATCAATGCATAGAGAAGATAATTGAGGGATTACAATGGAGCCCACTACTGGCATTAAGGATATGATTGAGCAAGAAAGTGTCTCATCTTATACCGAAACTTTCGCTGCATTTATTTGCAACAACTTGTTGTGCATTTTTAAACTCAAGTTTTATTCTTTGCAGCTCTTGAAGCCTTTGTGGGCATATGTACATAATTGCCTAAGAAACTGCAACTGCAACTGCTTTTCAATGTCATTTGGGTTTATAAATACATATATCTGCTCTAATATATATAGATATTTATTTATACATATATCTAACAAAGACTCATTTGTTTGATTTATGCCTCGCGTTTCTTTTTGTCAGAAAAACATTAAAATAGTGAACCACAATCCCAACATCCCATCATCATTGGACATCGCACTGACAATCATTTCGAGGGAAGAGGCGAAGAGAACTGATCTTGTGATGATTCCTTAAAAAAACATTTCTAAATTATAACATTTCTCGTTGCAGTGGCAGTGGCAGCTTTCGTTCGTGTTAAATATTTATTATAGTATTTGAAATGCATTTTGGCAAGTGCCAAACAATTTGCCATTAAAAAATTGCAAAACGTTGACTTTGAATTATAGTTCGATGTCTAAATTTAAATTATTAAAAAGGAAGAGACTGCAGCAGCACACAAAAAAAAACCAACAGAGAGCGAGACAGAGTGAGACAGAGAAAATGTGCAATGGCACAAAAGAAAAGCACGAGAAAATGCTAAAAAGTGTGGGGTACGGACTGGGGGCAAAGGAAAAAATAACATGAAAGTCGACATGTAAACAAATAAAATTAGCTGTCAGCCAGAAGGAAAGTAGGGGAGGCCTTGGGGAAAAACAGAGGAGAGTACACCCCACCCTCCGATATGTATGTGGCTGCAGTTCGGCTCGTGGCCCACAGTAGACAGGAGGCGGAACGGGCATGAAGGCAAAAAACAAGTTCAGCCAAAAGATCGGCCAAAAGCCAGACAGATTTTAAAATATTGTTTTAGAATTTTTGTGCCGTTGCATTTTTAGCAAATGATTTACCACATGATGCTATCTCTTTCGTGTGTGTGTGTGTGTATGTGTGTTTGTGTGTTCTTAAGGTTAGGCAGAAAACGAAGCACACGTCAAAGAAACAGAAGAAAGTTCGGTTCGAAAGATACCCTACCAGCGCTGCAGAGGGTAGTACGCGTTAATGCAGAAGCTTGCAAGGCAGAGCATTTATGACATAGCAGCCATGGCGAAGGGCATTCCAAGCCGCGGCCTAGCCAAAGCTACGCTTCTACTCATCTCATTCTCTGGAGAGCTTACTAAAAGAAAGAGAGCGAACATAAGCTACAACAAATGCGCCTCAAAGCTTTCGCTTCACAGTTTTAATGATAAATATCATAATCGAAGCTTAACGTTGGCTCAAGTGCAGATCAGGAAGCTAATACAAATCTTTAACTCCCTCATGCCTCAACAATTTACAATGTGCCCCATTCTAGCCCCCTGCAAAGGCGAAATTCCTAATTCTTGTTTATTTGTTTATGCAGCACAGTTGGGAAGAGGGGAAGGGAAGGTAAGCTTTTCGGCTTGCATCTGTGTTTTTTTACATTTTGTGAAGGTTAAGTGAAATGTTTATGGGAAAATACCCCCCAAAGATAATAATTTACATACCTTTTTCGAATATGGGATCCAAAAACGGGAACCGTGCAAGCAGCAAAATTTGCCTGCTTTCCAGTCGCGCTCTTACTCTCTATTTCGCTCTTTTGTGCGTTTCCTTTCCTACACTTGACCGCGGCACCGTTAGAATCAACACCCACACTGCTGCTGCTGCCTGCTGCTGCTGCGATAACGATGCGTGTGCGAGAGAGGAGCAGTGGAGAGGGGCCGGCGCTCCTTTTCACTTCTCTTTTTGTCTATTTTTTGGCTTTAGCTTTTTAAGCTTCCTTTTTTTGCGCGAAATTCGCGCATGTGCGGGAAAAAACACGTCGTTTGAAAAATAAAAAATTGTTTGCTTGTTTTTTGTTGTTTTTTTGTATAAGGAGTAGCTTTTGTTTTAAGCACAGTCACTAAGAGTTTTTCTCTTGGTTTATTTTGGATGGCAAAATTTCGTTTTTAATTTCGTTTTAGCGCCCAACACTCGTCCGTTCTTTGCTCTTTTACTGGTCTATGTTCTATTTTGTTTTGTTTTTTTGGGTACTTTTTGGTTGTAAGAGTCTCGGAGCACGACTGACACGGAGCGAGCTCTACGGTGGCTAGTCATAGCCGAAAAACGCACTCAAAACACAGAAATCTCAATTGCAAACAACGGAATCACACTCAAAATCTCAATTGCAAAGAAGAAACAAATGTCAGAAATGCACTGCCATACGCACACACACACAGAGAAGACTCCACGAGAGCATGCGAGAGCGATTCCATGGCCAAGAGAGCCGTTACAAAAGAGCAGAAAACACTCAACGTGGCTGCTGTAAGTGAGTGGAATTTCGGTACAGGGCGAGTGTAACGATGCGCCCCATCCCCCATAAAGGCAACCCCAAGGCTCTCACGCTTGCTCTCTCTCCCACTCACTCTCGCTGGCCTCTCTCTTACTCTCGCTGGCAGCCAGCCTCTAATGTGGCATCCTTTCGTGCCTTGCTGCCACGCCACGCGCGCTGCATTTTGCTGCATTTTGCGGATTGCAGCTGCCTCTTTGGCTGCGTTTTTTGGCAGCTTCGCTTCAATATTGATTATTGATTTTTGTGTCCACTGCCGAGTAGGGATTTGTATGGGAGGGGTGGCGCCTCCACTTGGGGCCTGGGGTTCGTTGGTCTCCTCTTCGGCCACACTGGACACACTGTCTTTTTTCGTTTGGTTGCAACTTTAAGCCCCAGACACATTAACGAAATTTGTCTGTTTTGAGATTTTGTTCTTGTTGCTTTAACAGATTTTGCCCCTATTTGTTGCATCCACACACGCACAGAGGGGGTGTGGGTGGTAGGGTGGCAAGGTTGCATGTGTGTGAGTGTGTGTTGGCTGGCTGCCACTGGAAATTAATTGAAGGAAATGCTGTGTGTACTGCAGGACAGTCGAATGTTTGAAATTTGAGCAACTAAATTGAGGAAAGACTTTGGAAAATTATAATGCAGATGAGGGCATTGTTTAAATATGTTTTTTTTTATTATGAAATAAAGTTCTTTATTTATGATATATTTAACAACATTAAGTATTAATAAAATGTATGAAACTAGAAATATTTCCAACATAATTCGCTTAAATCTGAATAACATTAAAAACAATCAAATAATTATGATCTAAAAACCGCTCTAAGCCGCACATGTTCTCCCTTAATATTCTATAAAATAACATAATTTAGAAACATATTATAACTGCAGCTAAAGCAAACTTTCAGCCACGTTTAGGCCGTGTATTTTGGGCTTAGTTTTCGACGAATGCACGTACATACATACATACATTCATATGTACATGCATTATAATTACAAAATTTATATCTACGAATATGGTTATGACACAGACGGGGGGGACAAATTTAAAAGCAATATTTACCAAACAAACGATTGCCGTAGAAAGCAAACAAAAACGCGCACTGCCAAAATGCAAATTACACACAGGACGCAGGACGCACATGAAACTGAAGGAAGAATCGCCGAAACTAGGAGTCGCTAGCACAGGTAGCAATGATGCCGCATGGACGTTGACACTGTGGCAACCGGATTAGAAGAACTGCAACCGGATTTAGCAGAAGAAAGGATTAAAGGAGAGCGCGAGGACTACCTGCTGGCCGACACGGTCCTCGTTCATTAATCCGCGCATTGGAAGATGCAGTCACTGCCTCTGCCTCTGTCGCTGCCTCTGGACTGCATCCTCAGAAGGATAACTAGAGCAGGGCGATGGACCAGATTTAAAAGTGATTTAAGTGAGTTTCGTCCAGTGTATAATCCAACATTACGCAGTACTCGCCGAGTAGGCGGATCATCAGTGATCCTGTTGATCCTTCGAGCGATTAGCGCGCCTGATTAGCGTTGATCAGGCTGATTAGCGGCAGGGCGGGTGTTTTTGGAGCACCCCTGATGCCTGGATTCCGAACGCTTGATCCCTGGCCAAACCCCTGGGCCCAGTACCAAAAGTTATGTAAAGTTAAAGCCAAAGGCATAACAAATGTCCCGTCACGCTTGACCTTTTAATTGAAAGAAATACATGGACAGAGATGTTGATCTCTGTGCGGAATACAAACACAAACACGATCATGATCATGATCGTCTAATTGTTGAAAGTCGTCTTGTCCTTGTCCTTCGTCTTGTCTCATATGCAAATGAACCCTCACCTTTTGGCCTGGCCTGCTGTTGATCCTCAAGCAGATCTCTCAATAGATCATTGGAGTGTGCCATAAAGGGAGGAGGATCCTGTACATCTTCATGTCAGCATCTCCCATATGCAAATTGAATCACACACAAAATGTGCATCGAAGCGTTTAAGGATTTTGCGGTTGACCGAGTATCCCCCTTCAGAGGGATACACTCTCCCCCCTCCCTACTGCTGACCTTTCTGCTACTTCTACTCCCTTTCCATTTTCTATTTTCCTGTTGAGATATCACCTTGAGTTCGTAAGCCGATTTCATGCCAAGGATGATTTGCCATTTTATCTTGAGTTTTTTCTTTCGGGGTTTTTTCTTTTACTGATTTTTTGTGTGTGTGTTTTTGTGTGGTTTCTGTTTGGGGTTTGTGGTGTGGTGGTCTTTGATCTTAAGTGCAAATTGGTTTTGCTAACCAATTACTTGCATTGATGTGCTACTGTTGATGGTATGGTAATTTTATGGTTTGATTTTGAGATGCGATTATAAGAGGTGGAATTTCTAAAGATACAAAATTAGTTTTAGTTTGGGTAAGATTTTGATTTTAATTTAATACAAAATTAAAGGTAGAACAATTATGAAAACATGAATAAAATATGTATGAATTGTTTTCCCATTGATTCACACTTTAAAGAACTTAAAAATCGCAAGATACTCTTCAAATCTTAATAGTTTCCTTAGGTTTCCGGCTCTGCCATGCCTCCTTTCATCATAGTTTTAGTTTCTTTACACTTTCAACTCCCAAAGGTCAGCAAAAAACTCCTCAAAAAAGACTACTACAAGCCCTGTTCATGATCTATGCCTCAAAACACTGCCCTTTTCAGGCCGGGAGTTCCTTAACATGCCACAAAAATTTGCATATTTCGCATAAATCAAATGTGAAAAGTGCTCGCGACGCAACGCCCACTAGGAGGAACGCAGCTCGACGACGAGTGAGAGAAGAGATAGGCATAGGGAAACGTGAGAGAGATGGATGGATGGAATTTTCGTGGAATTATTATGGTAAACAGACTGAGAGGCAAGCCGAGGCGAGGCAAAGCAAGGCGATGCAAGGCGAGGCGGTTCGCGTCAACATCCGTAAATCCTTTTTTAGCACGAAAAACCGAAGGATTAAAAAAGGAAACTAGAGCAGAGGCACAGTCCCACACGGAGACTTGGGCAAATAGTTGCTCTAATTTTCATTGTTCCAACTTAATGGTTATGCAGTAAAATGCGTTGCAAGGACAAGCGGCAGGACATGGGCCAACAATCGCAGCGATGGTATTTTTCAGCCCGGGATATTTTATGACGCCAACGACTTGCTTTCTCTTGCAGATTTTTGGCTTTGGCTACGGTCTACGGTAGGTTTTTCGGTTTGGTTTGGTTTGGTTTGTTGCTTTTCTGTGCAGGTAATATGGTCAAAGAATCGCTTAGAAGAAGTGCCTCAACAATGAAAATAGCTGGAAAATCGCGAGAAACGTCTATGCGAAGGGAAAGATACATGTATCTGAGTATCTAATGGCCATTAGAGCGAACACAGTCGCGCTCCGCTCTACTTACAATTGTCATTCCGAGGTACAGGGACACACACACACACAGAATGAACCCAATAAAGGAGGTAAAAAACTGCACGAAAAAAAAAACTCACTTCCGCGTAAAGTATTCCCTTTTTTTGTGCAGACCATAAAATATTTAATTTTTTATTGTCATCGGTGGGCGATCAGGTAGAGATGCTTGTTTTTTGCGTGCTGTCTCTTAACCCTTTCACCATTAACAAATCTATCCTATCCGGCTATGCGCAGTGTCCTTGAAGGTTTCCCTCGAAAGTGGCCCACAATTTCTGTAGTTTTCTCTTCTTTTTTTTTTGTTTCCACTTAATGTCTGTTCCATTGTGTTCTTTATGGCTCATCGGTTGTGTATTTTTTATGGCATTTATTGTTTCCATTTGCATGGACAATCTTTATTCTATATAGACACTTCCTTAACCCTTTTGCCGCTTTCGCTACGAACGGGTTAAATGAAATTCAATTTTTGTTCACTTTTACAAGCTGTTTTTTTCCTGGTATTGGGTGTTTTTGGTCATTAGAAGGCAAAAGGGTTAAGTTCTGTTTGGATTTATTGGGTGCATGCATTTGTAAAGGGTTGAGTTTGAGTAAAGGTTTAACAGAATAAATATGTACGCGTAGCTGTGATCTTTTACAGCCTGGAAATCACTGAAAAGAACTTGTAGAGGAGTGGCAAAAATTGGTGTCGAAAAAGGAACTATTTTTACTGTAGATTTTTCTTATTTTTGTAGATTTTTACTAAGTAATTTTAAGCGTAAGAAAGCTCCACTTTCAATGGCATTGCCCCTCTTCCTTCGACATCTTTCAAAGCTCACCAATACCAGTAAATCCCTAACATTCACACATTGACAATGGCAAATCATTTTAATAATCCTATCCATTAGTGTAACCGTTACAGAAATATTCTAGAAAATCCAGACAAAATCACACAAATTAAATTCCTTCTCTTGGCTGAACATTTGTCCTGTTGTCCGCCCGTTTTACACTCGTAATTCGCTGGAAATTAAGGCCACTAAGTCGCCATCGAAACGCATTTGAACAAATATAAAAATGTGAGATTTTTGAGCCATTCATTCATTGGCTTCCATTGTCCGTGTTGTCCATAGCCCAAAATCCCAAGCTTAGGCAATTGGGCATTTTTGTGATTTTAAGCGCCAAATGCATGCGATGCCCAGTTACCCACCCCAGAAATGATCCTTAAAACCCAACCATCTAATCAGTCCACGCAGCAGTAACACATTTTCACACTTTCGTGACCCCTGCGGCGGTGGAAATGCCGCCAACACACGCACACACACAGAGACACAGATGCCCCTGCCAGAGGGTTGCAGGGCGACCATTGGTCAGGGAAAAGGAAACAAAAATTCAGACTGAATAAAATAAAATAAAAATTGAGAACGCGCGCCATCGATGGGTACGTCGTGACCCCTTGTCAGCGTCAGAGAGCTGCAGAGCCAGAGGTTAAAATTAATGCGAATACTGTGAATGTTTTTAGGGGTTTCAGGGGTGGGGGGGGGGATGAAAATTGCATGAAAATTCGGGGTCACGGCTAAGACGATTCGGCCTCAAGGAGTACCACATATAGGGGTGGCTCTAGGGTCAGAATTTATAGCCTCGACATTGGACATTGGGAAACTGTAACAACTGGGGAAAAGCGGCACCAACAACTGCAAAAAGGATTTTCTGTTTGGGTGCAAAATTTCAGCTTCATTGTTTTGCATAGTGAGAAATGAGGTTTCCACAGGAATGGGTGAGGGGTGGGGGGGATTTTTGATTTTTGTACCCATTTTAATTGACCATCACCCTGACCCTCCCCAGCCCCGGCATTGACCTTTTTCCGTCTTGTGATGCTATTCGAAAATTTTAGCACATTTAAATAATTTTTCATTTGCCATGCATTGAAAAAGGATCTTTGTTCCTGCATTTCGATTATTGTTTTTATTGCAAATGGCATTTAATTGTTGACCCCTCGAAATGGTTCGGGGAGTGGGAGAGATTCCGGGATGAACCGGAAAATGTAACGTATTTTCATCCAAAGAATTTTCCATCTGCAGCTGTGTGGAGAAACTCGACTGAATTTTTGCCAGCATGCCAGCTCACCTTCTCGCTCTCTCATTCTGTCTCACTGTGAGCCAAAGAATTAGCTAATGGCCAGCACTCCACACACACACACACACACACACACACACACACATAGACAGACTCTTCACTCTCTTCTTGGCCAAAAGGGAAAATGTTTGGTAATGCCAGTGCCTGTGGAAACTAAGCCGGAAAACGTAACCAGGAAAAATGCGAATAAAAAATTGAACTTCTTACGATAAATATGCGAGCCTATTAGTCGCACAGTCAACGGCAAACGAATCTCAGCCAAAAACATGGCCAAAAGGCTTTTAGGCCCACGTCCCAAAAGCCAAAGCCCATGTCAAATGTTGAATAAGTAATTCACTCTCCGTCTCTCTCTCTATATCCAGGATATGGAGGAGCAGCAGCCAAGGATTGGCGGAAGCATACCAAAGGTGTGGGCGCCAAAAGAACAAAAGGCATAAAACGTTAGCTCAACTGCGTAGACTTTGGCCAAAGGACAAAGCAGAATATTTTATTTTGTAATGAATGCGTTGAAATGCCAGATTTCGGATTTATTTTGCACGTTTTGGGTGGAAACTAGACTATGGGGATACCCTGCAAACAGAAGGGCTGCAAATTTGATTACAAGAGAGATGGGAGAACATTCTATGATGCATTGCAATAAGAAGGTGCTGAATTATCTAGGAATGAGAAATAGTCTCTTAGTTCATTAGTTTTTGGATCATTTGTAGAAGGTTATTGGATGCCAGGTGAATATTCTAAACACGCAAAGAAATAAAAAGATATTATTTATATTTTCAAGTACTCTACAATAATGCTTTCACACACACCGCAGCTCATAGACACAAAGTAAGTTCTACTCTCGTCAATATTTTCTTATATTCGTTTGAAAGATTTCAAGTATTCACACCTGAAAAGAAGGATATGTATATGTATGTATGTAGTTATTCGCTAACTCAAAATTCTCTTGCACTCAGCATAAGTAAATTCATAGGAGAAACAGTACCGTACCCAAGTTTATCCATATCATTCCTCTAATTTAAATCCTTAGCTCCCTTTCATGGTGATATCCCTATATGTTTCCATTTGCCCCTCCAACTTCAATCTCTAGCTCCCTGTGCCCCCTGTCTCCATCATTGTTATAACCAAAACTAAACCAATAAATGCCTCATATCCATGCTACGCTCAACTAAGAAGCTGCATTAACACATAGTCTTTATTCTCCTCTCAATCCTCTGTAGTCCTCTGCTTCTTGCCTTAGCTGCCGCCTCCTCTAGTATTCCGTCCCCCCTCTAGTATTCCGGTGTAAACACCACTGTCATTTATTTTCGTATTATCATAATGAGGACTCGTATATTTTTATGTGAATTTCTTGCTTTTTGTGCCAGAAACAGCAACCACCCCAAAAAAAAAAAAGAAAAAAATATATAAGGGGAGTACACACCGACGACCACACATAACACCCATCCATGCCATTCTCCACCCACATCCACACACAGCCATGTGTCACTGTGTGCCTGTGTATTGGTGTGTGTATCTGTGTGTGTGTGTGTGTGTAAAAAAGGCAAAAATAAAACTAAAATACTCGTTTCGCATTCGCATTTCGGTGGGTTTTTCGTTTTGTTGTTAAATTATCACCCAGTTTTCTGGTGGGAACCACCCCCCAATGGCAATGGCTATTTATGCAGCCAATGCCCCCGAACCCCTTCCCCACGAGCTACACCTTAACCCAAAAGCAACACCCACACAAACACACTACTGGAGCTCACAGGCGTTGCATGGCTTTCAAAAAGGGAAGTTTTAAATTTAAATATGCCGAAAATGTGGAATATAATCGCGAGTAAAGCTTTGGCGGTTTTCCACTTCCTTTTCCTAAGCTTTTCCATTAATAAATAGCCTTAAATCCCTTCTAAACTACGCCCCTGCTGTCTCTATGCCACACACACATTCATGCAGTTCACGTTCGCATTATTTGGCATCCCATTTGTTTGTTGTTTTTTTGTTTTTTCCTTCGTTCCATACACCATTATGGGAGGTTTTTGCTGTGTTTTTAGAGTTTGGGTAAGATAAACACTTGAGTGGCTCAAACTCAATCGAATTCAGCGGAATAATTTCCACCCAATCATTGGAAAAATTCAAGCATAAAAATCACTGAAATAAAATCTATTTGCCATTAGGTTTGCCAGATTAATTTTTATCAGCGCCTCACCCACACACACTCTACAACGACTTTGCCTTTGTGTGTTTCACTATCAGCATTTTTAGTGCTCGACAAATATGCAAATATAAAAATTGACTTCTGTTAATCGTTGTCTCAATAATCACAATGGCAAATAAGTTTCAAATATGTAAAAATTATTTGTATTTTTGGGGGCTATTTGCTGGGAGATCTTTTGTTTGCTTGCACTGATAAAAATGCAAGGGGGCCGCTCGGTGGCCATGGAAAATGTTCGCTTTAAATACTGATCTGATAGGGAAAAGATGAGCAAGATGAGAGGATGAGCAAAGGGCAGGTTTAATTGTCGAAAGCAAATATTTTAATGCTTGATCTTCTTTATTTAGGGTTTCTTAGGCTAACGTGCTTAAAGGTCTCTCAAAAAAATTATGATTACAATTTGGAAACATTGGAAAAGCTGTGGCTGTGCATCACATCACTGGGAAAGCATGTGGTGCACACTGTTCAATATATCTAAGGATATAAGGATCTAAGGATCATTCATTTTAGGGTATTTAAGGCATAAAATCCCTAAGCTAGCTGTTACTTCTACTTACAATTTTTTAATTTTGATCCCTTTCTTCCCTAAAATATGTGGCTTGCAGAACCTCTAAATCCCCGCTTAACATCCCAGCCAATAACAGCGCTCGACACAGCGCCATTTCTATCAGCAGCGAGCCGCACAAAAACTAATTCCACATAATGGCCCAATCTACATAAAAAATCGCTCCTCCCCCCTTGGCGAACAAAGCCCGAACCACAAAAAATCGATGAGCAGAGCGAGGGGTATGAGTCACTGGGATGGCCGCCTGCCTGCCTGCCTCTGCCACCCCGCATAAATTTCCAAAATAATGTAATGCTAAAAAAATCCACACAAATAGAAGGAGCAAAAGAGAGGGCTATAGCCAGGCGGTAAAGGGAGTGGAGGTAGTATTGGGTGGGCAGCGATTGGGGGAGCGAAAATAAAGTTGGAAATCATGAACCATACAAAATGAAAATCCACCCTCGGAAAAAACGTTGCCAACGGTTTTTTTTTTCTTTCTTTTTTCGCCCCCACATTTGTTCGTTTTATTTTGTTTTCCTTCGTTCTCTTTTGTTTTGTTTAAGTGGGCAAAAAAGGAAGAGCACAAAAAGTATCTGAGTGAGAGGGTGGGAAATGTATCTGTGTGTGTGGGTGGGTGGGTGTGTGTTTGTGTGTGGGGGAAGAAGTGTATGAAAGTGGGGTAGAAGTGGGTGGACGGATGGTTCGGTGCTGGGCTGTTTCGCTTTGTTTGCAAAACAATCAAAAGCGAACGGAATCATCGTCGTCGTCGTTGTAGCCGTCGCTGTCGCCGTCGCCATGCCTCGTACTTTTTTTTTTTGCTTTCCCTGCCACCACCCAACAACCATTCTCCCATTTTGGGGTTCAATCTCCCCGTTGACATCGTTGGCGACATTAAATATTGCTCCGAGTTCTTTTCTTTTCTCCTGGTATCCCCTTATCCATCCCTCCTCCCGTTCTCTCTCTCTGTGTGGCGTTTGCTTTCTTTTTGTGCCCCAATTGTACCAATTTCTAGCATATTTTTATGAGTCCTCGGTGCTGGCGAGCCCTGCTCTGTGTGTGTGTGTGTGTGTGCTGTGTGGCAGGCGCAGCAGCTTTCGTTTATTTTGCAAACGTGTGCCACCAGACACGCCTCCAACGCCCACCCAACATGGTTGCCGTAGCCATGTGCGAGACGCTAATAACGTTTGCTTTGCCAAAAAGCAGCAGGAAATGAGCCAAAGCCAGAGCCCCTGCCAGATCGTAGCAGGGATGTAGCAACCTTCCTGGCAGCTCTTCCATATGGCGGGTGGTTCCTGTGGCCAGACGTCAGTTGGGCCTTGAAGCGGCGAAGATTTAGTGCGTTGGAGAAAAGGGGAGATCCTCAGCCGTTGCGCTCAAGTAAATAATAATTCGTTTTTAAATTAATACAGACGTAAATCTATGGAATTTTTTACTAGGGAATATGCTCTTAATTTGTGCCGATATTAGAACATAGTTCTTGTAGTACAAAGTCCGCTCCTTCAGTACCATGGAGTACCGATGCATAGCGCGGGGTACCTGTAACACCCAATGTACAATAGCTATACCCACAATCTTCACTGAACGCAGTATGATCTAAGCATTCATGACAGCAATAAAGCAACTCTCATTTTCCGCCTAGAAATCTCTCTACTCCACATCCATTTTATATCCCCAATCATCGCATATGCACATCCATTCATTCGTTTTATAGTTCCGCTTCCCTTACATTTTCACTGCGTTTTATATGGCTTTTTAGTAAATTACAAAAATGCGCCATTTCTAATTTCATTTCTTTTTGTTTTGTTTTGTTGGTTCAGTTCACACAGCACACAAAATGGTGTGCCTATAAACCAGAAACAACACAACGGCAACGGCAACAGCAACAGCAACAGCAACAGCAAACGAAAGCCAGCAGCCAAATAACGGAAATGACAAAACAGAAATACACAAACACACACACAAGCAAAGCACACACACACACACACACACACACAGTAACCGTGGCAAGCGGAAGGGGAATTACCCACATGCCCAAAAATATGCAACATTTTTTATATGTTTCTGCTTCACAAAACTTTTTCGCAGGCAGCATCATAAAAATTTTTTTCTGCTGCTTGCTGCTGCTGTCACTTTTTTCCTTTGCCGCCGCTCTGTGGCCATGGCTTTATGTTGCCTCTTGCATGTGTGTGTGTGTGTGCATGTGTTTGTGTGTGTGTACTGGTGTGTGTGAGTGCTTTTTATGACCCAATATGGCCGCCACAGAGCAGAGTACGTGTCCGGTCCATGCCGTTCCGTCCCCGGGCCACCCATCCACCCATTGCGGGTTTATGAATTATATAGATTTTTATGCGGTCGCATATTATTTTTGTGGCCTTTTTTGGCTCTCTCTCCTCTCATCCTCCC
This sequence comes from Drosophila subsilvestris, assembly GCA_035043285.1. Lineage (NCBI taxonomy): Eukaryota > Metazoa > Arthropoda > Insecta > Diptera > Drosophilidae > Drosophila > Drosophila subsilvestris. The sequence continues at coordinate 3,624,617 of JAWNNB010002044.1, read as the reverse complement.
ATCATCCCATCCTCCCTTCTCCTTTTTTGTGTGTGTGCTTTTGCTTTTCTTTTGTTTCTTTTCTTTTTGTGGGCAGGCAATAAAAATGTCTTTTTATGTGTACGTTTGTCTCATACCATGGCTATCCCGCGGCCAAGATCTTTTGGTTTCGGTTTCTCCTTGCTCCATAATGGAATCGCCTTCAGTCAGGAGGAGGTTTATGAATATGCCTTCTACTAGATATGGCCTTATTCTATATGTATAGTATAGTATATGGTATGGGCTTTACGAGGTCCTCCCACAGGCACTGGCGTTTATTATTCCTATTTTCATATATTACGGCTCTCCATTTTCTGTTTGTTTCCTTCGTTCTCACGCTGCTTTTGTCATTTTTGCATTAATTTCATATTTGGTTTATGTTTTGGTTAGTTTTGGGGGAGGGGTGGGGAGTGGGTTTTGGGGGCGGTCGGGCTCGTTGAGTTTTTCTTGTCGCTGCTGTTTATTTCGCATAAATAATATATATTTTCGGTTATTGCGTCTGCACGGCATTAATATTATTTCCAACAGGCACACACACACACAGATACAATCACATTTAGGTATAGTTGGTTGTGCATCCTGCGAACCGCAGGACCTCATGGCCGTGAGCTTTAATTTTGGCTCATTTTTCGCTATCAAAACATTATGTTTATGCGCCTGTATTTGTTTTTGTTCCACTCATACACATACATATCCTACATGCATATGTAAACTTACACACTCGGCGTAAATATTTGCAATTAAATATGCCAAAAATACACCAGATATACACGCACATATCCCTTCTTATTTTGTCCATTTTGTGGGCATTTTGATGCAGCTCAATCATATATGTACATACATATATGTACAAATGTATGTATGTACATATTTTTCTTATGTAACTCCAATTTTTGGTTGAATTTTTAGCTTTTAAAACAAGAAAATAATAAAAATATTATTCCATGATGGCAAAATGAATTAACAATAATTTTAATAACGAAATCCATGCAGAAATCCGAGCCCCAAAGAGTAATTACCCACTGGGTTTCCAATTAAAGTTACTTTTGCCACATTTTATGGCACACATTTTCTAGATTAAGACACACGAAACTCGTTCTTACACCATGACGACAGGTGTACCACCTGTTCACCTACTCGGATTAAAGACGAAAAACCTTCTTATCTAAATTGTTTTATTAGATCGTATCAATACAAAGCATGAACTTTGCCAGAGATATCAATGGATGACAAGCCACCCACAGTTATCAATGTACTGGAGTTGGGTAGACCTTATTTCAGGGCTTTCGTAAGTGCAAGTTTTTGTTCTTTGTATATCTGATCCCACTGTGCACCCTGCAATGGGGTCGTGAGAGCGCCCAGCGTCATGTAAACAATTTGAGTGCATGTGCACTCGGACTTGCAACCGCTGCTGCCCCGGCACCAGGCCAATGAACAAAATTGCTTATCAGTGGCGTTGAATAGAAGAGACCCACATCAGAAGCTGCCTCTGGATTGATTAAAGTGCCGTTGACAGCTAATCGTCTCGCCTAATGCACGAGATATTAAACGGATTGTAACTACAATTTCCAATTGTTGGTGTTTCTTTCACACATGGCAACACGAGTGGGAGAGGAGTAGTGGGAGAGAGCAAAAACGCCGAATCTAATGTAGAGTGAGTGAGAGCAGAAGAGTAAGTCTTAGCTTTGACAACCAGTGGCGTAGGGCAAATGCTGCAAAGGGGATTATAGCCCGTCATAACCACATTATTTATATCACTTCAACAATAATTTCAATCATTATAAATAACAAATACAATTAAGTAATGCAGAAATCCGATCCCCTTTAGCTGCGCCACTGCCTTAGCCATTCAGTCAAGCGCCGTTATCTTCGTGAATTTGAAAACAACGCGGCGTAAGCGTTGGAGGCAGAGAATCCATAGCAGCAGCAGTGCGTCTCGGACGCCTCACATTGTGCAAACGGGACAGGTCGCAATAACATTAATTGAGTAACGCGGCTATAAAACAAACTAAGTGAACATAACTAAGGACTAACTAAGGAACAAAGGCTAAGCGCTGACCGCACAAAACCTTCAAAACGAAGCCATGGCCGAGGGGACACAGCAGCAGCGCGGGGGCGCGGCAGAACTGACCGAACTCAATTTTGTGCGCGAAAAATTGCTAACATTCCAAACGAAAATGCTGGAAGACTTTGAGAAGCGCCTCTCCTGCATGGTCGAGGATGTCCTGCAGGATCTGCGACAGAGGGAGCTGCGTGCTCACGAATTTCGAAACTTCGAGAGCCCCAATGGGGGAGTGAGCCAAAACAGCGCTTGGCATAATCGCATGTCCAATCCAAAAGTTCGAGCCACCGCAGCAGGCAGCGACGTTAGCGATAGTCCAAATGGTCATGCAAATGGTGCGACGCCGGCGCCACACCAAGGACAGAAGCCACCACAGCGACGTCAATTGCCCGAAAAAGTATTCGTGGCGCGGGAATCGTACCTGACCGCACTGCTCCAGGTGGATCACATGCGCACCATCTATCACATCTTCTACATTATTCTGGTCATGTTTCTGCTGAATGTGATCTTCTACGACTACTTTGTGAAGGGGCGCATAGATCTGGGCCTGGGCACGTTTCGGGGCGGACTGAAACGTTTGCACTGGGTCTTGGGTGTGTGGCTCCTGGAGCATGTCTTTGTCCTGGCACTGTATTACGCCTTCCAGGGCTGGGCTTTAGTCAGGCATAAGCTAAAGCAACATAGTAAGTACAAGAGGGAACTCCATTGAGCTCGAACTAATCTCTGATTACCTTCGCAGGTGCACTACAACGATTCTGGTCACACAGCTGCCTGATTATGTACATCAGCTCCCAGCTGGTATTTTGCTTTGTGTCCACCTCGCTCTGCCTGAAGTTTCGACTGCCCTTTGTCAGCGCCTGCATCCTGCTGCTGGAGAGCACCCGCCTGCTGATGAAGATGCATGCCTTCGTGCGATACAATGCACCTCGCGTGCTGGCTGGCAAGGAGAAGACAGATGACGACAAGGAGGCCGCGTTGGCCGGACGACCATTTGTGCCGACTGTGCGCAGCTATGTGTACTATCTGTTTGCACCCACGCTGATCTATCGGGACAGCTATCCACGCACCTCGCACATACGCTGGAAGTTCGCCCTAAACAGATTGCTGGAGGTGGTGGCCGTGGCCTTTCTGTACGCCTTTATACACGAGCGACACATACACGAGCACTTTGGCGAGTATGGCAAGGAGGAGATGGGCCCATCGCAGTTGATCCTGAAACTGTTTGGCATGATGCTGCCCAGTGCAGTGATATTCCTGTGTGGCTTTTACCTGATACTGCACTCGTGGCTGAATTTCACGGCGGAGCTGCTGCGCTTCGGGGATCGCATGTTCTACAAGGATTGGTGGACATCGCACACCTACGACGCCTACTACCGCAACTGGAATGTCGTGGTGCACGATTGGCTGTACGAGTACGTGTACAAGGACATGTATATGCACGTCTTCAAGGGCTCCAAGGTGGCTGCCTCTCTGGCGGTATTTATGATTTCCGCTCTGGTGCACGAGCAGGTCCTGGGCTTCGCCTTGCAAATGTTCTTTCCCGTCATGTTTTTCTTCTTTGGTGTTGTGGGCGTCGCCCTGGTGTTTCTGATGCGAAGTGCGCCCAAAGTGCTGGGAAACATGTTCCTTTGGTTCTCCCTCATCCTGGGCAACGGAATGTTGATCTCTCTCTACGCCATGGAATACTATGCAAAGAAGAATTGCGATCTCAGCAACGAGAGCTGGACCGATCACATCGTGCCGGCCGTCTGGCGTTGTTACAACTAGCTTTAAATGTACAATACTCCGCTTCTGCTTTTAAACTGTTCGTACACATGGCGTACATTTGATTTGTATTTTAGGTAAACTTAAATGAAATTAACAGGAACGTTTCAACACGTTAAACAAACACTTTTCGAAGTTTGAACTTGATCAGCTGCAATTCTCCTTAAACCTAATGGATTATATACTTATTTTACATCAGGATGTCCTGATAAACCTGTCTATCTTAGGGAATACTTTGTGCGTTGGTGGGTGCTGTCGTCTCCATCCGTCTGCATCCCGACTAGGGGTCGGCCTGGCTTTATACACAGGCCGCCACTTGTTTCGACGACCCCTGCGACACGTTCTCTTCCTCGACGCGTTTGCGGCGGAACAGAATCACATGGGGCTCTGGGGCGTGCATCATGTAATGTACCCAGCCGGGACTCTGCTGTACGCCCAAATTGCGCCACTCCGTTTCAGTCATCAGGTGTGCCTTGGGCACATGCTTGGCCAAATCGGTGGGCAGAATAACATGCCTGCCGGTTGGGGATAAAAACACACTTGTTAGCAGTCTTTAAATGGTCCGTCACTGGCGCGCACTCACCTGTATTCGAATTTGTCATCAAAGTACTTCTCCGAGTTCTGGATTTGATCTGTTTGTCTATCAAAACATTATGTTTATGCGCCTGTATTTGTTTTTGTTCCACTCATACACATACATATCCTACATACATATGTAAACTTACACACTCGGCGTAAATATTTGGAATTAAATATGGGCATTTCTCTGAAGTCGAACGGGACTGTCGTACGCATTGCAAGTGGTAGAAAAGTTAAACAAAGACGGATTTTTAAAATATGTTAACCTTTATGATACACCTCTTGATTAGCCCTATAAGTGGTGCTAAGGTCGATTTTTGGCCACTATTCGTTTTCGATATTTTGTCAAAAAACCGAGCCATTCGCACGAGACAAATATAGAAGTAGTTTTCGCGGCGATCAATTTAAACCAGTGACCGTAATCATTATAAGCTATAGTTTAAAATCACACAATAATAATTTTTTTTAGTTTTTGGGATAATCATTATTGATAATTATTTTTATTAATTATTATTAATGATTATCCATAATAATTATGTTTGAGCAAACAAAATAAAACTCAAAAATAATGATTAAATGTTGAGTTTTATTTTTTTGCTCAAAAATAAAACTCAAAGTTAAATAATGAAAATATCATGGAAAGTTGAACAAAAATTAATACATATCCTTACTAATTAAGTCAAGAAAAACGCATAGAACATATTTTTGGGCACATCTTTTTTTGATAATACATATGTATGTTTTTTTTATAATTGATTTATTTGTTTAATTTTACAAAAAGAATTTTTTGCAGACTCCGGTAAGAGGTTGCATCTCAAATCTGTAAGCACCAGTTTCAGAGCAGAAAACGACCTCTCAACGCTAACTTGAGTTGCGGGAACAGAGTGCACAACCCTAGCCAGTTTAAACAAATTGGGATACTTGAACCTCTTCTATGAAAGCTTTATGTATGGCGAGCGAAACTTCTACTAGCAACCAGTTCGGAAATGCATGCATGTACAAAGCAAGCAAGATTTTCCACAATTGAATGTTCATGTTTTTGATTTATATGAAATAATTATATATAAATAATAAATAACAACTTTTCTCAAGAATTTAGTTTTTTTATATTAGATAATTGTAATAGAAAACATGGCTAAGCCCAAACAAAAAAACCAAAAAATAATGAAAAAGTGAATTTTTGCTTATTTTAATATGTTATTACACTAAAGTTAATGAAGTTATATGTCCATTGGGTTAATTAGTTGTCGTTCATTAAATTTAGACTATAATTATAAAAAATGGAAATGTGTTTTTATAGACATTCAATTTTCTGGTCTCGGTGGACATCGTCAGAGAAATTCCAAAAATACACCAGCTATATCCCTTCCTATTTTGCCCATTTTGTTGGCATTTTGATGCAGCTCAATCATTTACATACATACATGTACATTTGTACATATTTTTCTTATGTAACTCCAATTTTTGGTTGAATTTTTAGCTTTTAAAACAAGAAAATAATAAAAATATTATTCCATGATGGCAAAATGAATTAACAATTTTAATAAAGAAATCCATGCAGAAATCCGAGCAGAAATATCTAAATTGTTTTATTAGATCGTATCAATACAAAGCATGAACTTTGCCAGAGATATCAATGGATGACAAGCCACCCACAGTTATCAATGTACTGGAGTTGGGTAGACCTTATTTCAGGGCTTTCGTAAGTGCAAGTTTTTGTTCTTTGTATATCTGATCCCACTGTGCACCCTGCAATGGGGTCGTGAGAGCGCCCAGCGTCATGTAAACAATTTGAGTGCATGTGCACTCGGACTTGCAACCGCTGCTGCCCCGGCACCAGGCCAATGAACAAAATTGCTTATCAGTGGCGTTGAATAGAAGAGACCCACATCAGAAGCTGCCTCTGGATTGATTAAAGTGCCGTTGACAGCTAATCGTCTCGCCTAATGCACGAGATATTAAACGGATTGTAACTACAATTTCCAATTGTTGGTGTTTCTTTCACACATGGCAACACGAGTGGGAGAGGAGTAGTGGGAGAGAGCAAAAACGCCGAATCTAATGTAGAGTGAGTGAGAGCAGAAGAGTAAGTCTTAGCTTTGACAACCAGTGGCGTAGGGCAAATGCTGCAAAGGGGATTATAGCCCGTCATAACCACATTATTTATATCACTTCAACAATAATTTCAATCATTATAAATAACAAATACAATTAAGTAATGCAGAAATCCGATCCCCTTTAGCTGCGCCACTGCCTTAGCCATTCAGTCAAGCGCCGTTATCTTCGTGAATTTGAAAACAACGCGGCGTAAGCGTTGGAGGCAGAGAATCCATAGCAGCAGCAGTGCGTCTCGGACGCCTCACATTGTGCAAACGGGACAGGTCGCAATAACATTAATTGAGTAACGCGGCTATAAAACAAACTAAGTGAACATAACTAAGGACTAACTAAGGAACAAAGGCTAAGCGCTGACCGCACAAAACCTTCAAAACGAAGCCATGGCCGAGGGGACACAGCAGCAGCGCGGGGGCGCGGCAGAACTGACCGAACTCAATTTTGTGCGCGAAAAATTGCTAACATTCCAAACGAAAATGCTGGAAGACTTTGAGAAGCGCCTCTCCTGCATGGTCGAGGATGTCCTGCAGGATCTGCGACAGAGGGAGCTGCGTGCTCACGAATTTCGAAACTTCGAGAGCCCCAATGGGGGAGTGAGCCAAAACAGCGCTTGGCATAATCGCATGTCCAATCCAAAAGTTCGAGCCACCGCAGCAGGCAGCGACGTTAGCGATAGTCCAAATGGTCATGCAAATGGTGCGACGCCGGCGCCACACCAAGGACAGAAGCCACCACAGCGACGTCAATTGCCCGAAAAAGTATTCGTGGCGCGGGAATCGTACCTGACCGCACTGCTCCAGGTGGATCACATGCGCACCATCTATCACATCTTCTACATTATTCTGGTCATGTTTCTGCTGAATGTGATCTTCTACGACTACTTTGTGAAGGGGCGCATAGATCTGGGCCTGGGCACGTTTCGGGGCGGACTGAAACGTTTGCACTGGGTCTTGGGTGTGTGGCTCCTGGAGCATGTCTTTGTCCTGGCACTGTATTACGCCTTCCAGGGCTGGGCTTTAGTCAGGCATAAGCTAAAGCAACATAGTAAGTACAAGAGGGAACTCCATTGAGCTCGAACTAATCTCTGATTACCTTCGCAGGTGCACTACAACGATTCTGGTCACACAGCTGCCTGATTATGTACATCAGCTCCCAGCTGGTATTTTGCTTTGTGTCCACCTCGCTCTGCCTGAAGTTTCGACTGCCCTTTGTCAGCGCCTGCATCCTGCTGCTGGAGAGCACCCGCCTGCTGATGAAGATGCATGCCTTCGTGCGATACAATGCACCTCGCGTGCTGGCTGGCAAGGAGAAGACAGATGACGACAAGGAGGCCGCGTTGGCCGGACGACCATTTGTGCCGACTGTGCGCAGCTATGTGTACTATCTGTTTGCACCCACGCTGATCTATCGGGACAGCTATCCACGCACCTCGCACATACGCTGGAAGTTCGCCCTAAACAGATTGCTGGAGGTGGTGGCCGTGGCCTTTCTGTACGCCTTTATACACGAGCGACACATACACGAGCACTTTGGCGAGTATGGCAAGGAGGAGATGGGCCCATCGCAGTTGATCCTGAAACTGTTTGGCATGATGCTGCCCAGTGCAGTGATATTCCTGTGTGGCTTTTACCTGATACTGCACTCGTGGCTGAATTTCACGGCGGAGCTGCTGCGCTTCGGGGATCGCATGTTCTACAAGGATTGGTGGACATCGCACACCTACGACGCCTACTACCGCAACTGGAATGTCGTGGTGCACGATTGGCTGTACGAGTACGTGTACAAGGACATGTATATGCACGTCTTCAAGGGCTCCAAGGTGGCTGCCTCTCTGGCGGTATTTATGATTTCCGCTCTGGTGCACGAGCAGGTCCTGGGCTTCGCCTTGCAAATGTTCTTTCCCGTCATGTTTTTCTTCTTTGGTGTTGTGGGCGTCGCCCTGGTGTTTCTGATGCGAAGTGCGCCCAAAGTGCTGGGAAACATGTTCCTTTGGTTCTCCCTCATCCTGGGCAACGGAATGTTGATCTCTCTCTACGCCATGGAATACTATGCAAAGAAGAATTGCGATCTCAGCAACGAGAGCTGGACCGATCACATCGTGCCGGCCGTCTGGCGTTGTTACAACTAGCTTTAAATGTACAATACTCCGCTTCTGCTTTTAAACTGTTCGTACACATGGCGTACATTTGATTTGTATTTTAGGTAAACTTAAATGAAATTAACAGGAACGTTTCAACACGTTAAACAAACACTTTTCGAAGTTTGAACTTGATCAGCTGCAATTCTCCTTAAACCTAATGGATTATATACTTATTTTACATCAGGATGTCCTGATAAACCTGTCTATCTTAGGGAATACTTTGTGCGTTGGTGGGTGCTGTCGTCTCCATCCGTCTGCATCCCGACTAGGGGTCCGCCTGGCTTTATACACAGGCCGCCACTTGTTTCGACGACCCCTGCGACACGTTCTCTTCCTCGACGCGTTTGCGGCGGAACAGAATCACATGGGGCTCTGGGGCGTGCATCATGTAATGTACCCAGCCGGGACTCTGCTGTACGCCCAAATTGCGCCACTCCGTTTCAGTCATCAGGTGTGCCTTGGGCACATGCTTGGCCAAATCGGTGGGCAGAATAACATGCCTGCCGGTTGGGGATAAAAACACACTTGTTAGCAGTCTTTAAATGGTCCGTCACTGGCGCGCACTCACCTGTATTCGAATTTGTCATCAAAGTACTTCTCCGAGTACTGGATTTGATCTGCAGGCATCGTGGCGAAGTTAAATTAAACCCAAAGTCAAATAAGGTAAATTAAAAATAATACGAGCAAGCAGCTAGGGATGGCACTACGACTGTTTTGATAACAATAGTAACATCTTCGCTGTGACTGGCTACTATTGAATAAACTGACAGCATATCGATAGCTAAGCAGATGATATTTTTGGAATTAAATATATAATTAAATATGTATTTGTTTTAAACCGAACTAATTAAGCACTGGGATTTTTTTAAATACGCATTTCGCAGCGTATTTTTTCCGGCTGGAGCACATTCAGAAATTCCATGAACGCACAAACGATATATCCCACAGTGATATCAGTCGAATATTTTACTCCGATACTAGTCGCAGCCTGAAATGCTGCCTTCACATGTTCAAAAATAAACCATACCATCCAAAGAAAAGGAAATTCCCCAGCAGCAACATCACATCCCACAAAAGGCCTAAAATATATTTTGGATATTATTAATGGTGCAAATTCGTTGGCCATTGGCCCCTGGCGTGTGTGTGCGTACATACCAAAAGAACTGCTGCCGTCGCTGTTGTTATTGTTGTGTGCGTGTGCAGAGCAGAAGAGCATAGAAATTGCCTTGCCAAACGTTTTTATATAAGCTCCATGTTCTATGTTTCCCAACAATATATGCCCCGTGCTAAATACACATATAAATGTGAACGCACATATATAATATTAGCATAGAGTTGTCATTCATTCCCCCCCCTGGCAACCGACGCGCTGGGCACCTACAGCAATAGCAACGGCGAGAGAGCAGCGACAGCAGCAGCAGCAGCAGTTACGATACGAGTAAATATACATATGAGGAGGAGAACACAATTAAAAATACACCAAGAGCTCCATTAACGCTGTCCCCAGCCACCCAGCGCCCATACAGCAACACACAAATGGATATATGGAAGTGTGCGTGCTAGAAGCGAAGCCACCACCACCTGCTGCTGTTGCTGCTTCGTAGGACTGGGACTAGGATTAGGACTAGGACTAGCACTAGCACTACGGATATTGGCATTGCCCCACCCATCCAGACAGCTGCTTCAAACTGCGCCGGTGACGACGAGCAGTTAAGGGCAGCAGCATCTCTGCCCCTGCCCTAGCCCTAGGACCTCTATCCGCCGAGTGGCGCAGGAGCAGCAGCCAGCGGCCAGGAGAACAACAGCCGCCGACGCCGCCACCGCTGCAGTGCAATGAACGCCAGCCTCATCTATGAGATACTAATGTATCTGAATTCATTCTACTTTGGCATGTACGCCGCCTTTGAGGTGGGCGTAGGCGTGCTAAAGTCATTCAATTGAACTACGGCGAGAATGTGTTGTCGCGGGAGGCGTCCATACTGCTCTCGTTTTGCATCATTGAGACCCTACGCATTGTCTTTGGCCGAAAGAGCAGTCTCAGCGATCGTGGTGAGTAGACGAAAAACCTTCCCTGCCTTTCGAAAAGGAATCCTAACCAGAGTTCTGAGGATGACACTGCAAAATTATGGATGAGAGCTTCGTCATACAGCCCCTCACACTACTCATTTCCCCCCCCCCCCCTGCCTTTTGCTTGCAAACGTCAGCCGCCCCATAAACGTCTCGTTGTGTATGTACTCCGCCCCCCTGCCCACTTCGTTGTGGCCGTATGCGTAATTATGGTCATGATGCAGATGAGAAATTGTAATCGGTTAATGGCTGGGGCGACAAGACGAGAGTGACAAAAAACATTTTCGCCCTACTAATCTAATCTAATTTAATACAATATAATATAATATATTTTTGTGTCTCTATTTTCTTTTGCAGGATGGCAAGCAACCGCATCCGTAATATTAACACTGCCCAGTCTTGCTATTGTTATATATTTGTGTTGTTTTCAAACCTTTATTCTCAAACTCGAAATGATTCTGAGTGCCTTAATGATCACCCTACAAGGTGCTGAACTAATCTATGCCAGCATATTCATTTGTACAATGTGTCGACCCGTAACATACACCTAGCAGTACGAAGACCACGACCAAGCCATCATCATCATCATCATCAGCAAAATCAGCACTAGCACTTGCACTACAAGAGGAAACAGCGGCCGCCGTGGCAGTGCGACGACGAAGACGAGACATGGCTTTCTCCTGGCACTACTCTGACTCTATCAGACATCTAGATACCACTACTAGACCACCACTTTAAGGACTCTCCACTCCACTATATCGACTAGCAACTAATGTAAATGAGATATTACAACCAATACACTGGATACGCTGGCGTATTGCTGTGTGTGCCCTGTGTCCATAAACCACAAAACCGAATCGATCGACTGGCACGCCGCACTCCGCACTCCAAACCGAAATGAACCCACGCAAGCAATCAGGAGGCTTTCTGCCATTAAGGTAACTGCTATTCAAATTATATAAGTCAAACCGCGCGCACACACACAGAGAGAGAGAGAGAGAAAGAGATAGAGATCACAGATCTTATTCGCGAGACCGAAACGCGTCCGATTCTATCAAAAGCAAAGCTGCATTTAATTTGAATTTCTTGTTTGCATTCTTTTGTCTGGCCTTTGTCGCCAGCACCTCCCTGCTGCTGCTGCTGGCGTCGTACGCGCTCGTTGTTGGTATTTTTATACGCTTATGATGGTCTAAAATTATATACGAACTGAACTGCTGTGCTCGTGTCTGTCCCCTAGGTGCAATGCACACTTCTAATTCAAATGTAATATATACGCCGGCCGGGACGGACACCTTCGTTCGGGCCAGAGCACCGCTGAGTGAGAGATGGGGTCGGTCTTGGTACTCTCGTTTGATGCCTTTCGGTTCGGTCTTTGGCCCCCCAATTAGCCCCTTCTTTTGGGCCAGGTATTAGTTAATCTATTCGGACACTCTTGTCCGCCCCAGACGGGGGCAGTGTATCTGTAGATCATCTGTGGCCCAAACTACGCCAGAGAAAGCCACTAAAACGGCGACAACGACCAGGCAGAGGCACATTATTCAAATTTCGCAGCTACAAACCGTGCTCGACTGCCCGCTGCAACATCTAACACAGAGGCACCGGTACGGACGGGCTCCCACCACAGATAGACAGTCTATAAATATAGCGCCCAATGTGAGCAACATCGTGCGCGGCGATCTCTGGGGACGAATTATTGCCTTCAAATAAAAGAGCGAAAGGTGCAAAGGTTGTTAACAGGATGCCGCCAAAGCGACCGCCGCCGCTGGTGCCGAAGAAGCCAAATCCCAGCATGAATTACGAAGTGTTAATCTACTTAAACTCCTTTTACTTTGGCATGTTCGCCTGCTGTGAGATGGCGATGGGTCTGCTGAAGGCCATCAATCTGAGCTATACGGGGAATAGCCTGACCATGGATTCAGCGGTGATGATTTCATTTATTGTATTGGAGTCAATACGCCTGATAATGGGACGCAAGAGTTCGTTGGCCGATCGAGGTAGAACTAGAGATTCCCCCCACTCGTTCTCTCCCTCTCTCTCTCTCTCTCTTTGTCTGCTCTCTTCTAATTTTAGTCATTTGTTATCAATAAAAATAACAAAAAATTTCTCTGTTTATTTCACAGGTTGGTCAGCCATATTGTCGGTCTTTATGACTGCTCCCTGCTTCCTCGGTGTCTCCTATCTGCTGCTGCTACAAACCTACCGACTGCGCCTCGAGTACTGCCTCTGTACGCTGCAGATAGCGCTCTATTTCACCGAAGTGTGGTATGCCATCGTCTTCGTTTTCTCACTGTGTCGTCCAGTAACTTATGATTAGTAAGAAAACAGCAAAAAAAACCAACAGCAAACCGAACAAAAACATTTATACATTTAGTACTTACAAAACAAGCGAAAAGTTTAGCAATATACAAACCAAAAAGAATGATAATGATTGATAGATGAAGATCAAGATGAAGAGAAATTGCAGTAGGCAGTCGAGACTTGCTCATATGCCCCAAAAAACAAAAACAAAAAACATACACAGAAACTTAGATGAAATGAAAAGAGGAAAAACAACCAAAAGTAAACAAAAATAAAAAACTTGTGTAGTTTATATGATATATAATTATACCTACTTATGATAAGATTTATGATAGAGCGAGAGAATACATACACACACGGTTTTATATACAAGAATTGTTAACATTTTAAGCATCAATTGGAACCAAAACGAGAGACAAAACGAGAGAAATCTTCAAAAAACAACTTTGATGTAAAACTTGAAAAAAATAATTTTCACAATTTTTAAGATGACAATTTTTTTGTAAGAAAACAAAAAAAAACCATAAATTGTATGTGTGGTATAAATAATCTAAAAAAATAGTTCAAAATAATAACTCGAATCTTTACACGAAATTCTAGTCACAAAAATCATGTAAATTACGCTTGAAATCCATTCAAAAACAAAAGGGCAAAAAAGGAATAGTCGATTAAACAATAAGAGAGAAACCCCAAAGAAAACTTAGCAAACAAAAGTCTAGACGATGTGTGTACTTTAATGAACAAATACTTTATATAAAAACTAGCATATAGCAAACAACAACAAAAAGAAAAGGGAAAGCATACTAAAAATGTAGAGAGTGTTAAACCTAGGCAAAAGATCCTCCTCCCTGCCCCCCATTCTTCATATGTTTTTGTTGTGCCTATTGGCAGAATGGAAACGAAACCAAAACACCCCCAAAATAAGTCAAGCTCAATTATGATCGCCTCAAAAATGGAACAGAAAATTCTGCTAGTCACCAACAACAAACAAAAAACCAATAATAATTATGTATAATTTGTAAGACCTTTTTGTGGTTTCATATCCAGATACGAGCACGAATAGTAGATCACCAAATGAAATGAAACACACACTTAAGTCTCATGCTTTTAAAACTACAATTTTAATTAGAGAAACAAAAAATGTAGACAGTTACCTTACCAGCTAGAAACAAGGAAAAACCAAAGCCACAAAAAATCCTTTTGTTCATTTAATTTATTTCTATGTATAATATTTATGTACTTTCGTTGAATGCAAAATATGTTAACAAAACAATTTAGCTAATAAATACAAAAAAAAACCAACAAGCAGAAAACATAAAAGATTTTATGACATACAGAAAAAAGTAGGCTGCGGAAATTGTATGTGAGGGCATTTTATTTCAGTTTCATTTCAGTAACACCTTAACACACACCCAGATAGATCTAGATCGAAATCTTCCAAAATTTATTTTCGTCCGAATATTTTACAAATTTGTAGTCTTAAATTTTAAATGCAAAAGGTCTACGAAACGAAATACTAAATTTGTAATTGAACAAAATTTGTAAAATTCCCAATGGATAAACAGCAAAAGTCTGGTATACATGCACACAGATTTATTTACCCACGAACAATGCCCAATAATGCTCGCTCTCCTATGATTCCAGATGCCTCTTGCGGCCGATCCACTTCGAGCAGCAGTCGTCGCGTCATGTGGAAAATGGACACGGCCAATAAGGATGAGGAGGTCTTCGATTCGGTCGTCACCTATCGCTGGATGCCGGCAGAGGTCACCGTTAGCACTAAGAAATCGAAAAGCAATCCAGAAATGGCTGGCAAACGAGAGGTGGCTAAAAAAAACTGGCGATTGCTGGTCACAGAGCTGGTCAAACAAAAGGACCAAGAGGAGGAGCAGGCGGTGCAGCTGGAGCAGCCGACCACATCGCGTGCTGCAATACACAAATCCAATTCTTTGGCAAAGCTCGATGGCAAGGAGCGCGCCAAGGCATATTGGCAGCATCTGTTCAACACAATTGTTAAGCAGAAGCGGCTCAAAAAAATGTCCATGCCGGAGGAGGAAGAGGATGAGGAAAAGGATATTCCTTTGAGCGGTAGTTCGAGCCTGGCCCTGCGCTACAAGCCATCCCATGAATCGCTCAAGTACAAGCGGAGCAAGGATCGAGGCCTAAATCAGGATCAGCCGCAGCCGGGCACCTCCCTGCCGCCGGCAGCCAGCTTGAAGATTGAAACCTGTGACCTGCCACCGCACCAGACGTGCGTGGTGCGTGAGCCGCCGCCAATGTTTGCTCACCGCGTGCGCATCTCCATGTCCAACGACACGGATTCGTTCAGCTCCGGGGAGGTGGAGACGCAAAAGAACGGCACCGCATCCGATGGCAGTAGCGTGGCCGGACTATCGAAGCATCTGTTGAGTGTCGTACTAACGACGCCCGCAGGCACCTCCTTTTCCAGCGATCCTCAGCTGGTGGTACCCAAGCGTGACACGGTGAAGCGTGCAAAGGCACCATCAGGCAGGCACCGTTCTCTCTCGGTGGCGGGCAAAAAATTGGCTAGCCCCAGCAACAGCGGCACCGCAGAGTCGAGCAGAAAATTGACTATCCCCAGCACTGCCGCAGGTTCCCCCTCAGAGTCGGGCAAACCATTGAATAGCCGCAGAACGGCACGTACGCCCTCGGATTCGGGCAAAAACAGCAACACCAGTGGCAGCATGGTGCCGAATCTCCGCCAGCGCCAGCAGGAGCTTCACCATTACCGTGTTCTCATTGAGAAGCGTCGCCTGAGCTTGCTTGAGCTGAAGATTGCCCGCGAACGTGAGGAGACTCTGCACCAGGACATCCTCTTCCACAAGGACTTGCAAATCAAAGAGAATCTCTTGAAAACGTATGACGACAACGATGTCTCTCACGCCTAGACACTCCATGCAACTCACATTAGGAACAACTTTTGCAATAGCATGAACTCAATTGGCCAAGGTTGGTAGTACCAGTACTTAAAAACAACAGATTAAAGTCAGAAAAATAATAAAAAAAATCCCAAAAATCCATAGACCGGGAAAAGAAACATTTTTTATTTTTTTGATTATCTGTTATAAAGCTTTGACGTTTGACAACACTGGTAGTGCGACGTTCTTTAAGTGCAGATCGGTTTAATTAAAATGTTAATAAGCCTGTGTCGGATTTGTGGCAAGAGTCACATCTGCCCAAGGTTGCCTCTATTCGAACCCAGTAATCGAAATCTAGTACGGCATACATATGATCTCACTGGCATACGGGCAAGCTGTAGCATAGCAGTTGCACAATATTGAACGATTTACATGAATGGTTTGCATTGTTTAGTTGCGTAGTCATCCTGAGGCTCCCCACATGGTGTGCTTCTGCTGCCAGATGGACATAAAGACAGCCATTGTGTTTCGCAGGCAGTGCATTCAAGTGCAACAAAAATGGTTGCCGATGGCGAAGAAACCTGAAGATCAGACGACGAACATCCGCCGGAGTGTTCGATGCTCTAAACGAGAAACACGTAATGCTGCGGCGCAAAAAAAAGTCCTCCAAGATGTGCAGCAGAATTAGAGTTATAAGTTGAAGATTTCTTGGATATTTATGTTTACTTTTAAACCGCCCGTAAATTGGCGCCCTTCGAGACAGCAACAAACGCGTCTCTAGGCGAATGTCAGGGCAGCTTCTGCTCCGATTTACATTGCATTTAGTGCAGTTACAACGAGAACATTCCGCCAAAGATGTTAATAAATATGTGTAGAATTTGCGGCAGGCGCAATCTCTGTGACCAAAGCATAAATCTTTTCGAGCATGCCAACAGGAAACTTTTGCGGTATTTTTTCATGATTGCTGGAGTTCGGGTAAGCCGCAGGAAGTTGTGTAGAAAGAACTACATATTGAAAACTTTAAATTAACATATCTCTATGCACAGTTGAAAGATCTGCCAAACGTTCCCACCTTCATCTGCCATTGCTGCCAGTCGGATCTGTCGGCGTCCATGACCTTTCGAAAGCTGTGTCTCAAGACCCAGAAACGATGGGAGCCCAAAATTGTTGTAGACGAAGATTCCTTGCTAAGCGAAATGGAATGCCAAGCAACGCCAGAGCCGTTGAAGAGAGGAAGAACAAATTGCAGCAAAGTCAGCACATTTTGGGAAACTGATGACGAGGCAAAGGAGCCGGAGAAACCGATTCTAATAATACTGAAGGAGCAGCTAACGGACAGCCTCTTCGTGGATGAAGATAATCACATGGACCTGGAAGTCGATATAAAAAGCGAGCCAGAGGAAAGTTGCAGCAAAGCGGAGCAGTTAACGGCTGATCCAATAATAGCCAAAGATACTAACTTGGACCTGGATGTCGATATAAAAAGCAAGCCTAAGGAAAGCGGCAGCGAGGCGGAGGTGTCAGAGCAGTTGACACCTCCAATAATAATCAAAAGTAGCCACAAAGTTAAGCAGAAAGACGAACCCTACATATGCGAGCAGTGTGGAATGCACACCAATTCAAGGATTGTATTTGGGCGCCACATGCGAAAGCACACGGGCGAGCGCCCGTATGCCTGCCTGTAAGACTCAGAACAAAGCTTAGAATGATGTGCATTAAATCCCCAATTATTATGTTTTCAGAGAGTGTACTGCTAAGTTTATTACGTCTTCCGAATTGAAGTCCCATCATCGTGTCCATACGCGCGAGCGACCGTTTGCCTGTCGCTATTGTGAGCGGAGGTATGTCAGCTACATGGGCAGATTGCAGCACGAGAGAAGACACACCAACGAGCGACCCTTTGTCTGCGCCGAGTGCGGCAAGGCATTCACCGGTTCCTATGTATTCAAGAATCACATGCTGGTGCATACGGGCGTGCGACAATTTCAATGTTCTCTCTGTGAGCGGGACTTTCAGCGTAAGACGCATCTGCAGGCGCATTTCAAGTCAAACACGCACAAGCAGAACCTCGTCAAGGAGCTGCAGCAGCAGCAAGACACTGTCTTGTGATTATAGAATAATTAGTAATACGTATGTATAAGCAGGGAACCAGTTATAATCCTGGTTTAAACGGGAAATTAAATTTTGTTGTGGTCTTATTTGG
This sequence comes from Drosophila subsilvestris, assembly GCA_035043285.1. Lineage (NCBI taxonomy): Eukaryota > Metazoa > Arthropoda > Insecta > Diptera > Drosophilidae > Drosophila > Drosophila subsilvestris. The sequence goes on along the minus strand of JAWNNB010002044.1, from coordinate 3,606,492 downwards.
AGCCAGTGTTGTAAGACACCCGTACGTGTGGGCGTTGCACGGCGAATGGTCTTGATTTACAATTGGTAATTATTAAGTATTATTAACTATTTGTCGCACTAAAATGCTGCAAAACGTTTGTCGCATATGCGCCAGCAACACGGACGACAGAAATGCAGTGAAGCTCTTCATGGGCAGCACGCTGGGGCTGGTGAAACAAATCAATTTAATTGCCGGCATATTGGTAAGCTCAAAGGAAATCCAAAATTAATCTCTTTAAACCAATCATTTTCCGCACCACAGCTTCAATTTGAACCCGACTTACCGGATTGGATATGCGAGGGGTGTCAGACAGCCTTGCAGAGGGCCGTGGAGTTCCGCGACCAGTGTCTGAGCAGCCGAGAGAAGTTAAATGGGATGCTCAGTGAGAGTTCCCGGCCTGCATCCAGTCACATAGTTGGTGTTCGCCGTAGTAGGCGCTCCCAGAAACACCTGGACGTTGCCACAGAGCTGGAGAGTCCACCCAGTCCCCTAGAAGTAATGATCAAAGTCGAGAATCTGAGCCATTGCGATCTAGAGGACGACGATGGTGTCAATCATCTAGACACCAGCAACGAAGCAGATCCTGATTTCGTATTCAAAGAGCAGGCCTTGTCAGAAGATGATGGTATGATGATTGGCTCGCCAGCTAAAGTCCGAAGAGGTCGACGAAAGAAGTACCCAAGCGAAAAGCGCCAAAAACTAATGATCAAAGTCGAGAATCTGAGCAATTTCGATCTGGAGGAGGATAGTGAGGATCATCTAGACACCAGCAACGAAGCAGATCCTGATTTCGTAATCAAAGAGCTGCCCTTGTCAGAAGATGAAGCACCTGGCTCGCCAACTCAAGTCCGAAAAGGTCGACGAAAGAAGTACTCAAGCGAAAAACGCCAAAAACCGGCCCTAACCTTCTTCTGCGATCAATGTGGCACCAATGTAACGGGAAAAACATCCTTTGAACGCCACCTGCGTAAGCACAGCGGCGAGCGGCCCTTCTCGTGCGAGTAAGCTGGGAAAAAAAGAAATATCTTTGCAGCTTGTAATCCTTTTGGCCTTTTTAGACTCTGCCCCGGCCGCTTTCTGTCCGCTGGGGAGCTGAAAAGCCATCAGGTAATGCATACGGGGGATCGTAACTTCCCCTGCCGCTACTGCGAGCGCAGCTATGTCAACTACAGCGGGCGGCTGCGTCACGAACGCACCCATACCAATGAGAGGCCTTTTGTGTGCTCCCAGTGTCCCAAGAGCTTCACCAATTCGTACATTCTAAAGAACCATATGCTGGTCCATACGGGCGAGCGCTTGTTCAGGCAAGTAGCCCACTCCACTCATTGTTGTTCAATTTGTTGCATTAACAGCGCCATTTGCAGATGTGAGCTTTGCCAGCGTTCGTTTTCGCGACCAACCCACTTGAAGACTCACTATCGATCGAATACGCACAAGCACAATCTGGAAAAGGAAAAGGCCGAAGAAGAACAGCAGCCAGAGGGCATGGAGATGGCTCTGCCACAGCAGACTGAATTTCTGGTGGAGCAGCAACCGGCGCTGGCCTTCACGATAGAAGTGCCTTTGCCCGTGGAGCAGGATCTGGGATCCACTCAACAGCTCTTGGGACCAACAACCTTAGTATTTAGTACAAGTTAAACCAACGACAGCGTAGAGCCAAATATTATTTATACTTTAATTTACTTGACTAAGCGACCCTTTTATTTGATTTGAAGATAGAATTTATTAATGATTAAATTTGTATTACAACTCAACTCTATTATATTTATCGCTGAAATGCTACTTGTCTGTGTAATCCGTAATTGCGCAAGGACTAATCCTAAATTATCAAACTATCCTCCTCCACCTCCTCCAATTTAGGTTCCCTTTTCTGCTCCCTTTCCTGTGTGATTCCGGCCTTCTCCATATGCCTTTTGTGCACTCCCGAACGGAAATGTGTGCTCAGATGGGTGGGGAGCATGAAAGACTTGTCGCACAGCTCGCACCTTTAAAAACCCGAATCAAGTCAAAGCAATTGCAGGTAGCATTGTAGCATGTTAACTCACCTGTAAGCACGCTCGCCGGAATGTATTAGCATGTGGTTCTTAAGAATGTACCCGGTGGTGAAGGCCTTGCCGCATGTGCCACATACATAGGGTCGCTCATTGGTGTGGGTACGCTCATGCTTCACGCGAGTGGTGTAATCGGTGAAGCAGCGTCCGCAGTATTGGCAAGCGAACGGACGCTCTCCCGTATGCTTGCGCATGTGGCGCTTCAGTTCGGATGTGGTGCAGAAGCGAGAATTGCACAGTCTGTAAATCAATGCGAAATTTATTGGAAATTGCAGCTGCTGTCGACTGGGAGATATACTCACTCGCAACCAAATTGCTTATCGCCTCGGTGGCGACGGCAGTGCAGCTCGAAGGCCATGCGACCCTTGATGTGATTGCCACACTGCTCGCAAATGTACATGCCGCCAGTTCCACGGCGCCGCGGATCATCAGGGCGTACTTTTGGCTTGGGCGGCAGACTGGACTTCTTAACAACGAGGTTCTCGTGCTCATACTCATCGTCCAACACGTTGTCCAGCACGGCCACTTCGTCATCAGAGTCGTAGACATAGCCGTCATTGCCATCGCCTGTAATTAGTTCCCCAGAAGCATCTATCATTTCTTGCTCCTGATGCATTTGTTCATTATCATCGTCTGCCATGAGACTTTCGTATTCGGCCTCCTCAATAAGCGATGCCCCGTCGTCCTCTACCACGTTGTTTTCGGCCAGTTCGTAGAAATCATTGTCATATTCGACTTTTGCATCCATTTCCTCCTCCTCTTCCTCCTCTTTTGGCTCGATATCATCATCACGATAGGTTTCATCAGTTTCCCCGCCATCAGGTGGCTGTGCCTTCTTGTCGTCGTCCTCATCCGTACCCTCCAGATCACTGCCCATGACGACAGCCTTGTAGAACGCTGAGATGTTCTTTTGCTGTGCTGCGGTTAGTCCCAGCAGCAGACTCCGCTGGGCGGCAATGCAACGCTCGCGAAATTTGATAGCCGCACTCAGTTCCATTGAGCAGCATTCGCAAATTAGATCGGGGAGACAACTATAGGGCTCCAGCTATATACAAAATATATGGTTGGGTTGCTACAACTATGCACAATAATTTCTGGCCAAAATACTGTACCCGCAGTCCGGTGAGCGTCTCAATGTTCTCAATCATCTTTGGATTAGATTTCTCAAATATCCGCGGCGATCTTTTAGTGCTTGCATATTTCGCACACACCTGGCAAGTACTGTTCAAGTGTTTTAACGACGACTTGGACATCTTTTTCGACATTAAGTGTAACAATTTCGGCCTTTTTTTGTTAAAAAATTGTGAGCGAGCTCAAAAAGTAAACGCGTCGCTTGTCAGCTGGATTTTGCCATTCGCAGCAAACGCAGTCACATGCACGAAGCTGTACATGCTGAACAGCTGTTTCGTGTCTGTGATGCCGACAACAACAACCAGGACGCTATGTCGAATTTGGAATGGTTGGTTTTTAGGGAAAATATACAACAAATTGTTGATTAATAATGCCATTTGACTGCAGGGTGTGCGTGCCGCGTTTTTATGAAGTGAGGAAAAACCACTTGGCTGGCCGTGCCACGCTGGAGCATCCGCTAAAACAGCAGACAGTAACGGTGAGTCTTCGTATGTGACGACGCCCACTTTGACTTTAATTTATGAGCACTCGCAATTCTTGCCAGCAGGTGGTCGACAGCAATCCTTTGAGCCTGGCTCTGGAGGGTACTGATCCGCTCTCACAATTTGCGCGCCAGGATGAGGAACTGAATGATCCACTGTCCCAAATGGTCAGCGAATTCGTAAGTGCAGAGTCCATAAACTACACATTAACTAAGGAAACTCTCCCCTAGGACCTCAAGTCGAAGCGTCGCGAACGTGATAGGGCAGAGCCAGAGGATAATACTCTGCAATGGAGCACAAGGCGCTTGGGTATTCTCAATCGCTTCACCACCAACGAGAAGCTATCGCTGTCTACTAGTTTTCTGGTCGCCTCTGGCAGCTTGGACGGCGGCAGCGAAAGCAGTAAGTCTTGTGGCGTGATTTTCTGCCCTTGCTAACACATTCAATCCCCAGTCAAAGCACAAACTGTGGTGGCCGACAAGACCAAGTATCGACTGGAGCAGCTTGATCATTTCGATGATGGCACTATGCGTCACATGATGGACCTCACGCAACCGGAATACATTCAGAGATTCGAGCAACTCAAGCAGGAGCTCACCCAGTCCTGGCACAACGATCAACGAGTGAAAGCGCTGAAGATTGCCATACAGTGTGCCAAGATGTTGGCGGACACCACAGTCCTGCAGTTCTATCCCAGCCAGTATGTCCTAATTACGGACATTTTGGATGTCTTCGGAAAGCTAGTGTACGACAGATTGCGTGCCAAGGCATCGGGTCTGCCCGGTGCCTCGGCGGCGACATTGGAACGCGAACGTGAAGCTGCTCGGGATACGTGCCAGAATTGGTTCTACAAGATAGCTTCCATACGAGAGCTGCTGCCGCGCTTGTACCTGGAAATGTCCATCTTCAAGTGCTACGAGTTCTTGACATCCGATCGCGAGGAATACGAAAAGTTGCTGCGACGTCTAACGCACCAGTTGAGAGGCATTGCGGATCCCCTGGTGTCCAGCTATGCGCGTTGCTATCTAGTGCGCATGGGCGTCGCTGTGACGCCTAGTAAGACATATATTCGTGAGAATTTCGGAGATTTGTTCATTGTTTACCCTCAGGTGAGTGGCAGTACTCTGCTAATGGCTTCATTTGGTTAATATTGCCTTGAAAGATCTTTCGGTTTGTGGCACGTTTCAATCTGCATCCGGAGATTGTCACCGCCAGCTCGTATCTGCAGCTATATGCGCCAGCATTCGATTATATGCTGCTGTGTTTGGTGCACAAATGCGAGCTGCACACGCAGGATATGCTCAACGAATGCAAACAATTGAAGAACAAGTGAGTGAGAGTCCATATTTATCAATAAAACCCATTCGAAACTCCTTTATGCCTCAACAGCGGTGCAATACTGATGTCCATTCTGAGTTCCTTCAAAACTGAATTTATTGCCACAAATGCCTTGGAGTTTGTAGAGCTGATAAATGCCTCAGAGACGCCGGGCATTGCCAAATCCCAACTGCTTCGTTCACTGGGCAGCTGCGTCAGCAGTTGTGCCCCGCTGCAGGAACAGCGTGTGACCTTTCTAAAGGCTGCCTTTGAGACCATCAACAAGCTGACGGATCCGAATGAGTACATCAATTGTGTGGAGACCTGGGCGGTCTTTGTGTCACAGTATTTTACGGTGCGTAAGCAGCATGTTTGAAACTCCAAAGAATGTTTAATTATTGATTATGTTTCAACAGATACACGAAGTGCATCGTTTGCTCGGAGAACTGAATACTCGCATGTGTTTGGGCAAGGCCTATGAGAAGCACTATCCACAATTGCAGAGCATTCTGACGAGGATTATGCAGAATTATCGCAGCATTGAGCTGCTGTTGATACAGCCAAATTTCTTGCCCTATTTGGATCTGTTTCAAAAGGAATCGGTGCGCGTGGAGGTGTGCAAGACAATACTCACATACTACAAGCAAAATAGCGAGGAGTACACCTGCGATGCGGTGGTCACGAATGCTCTGATGTATCTGGGAAAGATTCTCAATGATTCTGTGAAGTAGGTGCAACTTTAATGATATAGAAACCTTCTGCTAATCCATATTTATGCTCTTCGTGCAGTGCTCTGTCGGTGGAAGATGAAAGACGGCAGATATCGCAGCTTATAAATGTCTTTATACACAAAGTACACTTTGGTCGCGACTTGGAGCAGCAGCTCGGCTTCTATGTGGAGGCTAGGGGCACCTTTAGCAATCTGGATGCAGTTTATGTCACCCTGGTGCATGCTGCCTGCAAGCTGGCCACGCGTAATACCTCAAAATCCACGGGTTTCATCAAGGCCTGCATTGCCTACTGTTTCATAACCATTCCGAGCATCAGCGCTGTCCAACAGCAAATGGATTTGTATTTGCTTTGCGGCCAGCTAGCCCTCAGGCATTTGTGCTTGGGACAGGGTAAGGAATTTCCTTTAATTATTACAGGAATTTCTAAATAAATAGGTTGATTTTTTCCTAGCTGATGCCTGTTTTGAGGCCGCCTTGCAGCTGGTGAATGAACTGCCTGCCGCCACCGTCGACTTTGAGGGTAAGCCGCGCAGCCTGGAGCGCTATTTAGTCGCGTATCTGTGCAATATGTTGGCCACATTGATTGTGGTGCCCGATAGTCCAGAGCAGGGAGTGCTGTACTTTTTGCGCCTGCTTCTAGATGTCATTGGCAAGCACGAGTTCAAGGCAGACAGCACGGCGCCGAGCGTCATCTATCTGCATGCCTTGGACATGCTCTATGTGCAGTCTCTGGAGAGGTATCCCTATCACATAAAGGAT